>CM076574.1:1266621315-1267049711 GCA_034641835.2 Pinus albicaulis | reverse complement strand
TTGATAACTATGATATATATATATATATATATATATATATATATATAATTTATTATTTTACACATTTATTACAACTAAAAAAAGGGAAAATAATCAAAATTTACATATATGTGATCATATATACATATTGCATACCTTAGGAGTTGTTTCATACATCTGTTCAACAAATTATTCATAACCTTTAAGTTCACCAGCAACAATGTAGCAGAGAGAAGTGTTGCATTTGAGTGTTCAAAAAGTCGTTCACTTGACCTTTCAATCAGAGGTACATCATAAATATCGTCACTGCTATCTCCACAATCATCATCTGACTCACCACAAAAGTCTTGGAGCATTTGATTTTTCGCATCATTAATGTGAACTGTCTCATTACTGTCATCATGATCTACCTCCATTGGATCATTAAAATTACCTTCATCATTCGCTTCATGTTCTTCACCTTGTACAACATCATTTCCAATACTAATATGCTCCAATATTCTCTTGTAATGGTGCAACATAATCTAATCTACTATTATTTAGCTGTGGAAGCTAGTTGATCATCTGCAAAAAGTTGGGGGGCAACTGTGCCTTTATGAAAATTACAAACATTAATAATTAAACATTAGTGCGCATATAAAAAATATTAAAATAATATAAAATTTTACGATATAATCAAAATGAAGATAGATAATTAATTACCACAGAACGATAGTCATTCGATCCACCATCAATGTGCCCATATTTCCTACAATGCATTGTTGTTGTTGCTATTAAAACTCTAACATTATTTCTCATACAACATTTTTTACAAGGGAAATAAACTCTACAATCACCCCTTTCACTCTTTTGAATTTTTTTTCCACCTCCAATGTTTTCTTCCACTGATGCAAATTATCCTATAAAGAAAATAATAAATCTCTCTCAATGGTGTAGAAAACCCAAGACTTTTTGAACTCAATGGGAGCTCAATATATAAGCAAAAAGAAAATAAAAGTGGGCTTTTTACAAATTGTGAGCTTTTTACAAAATGTGGGCTTTTTACAAAATTGTGGGCTTTTTACAAATTGTGGGCTTTTTACAAAATTGTGGGTTTTTTACAAATTGTTTATATTTTTAATAAAATGTGGGCTTTTTACAAAATTGTGGGATTTTTACAAATTGTGGGCTTTTTACAAAATTGTGAGCTTTTTACAAAATTGTGGGCTTTTTACAAATTGTGGCTTTTTTATTATTAATTCATTTTCTGTAGAATACTATACAGATTTGTCCAAAATTTGAGATGCAAACTGTAGTCTCTACTACGTTTGGAAAATTGGAGGTTTATAAAAGACAAACTGTGAACATAATTGTACCACTATGATACGAAGCTATCAGAAGCATTCCTTCTGCTTCACAAACGTGGAACTACCTTAAGAATGCTTATGGTTGATATAAATATTAGAGCATGGCAGTTAAATGTAGTATTTATGCTAAAATACTAAATAACAGCTTGAGAGTGCTCTTCAAATACTGTACGAATGCACCAAATTAAAGCTATACCATTACTAAAGATAAATGGCCAAAAATAGTCAATTTTGATATCGTGACGTTATGTCTTTCTCGGTAGCAAACTAGGGATAGGATGGAAAATATGAGAGAACTAATTTCCAAGGACTAAAAAACCAAGGCCAACATAGTTCTACCTTGAATCAGAGACAAAACAAAGCTGCCCAAAAAAGTGTTTGAGAGCGCCCATTGAAGCTCCTATATATAGCAGAGTCAACATTTTCCTATTGAACAAGTTTGTATAGTCAAAGCCACAGCAAGATCAAATAGCCACGATCCTAAATGAGAACCAGAGCCAAAGCTAAGATAGATCCACATTTAGCAGAACAAGACAGCCATAGCAAAGGATTAGACCACAGAACCAGATCATGAGAGATAGCAAGATTCTTGCTTCCACTGTGGAAATGTAGAAACTGTACAAGGGCTTTGCTTCCAGCAGATTTCATTGTGACAGTAATTTCTATAGTGTTGTAAGCACTCATTAGTAGAATCTTAAAGCCATTCTAGAATTCTTTTAACTTGGAGAGGGTTTTCTGTGGTTATAAATCCTCATGTTCAAATTCCATTTTGGATTGGTTGTGTTTTATATTATGGTTTTACTGTCCGCAGTTGAATTTTCGCACAGAAAATTATCAGTCTAAAGCAGAGAAATTTTGCGATGTTTCTTTTGCTTTTTATTGTGAAGTATTTATCTCAGAACTCTACTCATTGTAACAGAGGTCTTGGGCATAGAAAAGGGGACTTGGGTTCTTTTGGAATCAAACTTCAAGTTAAGATGCTCATCTGAAGAATGGCACAATGAGCCTTAGCATGGAGTTTGGAGTACCAATTTGAAGTGCAGGTAGGGCATTGTACAATAGACCAGTTATATTTCTGGACCCTAACACAAAAGTTTCTTCTTCTGTCAAAACGTGTTTCTTGTTTTTTGTAACCAATGTGGGTCCTGTTCTTGTTTCAATTGGGGATGGATTAGCATTTGTTATTGCTCCAGATGATCACACTCTGGGTAGCCCTGGAGGCTATTTCGGGGTGATGAGTCCAATAGGTCTCAATGAACTGTTGCCCTCGCCGGGGAATACTATTGTAGTGGAATTTGATACTATTTTGGATGTTGAATTCCACGATCCTAATGGAAACCAGTACCTTCAGCTCTAGTACCTATTCACAAAAGAGGGTGCCATAGTCATTCATGCATGCAGAGAGGGTGAATTGCAGGCATTGCAATAGGAGGTGTTGTTGTTGTTGCATTGGCCACTAGATTGTTTATCTGGTTCTGTTACAAGCGCAGAGTATTGAAAAGGACAGACAAATTTAGTTCAGATATTGTGAAATTGCCTCGGAAATTCACCTACAAAGAGCTCAGTAATGCTACGAAAGACTTTTTTTGAATGTGATTGATAATCGATAATTGCAAGCAAGGGTAATCCCCTTGTGAAACCCAAATTTCTGAGCATTTTCTAAAACCTGATGACGGAGTCATTGTAATGAACAAGCGCCTAGGTCCATATTACGTCCAAATCTACCAAGTATCAAGATCTATAAAAAAAAATCCACAGTATCTGTGAACTAAGAAGAAGAGGCAGAAAATGTATTATGCTTACCTGTTCGAATAGTGGTTGGGGTTTACCACGGAAAAAATTTGACAGAGCCCATGTAGCATTTCTTATCATTGAAATTCTGGCAGTATCATTCAACAGGGCAAGCACCTGCCTCAGAGATCCATGAATGAGGGCAAGATCCCTAAATGTTGCAGAGTCTCCAACAATATTTCCCAAAGCCCAAACAGCCTTACACGAACACCAGTTGAACTCAAAGTTGGGTACTAGTTTTTTAAATCAAATTCCAAAATTACAGACATATAAAGATAGTTGGGAAGAATAATTTTATGCCTCTAAAATAAACGTGCTACCTGTTCTCGAATATTATCATTCCCAGAGGTAAGAAGTTCCACAAATATAGGCAGTGCCCCGTAATCAATCACAACCTTTGTATTCTCATAGGCTCCAAAAAAACCCAAATAGGGCAACCCTACTATAGGAGGAAGGGCCTGCAGTAAGAACTTACCATTTTGCAAGAGCTGAGGGAAAATGTTGTTCTACAAGAGATGAGGGCGAATGCTGAGGGCGAATGTTGTTCTGCAAGAGCTGGGGGCGAATGTTGTTCTGCAAGAGCTGGGGGCGAATGTGCACGTGATATCAGACGTTAATGTAGTTTTTTAAAAAATCATTTTTATGTAGCGCGCATTTGATTTTTTCATTTCAAATCATTTTTATTTACATTTCATTTTTGCATTTCTAATACAAGTGACAAACAAATTTCTACAAGAGGTTGAAATTTTTACTAGAATAGCCATGAAAGACTAATTAAAATGGCTTAAAATGCAAGTGGAACTTCAAAATAAATGTAATTGAAGGTTCTCTCCACTAAATTTTTGCAAAATTGCTTACATTATTTAAGTTATCTAGGATATTTTTTTGTATTACACAATCAAAATTAAATAATGAAATAGTTGGGTAGTCTTATTGTTTCAAATTAGGACACAATTTTCAAATGGTGATGAATTTTCATGTGATGATTAACTGACAATATTCTCCTTTCCTATCCTTGAAAAATTATACAAGGTTCCCTGTTGCCACATGAAACCCTAACTCATGTAGCAGCATAGGACCAGTCCTCCATTTTGCCCGTCATAAGGCATTTTGCGGATTCCCGTTTTCCGTGAGGTGATAGGAAGGATAGAAGACTTAATTTTGACATTTGAAATTTTTTCAAAAACGTTCTTACACCCTTTAATTTCCACTTACCAATAATTTTGCAACACTAGTCCTCTTCACAATTGTAAGGTTGTACTCAAAAAGTAAGGAAAGTTACTTTTTTGGCTCACTCAAAATTAAAAATTTAATAAATGAATTACCACTTATCATTATTGATATTTTAAAATTAGAATCAATTTAGTTTTCCCCTTCCTATTTCAGAAAGTTCACAAATCCTTTCTTTTACATAAAACACCAAAGAAATAATAAAGCCTATTGCCCTGCAAACTTCCAAGGTTGTGATTAGTGAAGCAGTGAAAAAGTACGGCTATAGCACTAAAAAATTAGAATGCCAATCTTCCCCAACATGTAGTGTTAATATAGCTGGTGGCTTGGCTTGATGGTCAAACAGTGAATTACACAAGCACAAAATAAAAGCTTTAGGCGTCTAGTTTCTTACACTCGCACTCTCAAGGCATTTAGACTTAGGCCGATCTCAAGATTGGCTCCGAGGAAACTAGATTGGCTCATTAACGTGCCATATTTTAATTTCATAAGGTATGTTTGAAGTTTGAACTGCTAGGGTAATTTATTATTGTGAAATCATAGTTCTAAATTATCTCCTATTTTGTGAGCAATGTAATCTATTAATTGTAAGCAGATTCATTAAAAAAATTCAAACTGATTTTAGCATGAATGATGATAATTTATATATTAATTAGTTTTTAAGATTATTTGTATTATGTAGGAGCACTAGAAAGAAAAATCAAGAATTCATTTTCTGTTTTCCTTGTTTTATTGGGCTAAACTGGAGAAAAATGAATATGAATAGTGAGTTAATTGTAAGATCAATGGGCCAAGGCCATACATCAACATTGACCACAGTGGGGAAGTATAAAAGCATAGATATTCATGCAAGTATAGTTATTAATGTAAGATCAAATTTAACTCTTAGCTTCACTAAAGAAATAGAAGGCAAAGATCTAGCATCAACTGAAACTCACGTGAAAAGGTAGATGAAAAATGTACAATCATCCAATGGAGAGGTAATCTATAATTATCCAGTAAGACTCTTGGCTATGCCTTGAGACTAAACTAATTCTCAATATTTTTGAATAATCATCCATTGGAATTTAGTAGGAAAACCATAGTAAATCATTGTCCAATGTCCATGCAAAAATATATAAAAAAATAATATTTGTTGGCTGTTTTTCAATAGGTGGACCATGATGGGACCACTGAGAAGGTGGGGGTGTTTTTTTAATCATGGAAGTGAGGTTTAGTAGATTTATAGTCAAGTTACCTTTCCCTATAAATTTTCTCGATCAAGTTATTCATTCATTAAACTTTGATTCATTCCTACTGTTTTGATACACAATCCAATCCAGTTGAGTCTTGAGTCTTCATTGAGAATGGCATTCATAGGTTGTCAAGAAAGAGGTTATCATGCACATGCACTCTTATTTTCTTGGTATCTTTGTAACTATGTTCAGCTTGAGTTCTACATTTTTAAATTAACATAATAGTTCGTGATTATTAGGCTTTTATTTTGTCTTTTAAGAATTTTAATTTAATTATTATTAATCATTAAATTTTAAAATATATATATACATATATATATAGTTATTATAGTTATTAAAATTTCAATAGAATTATTAAACTTTCAATGGTACATCAACTTTCATACATGAGAAAATAGATATTGAAAAATGGTACATCATGGCCTGATTAATTTCGCTCAGCAATTTCAAATGGTATAACATTTAGTCAACAGTAATCATTAATTTCTGCACACAGAGACTAATTTCTCTGGAAGCCTGAGATTTCTTTGGCTTGTTATTCTTATAACTACATAGACATAATTAATAGAGATATTTAGGACAAAAAAAAATCTAGCGCTTAGTCTCCACTACTCAACATGATTTTGTGAGAAATAATACATAGATTGATTTCTCTGAGTGCCTTAGCATTCTTTGGCTCATTATTTTAATCGCAACAACAATAAAAAATGCATTGAGGATCTGTTCTTAGTCTGATTATGCAATTTTTATAAGACAGATTATGCAATATTAATAATAAACATAAATTTATTGCAATTTAGGGAAAGCTCGTTCATGTTTTTTTCTTTATATTGGAAGGTTACTTTCTTTTTGAAGTAATTTTTAGTAGATCATAGCATATATTGAGGAAATATTATTTTGAAAAGAATCAGTTATTTCTCTTGAAACTTTAGGTATTAAAAGTCCATGACACAAATATATCACACTCCAAAATCCAAAGAAAATGGAAGAGCGTTCAATTTTTTTAATCAAACTTTTATTGGTGAAGGGTTAATTTATTACGAGAACGTCATTAATGAAGTTCAAAAATTTAAACGTAACGTTTATTGACTAGAAAAATAATGACCAAAACGTAAAAAAAAATTGTGTGACGGGTAAAGAGAAATCCAAATTCCAACCCTGCCTGCCACCTGTTGGTGAGTGGAGGTTATTCACTTTTCATTTATAGCTTACCAGGTTACTCATGTTACCAATATTTTCACATGGCTCACTTTTAGGTGACTACTTATTTTACTTCTTCTTTATAAAGAAAAATTGGTAGATAATTGTATTATTTGAAATCTATAACAAATCCAGGGAACAAAATTACAACAAATAGAAAATTATGCAAAAAATTCACCAGGGCACTAATGTGTGGATACCCTATCATTTCTTAGATCCTCATAACTTAGCAACACCTACTATATTGGTATAAACATAATATGGCATTTACCTGAAGTATTTCATATGTATCTAGAAGTAAATAAGTTGTATGACAATTGTTATGGCAGATATAAGATGTGTATTATAGTTTATATTTCAATTTTTCTTAAGTAGCATGCATGTGCGGCTCATATAGTGAATACAATTACCAAATATATTTCAGTGAAGATGTGAATATGATCTCTCATTAGGTCCTAATTACTTAAAGCATCATTAATTAGCTTTCCAAATGAATAAAATATGTTAACAAATTAGTAAAAACTAGGAAAACAAATCATGCTTTAAAAAATATGGCACAATGAGTCACACTCTGAGATTTATTTAATTACTCATCAAGTGTCGCTACAACATATATATGATCACCATTACCATAGAAATGGGACATGTGACCATCATTTTGGTTTTTCCAATGACATTCCACATCATGAGCATTGTTTAGGGTTGATTGTGTTGATTTTTTTTAAACAAATCATTTATACATTTTATGGAAATTATAGACACAATTTATAATCAAATTACAAGATCATGATGTATGGATATTCCTTGTCATTTCTTAGATACTCACAACTTACCAACACCTAATAGATTGATATACACATCATATGGAATTTACCCCTAGAATACCACATGTATCCTAAAACAAATTAGTTGTATGGAAATTGTTGATGCAGGGGCATTAGGCTCAAAACAACCTTTGTCCATAAATAAATGTAAAGGGGGGTCTCATGTTTTATTTCCCCATGTATTTATTCATAGTTGAGTTATTTTTAATTAATTAGAGAAGAAAATGTAACTGCCCGAATGATTAATGGGCACCTGAAGAGATAGTCAGTTTCAGAAGTTAAGCTAATTTTAGGAGTCCGTCTCTGTCTGTCAGAGGGTTAGTCTCAGAGTTAGAGATATGAATAGTTTTGAGTGTTAGAGGAGTTGAGTCGATTCAGGGTTTGTATAAAAATAAGCCTTATAGGCATAATAAGGCAGACCTGTATAGAGAACCGCATAGGCTGCATAGGACTGTCGTAGAGACAGAGTAGAGGAGAAGGGCCAAGTAATTCGAAGATCTGGTCGAGCCAAAGTTGTAAGTACTTCACTGCATAAATGTAGAATTATTTCAATGGTATTGTGCCTTTGTCGAGTTAATTATGGCGTGAATGGTTTCTGTGTCCCGATAATCAACTGTATAGTAGTCTAGAATACATACTCGATAATTGTGGTTTAATGGGGTCCTGTATGTTGAAAGAGGAACCGAGTCCTTTCCTAAATTAGTAGCCTCTGTGCGAGAGGTTCTATCCTTTCCCGAACCCATTGGATATTAGTTTAACTCAGTGTAAGAATTTTGAGATGAATAAATTTGTGTGATAACCCGTGTTAAGCGCCATGACAGTAGACGGTGTGGCATTGGACAGTGGTATGGAAATGTTGTGGTCGAGACTCATGTAATACAGTGGGAAATGCCATCGTAGAGAGGGTCGACAGGTCCAAATTATGGATCTCCCCACAATGTAATATAGAACTGTGCTCGAGCCTTCGATTCAAGGTTTGATCGATGCTACCACGTACATAGAACCGGCGTGTGAAGGAACCTCATGGAGTGCAAGTCCTTAATTGAAGAAAAAAAAACTAGTACAGGAAGATGTGAGTCAAAGGAGCGGAGGCGGAGTACAATAAAAGAAAGCTCGACGGAACCTGGAAAATAAGAGGTGGAACCGTGACCGAAGTGCACAGTAAAACCACCGTTTGGAAAATCGGCGATATTGCGCAAGTTTGGAGGTGGTAAGCAGAATTTGTGAAAAGGACGCGACATATGTCTCCGTGAGACACATGGGTGAGGGCAGAATTATAAAACCATTCTCATCACAGATTAACCCTTGGGAATGTTCATTACGCGAGATTTCGTTGTGTTCGTTGGATCCTCCAAATCGGCGCGATGCTCAATCGACCGTCAGATTGAGAGGTAAATTACTGTGGAGCCAAGAATGGTTTATGTATGACCGTTGAGTTATAGACCAAAGTCGAGATTTTTTACGATCTTTGACGATTGGCGGAGATTATAATAAGGAGGACTGTATAATTATGTGAATGGCCATGTTTTTGGTTGAAACCAAGTGACAGAGTTCGAATTGACAAAGTCGACATACATTAAACATCACGGTTGAAATACGAGAGGGTCAAGCAGTTGATACATTCGAATATCAATTCGAATATGTAAAATGAGTGAGTCCAAGGTTTTGGGGTTTAATTCCTAAGTGGCTTGTATTTATTGGGGTATATATTAATGAGAGTAGGCTAGTCATTATATTCAGGGTGTGTAAAGAGCGGTTGAATGTTGATAGGTATGATGGGGATTAGACTATAGAACGTGGGGACTTATAGTATGGTTTAGAACTATCAAGTGAAGAAGTTCTGCATGCGAGAAGGCAGGCATAGGCCTTGTTAGCAACCTATAATATAGGAGTCATAATTTTGACTTGACTATTGGTAATTTTGTAAATTTGTACATACTTTGACTTCTGCAAGTTGTATTCACATATTTTGTAAAAAAAAAAAAAAATCAAAAAGAGGGTAAAAAAGTCCTAAAAGAACAATCAAAGGATTTAGAAAAAATAAGATACCCCAAAGAAAAAATGAATAAAACATGAAAGTGAGCAAGCATAAATGCCACTAATTTTTACTTTTTGACTATGGCAGAGTGTCAATAAATTCCATTAGTCCATGATGAGTTAAACAGTTCAATCTTAACTTGTCATTGTTTCAATTTCCTTTGTTATAGATAGAGAATAATGAGTTGTTGGATAGTTTAATCCTAACAATTTAGTAGTTAGGTAGAGAAATAAAGTGAATCCAACAATTTAATCTGGATTCATGGATGAAATAAGTGTAGAATTAGATAGTTTTACTTGCTTTCAGAAAGAATAAATGCTGTGAAGGTTGCTAGCTTAAATGCACCTACTACAAAGGAAGAAAAAAATGTTAGCATGGTAAGATGGGTAGGTAGAAGAAGGTGAAAAGTCTCAATGTAAATATCATTCATCATGGGCTGCAAAATAACTAACTTCCCCTTCCCATAGTCATGAAACACTCTAGACTATCAGTCAGAAAGGCTCAAGGCATTTCCTTGTCTTTTGTTGGGACCGGACCCAAGGCTCTATGACTGATCAGTTGAAAGTGTGAAATGTCTATATTAATCCCTAAATCACATCATTTACCATTCATGCACTCATTTCCCCTGAAAATTCCTAAGTAAAACTTCATTTTTACTTAAAGATACTCTAATCCTCATTTGATTAACTTCCTACATCATTTCAAAGCATAAAGCCCTCAAAATCACATTTTATCCTAAGTCTAAGTGATGAAGTTATTATAATGCAAATTTGCTTTTTAATCTTCACTTTCTTAGTTATATTTATGTGTTTTTGAATATACATTGTCCCCTTGTCATATTAACTCTAACTTATGTATTAACTCCCTACAATTGACCTTTTCTTATTATATAACTCATTTTATAAATAAATCCCAAAAACCCACTTATTATAACTTAAGCCAAAGTATTTTAATCCCACATGCTTAAATAAAACCCCCCTTATAACCCATTTAGCTAAAATTTTATACGTATATTTAATCCCGCCCCTATGGTAATTAAGTTTTCTTGATTTGATTTACCATATAAATAAAATATATGAATAAAAAGTTTAAAACATATGTTATATATGTTTTAAATCAAAAATCACTCGAAGTTTCATCTAAACTAAACTTCAATAAAAATGACCCTTTCCCTTGTATATTTTCCGCCCCAAGTCCCTTAACCTAAGGTTAGAAACTTAACCTTACCTTTTCCCCGCATACATTACGCCTAAATCCCAGACCCTAACCACAGTTCGAAGCCTTGGTAATCCTTCCGAACACTTGATTTTCCAATAAGAATAAGTCATTTATGTATATATGACTAAACCAAACCTTCCCCCGTCGGATTCATTTTTAACTATCCGATCCCTAGAATCCATTTGATCCTATGGTAATACACTTGCGCGAAAGTTTTTAATACATTTATCTCTCCCCATCACGTAAAATTTCGACCGTCTGATCTATCCTTCATCTCCCAAGATCAATGGCCCAAAGTGAACCCGATAACATACCTTTTCTCCGCACCTTTCCTTTTGATCGTGGTCGTTCGCTCGTTGAATCCAGATCCGACAGTGCTAATACATTTTCACACTCATAAAGTAATCGTTTGATGTTTTGGCAAAGCCGCACGAAATGGGTGGTTTTTCCAAACCACCCCGCGCTTACGTGTCGCCACCACGTTGTATCGCATTCGAAAAGCTAATTTCCGCTTACCACCATTTACCCGCGCGAATACCACTGGCAGTATTGCCTAAACCTCACCCATTTAACCCGAGTTTAATGTCATTTAACTATGGTTATACCATCGTTTAATACATTAAAATTATATTTTTCATTCACATTTTCACCTTTTTGCTTTAAACCTGTAAAAACATTGCAGAACCGTTTTTCCTCAAAATCACGTCGTTTGAACCCTGAGAAACTTTGCAGAGCCATTTTCAACCTACCAGTACCATTTTTCGACGCCCATTGCCCTGAATTTCCATTACAAAGTACTACATTGTCCTCTGTAAAGCCATTTTCAAAAAATTGAAGACTGAGCACCTCTGCAACTTCTTCAACCGAATTCCACTGGTTCTTCAGGTACTTTTCTTCAAACTTGACCTCTGAGATTTCAAAATTCCTGTCGATTTCAAATAATTACCAAAGTTATTGCAAAAAAGTGTCCATTTTTCAGGGGAAACTCTGTCAAAATATCCCTGGAATCCCTAATTGCCCTTTCTCGTAGTTTTCTCCATACCCTTGTCTGTTTGGCTATTGAAATCAATTTTAAATACATGTTCTAAGATTTAAATTCCTTGCATTTCCTAAAAACCCTGCTCAAAAACCCCATTTTCAGTAGAAATTCGCCAAGAAACCCTTGTTTCTCATAAAGGAACTTAGCAAACCGTTTAAGGTTGCTTCGTTCATATTAAAAATGACCAAGAAATAGGTAACCCCCAAGAATGGAGGCCCAAATCTCAAAACAAGTCTTATGCAAAGATTCATCAGCCTATGTCCTTCAAAATCGACAAACCAACTCCTGCACTTACGGCTGATTCTATAGAAGTGGTCAGACCAGTCCATCCTCCAGTAATTTCTCCAAAGAAAATCCCTTTAGTTGATCTAGAATATAGAATACTAGACCCTAATGTAGAATTTAACCTGCTTGATGTCTATAATTGGTGCTATGGAAAATCAGTGGAAAATGGTGACAAAGATATTCCAATTTGGGAATCCAATCTGCCTAGATATATTTTCCCTCTCACTCATTATGTTCCTGACTTTATCAGATTATGCCAAGCCTATTATATGCTAGAAAAAATATGTATTGTAAACAAAGAAAAAGAGATCCTGTTTTACATCACTGAAGAGTCGATAAATTCCATGCTGCAAATGAATCATGACCCCAATTCTGCTTCCCTATCAATAGAAGATTTAACCCAACTATATCTTGACTTGGATTTCAATACTAGATTCAAAATATACCAGACTTTTTGTCCAAATCAAGTTGATATTCCTAAGTTAAATCCTCCTTTCGACACCTTTGATTTCCCAGATGAGACTAGATCGATTGTCTCAATGCTCTCCTTCATACTAGGATACACTAAGCCCTGGTCAATCACCATCCATTCAGTTCAATTTTTCTAGATTTATTGTTGAAAGTATGCATTATCAGTTATCCAGATTATCAGAAGAAGGAGTTTTCAGATACTCCTCTTATCTACTCCACCTCTTCCTATATTATCAAACAGATAAGTTTCCAATTGAATGTCAGAAAGTGGATACAGAAGGAAAAGTTCTATCAGTAGTATTTTGGTCATCTATTCTAAGTAAATGGAACAGAGATTATAGTTTTACAGATTTCAATGACTCATTTATAGCCCCTACTATGTATCTCTTGGAAAAGGAGGAGATCCCTAGGATCAATGATGAGACAAGAAGAATTCTACAGTTATTAGAGAGCTACAAAACTGCAGATTGGTATTTATATAAAAATCATACAAAAATCAGAGTGTATGGCTCATCCCTGGACCCATATAAGTTACCCAAATTTGTTACTACAAGAATATTTTCTTTAGAATATCTGAGACAACTATTGAATGTATATGAAATCAACTTCATAGCTTCCAAGAAAAAGACCCAATTTAAGCTGAAAAATCAAATTGGGCCATTCATTGTGAATAACAGAGAAGCTGCCAATGAGATAAATGTCAAACTTAAAGAGTATAAGTTCCCATGTAGTTTTACATGGAATTATGACCCACAAGGTATTTTGAGTACAATAAGGGTAAAATGTAAGTTGCCTGTTTACTTGCATGATCCTAAGCCCCATATTGAAAGATATGTAAATAAAATTGAATGGGAGCCAAACACCCTATCTAATGATGATTCACAGGCAGTACAGGTAATACAGGTAGATAGTGTCAAAGGAAAACAGATTGAACAGACACAGGTGGCTTCTACAAGAAAAGATACTGATAATGTACATAAAAGAGATAGATAAGGAGATAGTTTCATAGCTGAGACTATTGAGGACATAAAATTCAGAATTCCTTATAGTAAAAGAAGCAAGTCAACAAAAGAAGAAAAGGATAAGGCTGTAAATATTGAAATAGATGATGAAGCAACAAGAATAGTCACTGAAAGATTAAAAGAGCTTCAAAATGTAAAAATTGGAACACAACAAAAAGATACAGTCATGAAGGAAAACTAGGCTACCGTCGATTTGCCTCCTTCTTCTCAGTAAACTGACAATATAGAGTCAAAGATTCAGATCAAATTCAGACAGATTAAAGAGAAGAACGAAGAGATCAAGAATCAAGCTTATTCTATATTTCTTAAGGAAAAGCCTGGAAACAAAGACAGGCTTCTTTCAGCATTTGATTAGTCATCCAATAAATTGGTAATGTCATTCTTGAAGCCTACAGTGGCTGAGCCAAAATCAGTGGCAGATTATTCCAAAACATATTTTGAAGTGGATGCAGATGCCATTCATGAATTAGATCAAATTTAATTTCATAGGAGCAATACTGAAATGCTTATTCCAAAATTGTCAGTAAAACTATGAAATCAATGAGGCTTGAGAAAATAGTGCTCAACCTCCAAAATCAAATGAATTTGGAAAAAGCCTCACTATATGCTAATAATTTAAGAATAAAAGCACTAGAAGATATAGTGATTGAAGCAAGGGGTGACCCAGCCAACATTGAAGGGGAAAAATTCTTAATTAAACAGAAAAATGAGGATATAGCTACTCTTAGAAAACAGTTGAAGTTGCCTCAGAGTGGAAACTCTCAAGCAAAAGAAATTCTAAAGCAAAAAATAGAGAATGATAAATTAAAGTAGCTTGTACATCAAATGACAGATCAGATAAAAACAATGGAAAGTCAAACAGAAGCTCTAATGAAAGAGAATGAAGAACTAAGAAAAGCACAACCAATGGTCATTCCTACAGTGATCCCCACTGTAAACACTGCTATACCATCTACTTTGGCAGAACACTTGGCACCGAAAGGAGTACTGGAAACTGCAGTGTCAATTACTTCTCAAGAAATCTCTGCCTCTTCTTCTTCATCCTCACAGAGGAGCACACTACAATACCAAGACAAAGAGATTCTTAGTTTGAAAGGCATTATTAAAAATTCAGAAAATTCCAAAAATGATGCCTTGATTACTTCTAAAGGACATGAGCAAAGGGCCGATCGACTACAAGAACAGGTAAAGATTCTGCAAGCACAAGTAAATCTTACAGATCAAGTGGCCCATATAAAAAATCATTTATGGACCAAAATTATTGAAGGCATTCATTCTCAATGGCCTTCAATTCAGATAATTTATGAACAGAGGGAGTTACTTCAAGTTGCTAGTGCAAAGATTGACAAGACTAAGAGGGAAATTGACAATAAACCAGCCCAAGAAATCCAACTCATAGCTTTTTTAAACAGTAAAAACAGGGAAGATTTGGAAGAATTGAAAATTTTTGATAGAACAGAAACCATTCTTCAAATCAAAAAGGTCTTGAACAAAAGAAACATAATGAGTAATCTAGAGGACCGGTGTAAGGACATGAATGTATCCATCTCAAGATTTTTAGCCAAATACAAAACATTGTCAGAAGCAGGTTTTCCTGATATTCACGCATTGAATGACAAGTTAATGCCTCAGAAAGATTATGATCTAAAAATCAGAAATCATGCAAAAGAGCAAGCCAGACAACCACTGCCTCAAGGATCACCAACAGGCAAAATACTTCTTCAGTATTTTGAAAATCTGTTCTTTTTAGATAATGAGATCAGGCATATGTTCACTATCAACCCTAACTTTTCCAAGTATACAGAGGTAGATGAAAATTACAGAAAATTGAAGACTATGAAGATCCCCTCTGCAGAAAAGTGGCAAGAATTCATAGATCTGTTGTGAATTTAATGGATAAAACACAGGAAATTCACTTGGAAATTCATTTTTTACTGTTACCTCAAATGGTAAAAATACAGGGTTAAAGTGTATCATTAGGTGAAAGAGTATCAGTGAAATAAAAGTTACTGTTGGTTATTTTTTAATTACCACAGCAAAACAGCTCAAATCAGATGAATAAAGAGTATCAGCATTGAAAGTTAGAGGAAAGGAAAGTTCTTCAACCACTTTCCACGATAAGATGCACCTAATGCCAGCAGTACTCACAGCACATCAACAATCAGTTCAAATTAGAATAATCAGTTCTATTTTTGCTTGTAAAAAGGTAACAGCTTGCAAACTGTTTTGCAGTTATCCCTCTTATTATGTTTGCTTTCCTATTTTTTATTAAAGCATTATCTCAATTTCTGGGATATTTTGTAAACAGTTTTTTGTATAAATACTTCACAATTCGAAGTATTCAGTGTGAATAAAATTTCTCAAGACAACTATAGTCTTATTTGCTGGTCATATTGAAGTTGGTGAGTCAATTAGTGAAAGCAGCAGACTGGAAAGAGATCAGAGACATCATAGCTAAGGATTCTCGTGGTGACAAGATAAGTCACGTTCTTTCCTTGTTTTTAGTGTATTTCTTTAAAAGTTTACATTCATTCATATTATGTGTTTCTAGTGTGTAATGATCAATTAAGGAAAAATTAAACAGGATTACTGATGATAAGCTCCCTGTTTCGAAACTTATTGGCATTTTGATGTTTTCTACTTGATAACCGGACCATAGAATTATTAATTGCCCTAGGTCCCAGTTAGATCCCCTTCTTTAATCTTCTTATCTGTAGCTTAAGGATTCTTAAGTGCCCTTTTGCTCAGATTCCATCCACTCCATCAAATCAAGCCTATACAAAGTCTTAGAAGGTCACCTATCTTGCCCTTAGCACATTTGCATCTCTGAGCCTTATTTCTTAGTTCTGCTTGCCTAGAGAGTTGACTCTATTGCCCAATATTCTGGTAGATCCTTCTGGTTTACCTTGAAATCTCTTTATTCCCACCAATCTTTTAAAATCAAACCTAACTACACAATCATAGCTAGCCTAATATATGTTACTAAAACAAAGCTAAATCATACAGAGATATCCCTCTCTGGAGTTCAAGCAAGCTAGAGCTTGAATTCCCAAAGCGATTCTTGGTTACCCCTGGAATTCTTAACTATAAAAATCCCCACCCCACAACCTGAGAATTACTAAGGTGATAACAGCCTGGGGTATTATGATCCTTGGAGGAAACTCCATGCCTAGAAGAGTTGGATGAGAAAATTGATCGAGTACAAAGGTGTATGTGGTTTTACCCTCGCACCAATTTTTGCAGTATATATGATGTGTATTGCGCTTATCTTATAATTTTGTTGAAGTAGCATACAAAAATTTACATAGTGATATGAGAACCACTCTCTAGAGTATACATCGATTTTGTACACATGGCTTTTCAGTTGCTTTTTAAGATATATCATTGGTGATGCTCACATGATAATATAATGAACCATTAAGTTGAACTATGAAATTATTCCTCACAACACACACACACATATTGATGAATTAATAATTTTTCTCATATAATTTTTTTAATCTATTTTGAAAAAAACAAATTATATATAATTATTTCTAAGAAGAACAAGAGAGAATTCCTTACCATATATTTGTAAAACATATAATAGAAAGAAAATTAATCTATTGAAATTTCATTTCCAAACATATTTATGGAGTAAAATGAAGATTAAAAGGAGATATCTATGACCTTACCTATAACATCACCTCATAATTAAGAATGAAATGTACAATATTGATGATACATAGGTTAGGGAGAAAATTAATCTATTGAAATTTCATTTCCAAACATATTCATGTGGAGTAAAATGAGGATTAAAAAGAGATATTTATGAATTTACTTATAACATCACCTCATAAAAGTGTAAATGTACAATATTGATAAAATCATTTATATATGATAAATAATAAACCTTTATCTCACATGTATCATATAATCTTATAAATAAACAATTGCACCGGGGGGCACCCTCACAAATTTTAAACTGTCTAATGTATATGTTTTAAAATAACATAATATGCCCTTTTTCCTTTTACATTAACCTTCGGGCTATTTTAAAACACATGCTATTACATATAATAACAAAACAAAAAACTATTAAACCAAACCTATTTAAAGTATTCAGGGCCCACATTACAAATGCCCAAAGTGAAATATTTGCGCATATGTTATATATGAGCCAATGGTTTAAATAAATATCGGGCGGTGAAAAAAAACTTATAACAAAATAGTAATAAAACTATATCATACGTTCAGACTTCAAAAAAAAAAAACTCGATTTCAATCACAAATTCGCGTTCCAAAATAGCCTGTTGATGTCACCCTAATTTGTGACGCGAAAACTTCATAGAATATGCCATATAAAAATTCGGGTCCGTTTTTTGGCTTTGCGTATGGAGGAAAATTGTGACGCAAAAATCAAATTAATTCCGCCCTATAATGTTTTGGGTCCGGAATTCCACAATGTAGACGGGCCAAAAAATAACGCGATCGAATCACCTGCTTCCACGTGGATGGCTGATTTGGTCTGTGGTCTGTGGGACCACGTTCTTCTGAATTAAAATCTCCCGCGTTTACTATTAAATTGCTCTGTTTCCAAAACAATACAATGCTCTGTTTTTAAGTGTGCGTGGTGTTAGCGCTCAAATCTACCTTAGGCTGAAATAAGGTAAAACTCAAGGCTACATCAAACCACGCTCAGCCTCGTAGCTAGCCCTACGAGGACAGGAGAGGGCTCTCTCCAAGTCTATCTCGGCAAAAGGTTTTCAGAGGGGATGAGATGACTTATAACGAACAATGAATACGGATTTTAGGCTAGTAAAGAGATAGGAATGTTTGATTTTGATTTTTGGGTTTTCGTTGGAGAAATGGGAAAAAAAAAACAATTTTGGGTCCGGGGATAAGGTCAGATCTCTGCAGATTTCGAGTTGGGGCGAGGTAGGTGATTGTATTGATGCTTTTGATTGGATATATGGATGGATTAGAATGATAAGGAGCTGAAGAGGGAAAAGAAGAACTTGGATCCTCTCCAAACAGTCGAAAACATATAGAACTAAATGAATTCAAAGGCAGAGCACGGTAAACAATGGATTCAACCTCATCTACTCATTCAATTTAGTTCAGAATCATATGAAAGGAATGGCATACATTAAACATGAAATAACTTACAAAATACTGAGAGAAAACATCATCAAGAACTGAACGCCACAAGAATCCCAACAGGTGCTGCAAAACCTCTGATCTTTCCTTAGCCAAAATATGAAAAATATGTACAATAGCGTGCCAAAAGTTTCCCAAGAGTCCAACCTATCCAACCTCTGAAAATGATTGAGAAATTACATCATATAGACCATCCTAACCCCTTTCCATTCCTCTAGGGGTCGAATTCCTTCTTCAGGGATCAGTTTCAACCAAATTCTAATCAGGGAGCTAAAATCTAGGCAACTAACAACTTGCCTCTAAAAGAGTGGAAACTGATTCATTTACAAGATTTTCACTTTTTTGAGAGTGAATCTTCTAGAATAGGTAAAAATGAGCCAAAGTTACATGCCAACCATCAATTTACATCATGAAAACCCAAAAATTTCATCCACAAGCAAAAATGGTCCCAACTGGTCGAAATTCTGAGCTGGAAGTTGAAAAATCAGCCAAAAATCTATATGGGTAGCGCGCCTGAGCTATATGGGTAGCGCGCCTTTCAGCCTGATTTTGAGGCACTTCCCGGCATCCAAATTGAGCTCATGATAGCTCGTTGGAAAGCCCCTGATGTTGAATATCCAACCCAAGTGGAATTTCCCAATTTGGAGCTCATTTGACCCTCCAAAACTTCATTCTCCCAGAAGTACTTCCTGCTGGTGCAAAAGGTGGCAGCAAGGTGGTTTTCATGGTGTTTTTGGGCCTTTTGATCATCCAGAACCTGATGAAATTCTTCGGAAATACTTGAGCATGCATAAATTACCATGAAAAACCCAAAAATACAAATATTTCCTTCAGCAAGTGTCCCAAACAAAAGTGAGCATGTGGACGCGCTACTCGTATAGCTGAAAAATCTGTTTTGAGGCATAAAAAATCACAATTGACAAAATTTTCTCCAAATTTGCTCAAATTCGGAGCGAAGACCCTCCATCAAGTATCATGCCCAACCAACGAAGCCTCGGCCAAAATGCGGAGTGGATCAGGCTTTTTCCGCCGTTTTAGTGCTTCGCTTAACCTCCTCTTCAGAATCTTCATTCTTGCTTTGTAGACATGCATGCGAGCCCAATAATGACCTTTCATGTGATGAAGCATGTCTTTGTCTCTGTTGGCCTTTGCCAACAACTTCTCCAGATGAATTTTAACATGCGTGAGGCAATAATCTCGATCAGATGGTGTCATATCACCTGGTCTCTTCCGGGCCAATTGTCGATCCTCACGGATTTGCCGCAGCTCATAAATTGTGTGCTCATCCTCTAGCTGTTTGTTATGCTGCTCCAGGTAGTTTATCACCCACTGAGCCTTCTGCAATTTATCTTTCAGCGTGTCATTCTCGGCCCTTTGCTCATGGATGATCTCTTTCAGTTTCGAGCTAGGAGAGCTCGCATCAACATCAATGATCGTGAAATCAGTGACCCGGCCTCCTGAAGGGCCCTCATCATGCATGGGCTTCTTGCCCCTGTCCTGGATCTGTACCTGTACTGAAGAAGAAGGCGAGACCCCTTCCACATCATGTGGAGATAATACTCGCTCTGCTGATGGAGTCACTGTCAGACTCCTGCTCATAAACTAAATCTGTCTCTGACATAGCTTTGAAAACAAGTTGTCTGCAATATGTGTGTTGATATAGGTGTAATGAAGTCAA
Source organism: Pinus albicaulis (assembly GCA_034641835.2). Taxonomy (NCBI): domain Eukaryota; kingdom Viridiplantae; phylum Streptophyta; class Pinopsida; order Pinales; family Pinaceae; genus Pinus; species Pinus albicaulis. Next base: position 1,267,029,216 of record CM076574.1, on the reverse strand, counting down.
AGGCTTCAATGCATTCTCAAAACCCAAATATATTGCATATGTACCAAAACATCATAATCAGACAAGTGACAGTGGTAATAGCTCTGTTTTAGTGGCATAGAAACAATCTCTGTTTTTGGATCACAAGTGAATTTGACAAATGAGTAGACAGTGCAAATGTAGTGTACAGCCCTTTGTAATGCTGGCCAAAATTTTTCAAAGGAGCAAACAAATATGGGACTATGTTTTATCAATGGAGAATGGGAACAATATGACAATGACCATAGTGAAACAAATGGCCATGACAGTGGTAATAGAATGATGATGGCAGCAGTGGTAATATTATGGTGATGGAGGATATGGACAAGTCAACATAAGACTATGTAAAAACATGGAAAGACATGACAGCAGTGGTAAGATGACAAATTAAGGGCGGGAGGATTATGTACATAATGTGCTAGGGCGCCACTAGCAATACAGGCATGAGCATATATACCAATCATAAAAGTTCACAAACCCTTCACAAGACTGTCCATATATATTCGAAACCCTTAAGGAATAAATCTGCATATAAGTGTAGGGTTTATACATTTCTCTTCAACCAAGGCTTGTTTCCCAACATTAATAACACCACAATCATGCTAAAATTTACTGAGCAACCTTTAGAAACCTACTTGCAAGTCGATGGAGGCGTTTGAGCTCAAAATCGGACGCAAAAACAAAAATTTTTTTTGGCTCTGTCGCTGTATGGGTAGCGCCCCTGCCCAATGGGTAGCACCCGGCAAGTGGATAGTACCCGTTTTAATTAACACTGGCTGTTGGTGTTATGTGGGTAGCGCCCCTTATATGGGTAGCGCGCCTCCTGTATGGGTAGCGCGCACCTTTCTATGAGTAGCTACATAGTGCATTTTGCAGGAGGCTTTTGGAGGCCTTCCCTGTGTCCAAATTGAGCGTGTGATAGCTCGTTGGAAAGATCTTGGAGTCTAATTTCCAACCCAGGTGGAATTTTTCAATTTTTACTTCAGTTTCCTTGCCATAAATCAAATCTCCCAAAACTTGTCAAAATGAGCAGAATGAGGCTGCCTCAAGGCAGAGCGTTGTTGCAGTCAACTTTTGAAGGTCTTCCTCAACTCCAAATTGAGCTCATGATAGCTCATTGGAAATATATTTGTGTCTAGTTATCCTTTGACTCATCAAGCAAGTCATTTAGCCAACCATGCTAGGAGAAATCTTGATTTTCCCAAGGTCACTTCAGAGGTGCATTCAATTCTCCTGAGGAAATAGTATTTTTGACATTTATCTAAAACCATGATACCTGTGTAAAAATTGAAAGAGGTTTTTCTTCCTTGACATGTTTTGGACAAAAACCTCTCTCATTTTTCCAAAATTCATCTTTTATGTTTCTTAAACATGATTTTAGTGAAACCTATCCCGATGTGTGAAACAAGGGATTTTGTCGAAATGAAGCGAAATGAAGGGGATAAGGGGCTTCTAAATTCTTGGAGAAATTTTGGGAAGTAGGGAGGGATGTTAGGAAGCAGGGGAAAGTGGAATCTCAGAGATTGAATGAGGGGAAGGGGTCCAAAAGGGCAAAACACAGGCCTAGCCTAGAAAATTGCCAAGTTGTGGCAAGAAACTAGGGTTTGTGGAAAAATGAGGAATTTGGGGGATCTCAGTGATGGGAAGTGTTTAATAAGGTATATTAAGGATAGGGGAAGGTGTGTGAACATCAGGATACAAGTTTTTTTGATGATTTGACCATCCAAGAGAAATTACCTCCAAAACCCTAGGAGAGGGAAATGGACCTTACCTAGGCACAACTGAAGCATGAACAAGGTGTAAAATGACTCAATGGAACTTGACATGATGATAAAAACCCTCTGAATGATGATACACTCAGCTGAATGGTGACATGGACCGACATTTGTACAAGTTTGAAAAGAGTGAAAACAAACCCTAGACCTAATGCTTAGTGACCAAATTTTGCTTGAAGACTTATTGAAATGACAAAATTTGACCTTGACACCTTAAAATCACTTTGTAAGAGCATGTTTGATCACTGAAGGAAGGCTTCAAAGGCTGACTCTAACACAGGGACTGTGATTTCAAAAACAAAATTGACTGTTCATTAGTTTTAGAAAGCGGCTGTTTGACAGAGCCATTCAAACAGATTTAGAAAGCGACCATAGGACAGGGTAGTTGAAATTAATATTTCAACATCCCTCATTCACTGAGAATACCCTCCTTATTTCCTTCTTCGTCGGACTACGATGTGTTCATCAACAGTCATGAACGCGATGTCCGTTTCTTCACTAGGCATCTTCACAATAGTCTTGTTTCCAGAGGATTGCGAGTCTTTCTCAACAGCATAGAATTGTAGGCTGGACAATCCATACCTTCAAAAATCAAACACACAATTAAAGGAGCCTCTCTCATTATTACTATTTTCTCTCCAAATTATGTGCAATCTCAAAGGTGCCTCCATGAACTACTCCTCGCGCTACTCTGTAAGCCGACCATTTTTCCAAAGGAATATAAGTGTCATTTATTGCATATAAGTGTCGTTCTACCGACGATGGCCAAAGCATCGCTATTGCGACGAATGCCTCCAAACGTCACAATTGCGACACTTAGAAATTGTGTCGCAAACAAAGCATCGCTATTGCGACGGATGCCTCCCAACGTCGCAATTGCGACACTTAGACATTGTGTCACAATTGCGACGTTTGGAAGCAGCCATCGCAATAGCGACGCTTTGGGGCATAGGGTCACAATTGCGACGTCTTCCTCCAAACGTCACAATTGCAACACTTTGTCTAAGTGTCGGTATTGCGACACTTTTCTCTAGATGTCGGTATAGTGACGGTTTCGGGCGGGATTGAAAAAATTTGGGGAAATTTCTGACATTTGGTCAAAAGTGTCGGAACCAAGTGTCGGAATTTCCCCCAAATGTACTAGTGATGTATCTTCTGTCCTTTGAAGAAATCTTCACTACTATTTCCATTGAAAAGCCCTGTTGTTTTGTGAAAGAGACTGCTTTAAAAAGGCCTCCATTTGCTCCTTTTCATTCCCACAGAATCCCTATTTGTCACCCTTATTCCTTTCACAAAAATCCCCAAAATCCCTTCAAAAGGCCTAAATAACATTTCTCCACTCCATTAAAGTTTTAAGCCCCCGAGGGCTTATTCCCTTCAGCCCCTCCTCCATGTGACCTAAGCTCTGTAATTAGGCGCTCAAAGGCCAAGAAACCCCAATTAAAACCCTTTTCTCCCTTTGTTTTTTCACCTCCCGACGGTTTGAGTTAAAATGAATACAGACCGTTGATCTGCCCAAGATCAATGGCCATCGCGACATCGGGCACCCATTCATTCCCGGTCCCCTTTTCTATTTTTATCAAACCTTCCACCTCATCTCCAGATCTCAGTCGTCCGTTCTATAGATCCAATGGTCAGGATCTATCCCGCCACCCATATAACATCTCCATCCCCCTTTTATAACATCTTCAATCTCGACCGTTCATTCCAGAAATCCAACGGTCGAGAATAAACCCGATGGCCCACCTTCTGCCCGCGCATCTCACCCGCTATCACATTTATTCTGCACCGTCCGATCAACACATCATGATCCGATGGCTAACATTCTTTTTCGCAAAATTTTTATGATCATGAGTTAACGCCGAAAAAAAATGCGAAATGGGTGGTTTGTATTTCCACGTGTCAGGCGTTGAGTGGAATCGCGTTATTTTGGGCGAAACCGCATACCACCAAAACATTTTTCGAAAACCATTCCGGTTTTCTGCATTACCGCCCTCCGCAATGTGATTTCGGGTTTAATCATAGTCGTTGATTTTTTTCATCTGATGGCCCACATTACATCGCGTCCTCCTCGTCTGTTTTTCATTGGCTCTCCCAATAATCCCATCAGACGATCTCCGCCGTAGATTGCTTCTAATCTAATGGCCCTAATCTAATCTCACCTCCATCCATTTTTCCTCCGTCTAACCTTCTAAATGACTTCATCGATGAATCTCGACCGTAGATCACCGTTGTTTGATCTAATCCAATGGTCCATAACTCACCTCGCACTCAACCTTCATCATGCCTGTTTTTCGCCTTCCGACATGATTTTTCACCCATTTTTCTGTTGCACTCGCATTTTCCCTCACTGCTCCTCCATCCCCACAAGCCTCTGAAGCAGCCATTCTCGCCCCCACCAGTTTTATTAATGTGTTTATTGTGTTTTGTAGGTGTCAAAGGGCCATGAATTTACACTGTCTCCACAGCCATGGTTATGGTGATTTAGAGCACAGACAGACATATCCAGAGCCAAAGGTAGCAGAGGAAGACACTAGAGAAGGGTTAATAGCATGTTTTTAATAGAAGATCGGGTTATAAACCCTGATTCAAACCCTCTAGCGCCCCTGAAACCTATTTATTCACAAAAACAGGTCAGAAGACAGCTCAAAGAGTATCAGAAGACAAATTAAAGGATTAATGCCTAATGTTGAAGCCTTAATGCTTATAATCCAGTGATCAAAAGGATAAAGGATACAGTTCAAAGACCATAAAAATGATCAGGGAAGCTTAATGAAACCTAAAGCACATAAACAAGTTATATCAGCATTTTGACATCAGCAGAATGTTCCTTTTCCCAAGAAGGACAAATTCCCACAGCATTATCTATGCCTCATCGAGCCCCTAATAGTTACCAGTCTAACAAAGAGTCCTAAAGAACTATCAGTGCATTAGTTACAACGCATGGAAGACCTGAAAGACCTTCTATCACCTTACTTGTCACAGAAGATAAAACAGATTACTACAACTAGAAAAGTACTTCAAGAGACATACCTGAAGTTATTGTCAACCTGACAAAGATTTCTGAACCAACCTAAAAGGTACCAACGATTAATGCAGAGCCATTAAGCAGAGTGGGCATTCAAATAATTCCTCCCCTCTGTCTTAATAAATCATTTAAACTCATATCTACTACACCACCTTCTGATTCACCTATAAGAACTCATTGAAAATACATTGTAAAGGGTTGGTTGATAGGGATTTTATTGACTGTTTGAACTGTTATTGAGGGAAGTAGCTAAGTAGTTTGTAATATAGTAGGCTGGGAAGAAATTTTGGACTGTAAAGAGCCATTGGACTCAAAGTATGTGACTAGTTTTTCACATCAATTGAACAAGCAGATTCACAGGATCCTGGTCTATATTATTGGTGATTTTTTCCTTACTATAATTGTCTCCTTTCATGTTTTTTCATATTTTCCATTATTCTTTGATAAATAACAACAAGCATATATTAGGACATACTGTTGGAAGTACCCTAAATCTCACTGTCAAATCTTTATCTTTATGGTTCCTCTGATGGTGTATCTAAGAACAAATTCAACATAATTTAACCAGTATAGAAGTTGGTTTGTCCATGCTTACTGATGTATGAATTTAGATTTTGTCTCTTAGATGTTCTTTCTTGGTTTCAGCTTAAAGAATTAGGAAATTGGGAGATTAGAGTTAGCCCTGTCTCACTAGGTTCCTTTTCCAACAGTTAGCCTTTCGAGAGTTACCTTTGAAGTATGTCAAAAGCAGGATAGGTTAAAATTCCTTACCTGATCTTAGGCTGCACTTTGGTTTCTTTCTTTCACCCACTTCTTAATGTTCCATTGCACCATCTATCTAAAAATATCCTTTGGTATAGATGACTTGCCCTATGGAAACCCTTGGATAGTTTTTATGCAATTAAACCCTTTTATGACTCCATAGCCCAATGGATTGGCACTTCTCTTGACCTATCTTCCCATGCTGAAACATCCTTCTATTTAGTTCCTTCTTCACTTCACATAACCTTCTCAGTTAATGATCTCCAACCAAACAAACAAATAAAAAAAAACCGTTGTGCTTTATAACTAGCCTAATACCATAACCTGACCTTAAAGATATATCCTTCTTTACATATATAGAGAGATCCCTCTCTGGATCCAGGAGGGCTAGATCCTAGGATCCCAAAGTGGTTTAATGTTGTCTTGTCTTTTGGTCTTGCCAATCAGGCCAAAACACAGGAACCACAACATATCCCGCCATTCACCGACAAGAATTCCTACACCCAAGCACACAATCCTAGCTTTACTGCAAACCATAGTCTAATTCATGGGTCACTAGACCAGTGGCTTTACTGAAATCCACAGTCTAGTTCAGGGATCACTAGGACATCTGTTCTTCCTTTCAGAGATCCACATCACTCAACTTCGAATCCATCTAGCAATCCAGCTCAACCAAATCATGAGAACCCATCTCATCAAGGTTATCCGGAAATGTCGAGGCTAGGCTGAAAACACTATCAGACCTAGAAAAACCCATTCCATGAAAGAAAAGAACCACATGCAATACCATGCATGCCAAATCTAGCAAGGAAATCTCACATGCAAATAAATACCTGCAAAGAATATTGTTGTAACTACTTGATCATTCTCTTCAGGTTTTTCTCCTTCCTTCCTCTTGCCTTATTTAACTTTCTTGATCCAATGCCAAAGTGATACAATAAAACTCTAAGTGTCCAAGAGTGAGAGAAAGAGAGAGAATAACAAGAGAGCTCCAAAACTGAACTGACAAAAGGTACCAACTGATCCTCATAAGCCTTTTTATTGATGAGGCCTCTATTTTATTCATTTTCCATTAGTTTCCTTCATTTTCCTCCTCACATGAAATCTATGAACTTTTGCCTCCATTTTCTCCTAATTTCTATTATTTTCATAAATAAATGTACCAAAAATGCCATCTTTCCTTTCCAAATCCTTTTAATTTTCCTTTTCCAGTTTCCTTAGCCATAATAAACGAAATGAACACCCACTAGGATGTTTTTGCCCAAAATTCAACTTGAAATAAGTGTCCCATCAATCGTGGTTATTATTTTTTCCTTTATTACATTTATTACATGGAATTTTCATGAGGGATGTTACAGAACCCTCCCCCTTGGGGGAACACTGTCCTCAGTGTTCAATAACACCTACAAACCAGAAAACCGCTGAAAATAAAAATATTTCCCATGGAACTTTATAACACAGCTCGTTTTAGTATTTACAATGAATAACCTGATCAAAATAAAAAACCATCATCGCAATCATACCATGTACAAGATCTTTATAACATAGTTCGTTATGGTATTTATAATATATACACATATGCACATTTTCTCAGCCAGAAAATAAAAGGATATGATGCCCACATCTGCAACAAGTGAGTCCAGAGGCTCACACCTCCACCCTCAAAATAGTACCAAGATTCATTTCCTTCCCAGGAAGTCCAGAATCCACTGTCAGAGCCAAAGTTGCATCCAATTTCCTGCGCTACTGCACCCTCATTGAAAAGTTACCGAATCATTGTTCTAGAGTGTACTCCCAAAAATGTGCAACTAATTCCATTTGGAAATGATAATGAAAATAAATCTATCCCCGACCTTCCATTCTTTGATACACAGTCCCTCGGGTAATCTGATCATCCCCTTTTGTGCAGTCACTCACCTTCCAAGTTCCTCGGCATCCCCTATCTCAGGCAATCCATCCATTTGTAAGATTCCTCGCATTTTAAGATACAAAAACCAAGGCATATACCTGCCTCAAAACCATCATACCGGTTATATCATTCTCATGGAAATCAATGGACACTATTGGGTACCAGTGCCCCACAATGGCCCTAATCCTAAAGTGCTTTACCAGCATATTGCTGCCTGTTTCAATTACTTTTTTTGTTGCTGCTAATACTTGCAATCAGTTTCAACCACCCAACTGTACATTTTCGTGCTTCTTGTACCAAGAACATAACTACCATTAGATTCAAAATAAATTAAAATAAATTTACATTATACCTTATTGGTAGCTCATCAATAAAGTACACTTGCAATTCTGTTTCACTTCCTGTCACAACAAGTCAAACTAGTTGTTTGATCAATCATCATGTATAAACATATCATATCTAGTTAGCTCAAAATGCAACCATCATAAATTAAAAGCATGAATCGCATGAAATCACCATAACCATATTCATAAATCACATGTAACCATCAAAATTCAGAATCACATATCACATGCATAATAAAATTGAAATAAATACTGATACTTAACCTTTAATTGATCATTTTTTGTATGTACAATGGATTAGTTGCCAAGCTAGGAAGGCACCCAATTCCTTTTTTTATCTTCAATCACGTACACATACACACAATGTATATCACAACATGTACACCCATATACAAACTGCAACACCATACAATACACGCATCCACATTGGCATACGACACATACACCTACACCCAATGTACAATACATATGCCTACACTGGCATAAAGAAAATACACCTACATCTGGTGTACAACACAACACAATACATATACATATATAGAGTAAAACACAACGAATACACATTTCATGATACCATGACTACACCATGCACATACATAGTATCGCATTCCCACAACATAACATGTACGACATGCACACAATACCACATGTATACTGGTACCATATGCACAACATGTACATAGTACCACCTGTAGACAACACTACCTGCAGAATGTGTGAACAACACCACATGTACACGACACCACCTACAAAACGTGTACACAATGCCAAATTTACACCACACCACTTGTACAATGTGTACACAATACCTCATGTACATAGCACCACGTGCACGACATGTACACAACACCACATGCACAACATGTACACGACACCACCTGCACACAACATCATATGTACAACATGTACATTACACCACATGCTCACAACACCACATGTAGAATCATGCACACAAAACCATATGTACATAGCACCATATGTACAACTCGTACACAACACCATATGTGCATAGAAATGCATATACAACATGTACGTAGCACTGCATATCCAACATGCACACAACACCGCATATCCAACATGCAACCAATATGGTATATACATGGCACTACATATCCAATGTGTACATAACACCATCTATACCTAGCACTTCATATCAAATATACACACAACACCATATATACCATAGACATACAACATAATATGTACACAATACTACATATGTTACATGTACACATCACCATAGATACAATCACTGAATATATAACATGCACAACATATACACAACAACAATACTGTGCATCCATAGACCACACATTGACCTCACAAAGCAACCTTGCTTCTAGTGTCTTCCACTATCCATGCTTATCCTAGCATGTTGCATATCACACTACTTTCACTTCGTTGATGTACCCCTCAACATTACCTATCGATAACATAAACATAGGCATATTATAGGCATGTAATATCAATTCATGTCCACATGATACTTACCTTATAGATCTATTAGGGCTAATATCCCAACTGATTCCTCATAAGACCAAGAGCCTCTTCATGCCATTCACCTGCATAAGCAATCATTCCTCCATAATAAATATTCTTGATGACCCTGTTAGACAACGACATACATACATACATATATATACATATAAAAATTAGTGTAAAACAATCATGATATTTGACGACCCTGTTAGAAAACTACATACATACATACATATATACACATATAAATATCAACATAAAGAGCTCATGATCCCATCAGATAGAGACATATTATAGATCTATTAGGGCTAATATCCCAACTGATTCCTCATAAGACCAAGAGCCTCTTCATGTCGTTCACCTGCATAAGCAATCATTCCTCCGTAATAAATATTCTTGATGACCCTGTTAGACAACGACATACATACATACATATATATACATATAAAAATTAGTATAAAACAATCATGATATTTGACGACCCTGTTAGAAAACTGCATACATACATACATATATACACAAATAAATATCAACATAAAGAGCTCATGATCTCGTCAAGGTTAAGATAACTTCCTTTATCTGCACACAACATGAACCACATTGAGAACAACAATTCCCAACTTAGCCAAGGCATCTAACACCTCAAATCCCTTTACTTAAACTTACCTGATTACCTTTCTCTTGGCTTCTCTTCCATCGTCCATTTATCCCAATGAAGCCCACTAGTCCATCTGATATTCATATTCTTACCTTTTACTACCCTTTACTCATGCACCAGGCTTCATCTAGTTCTTACATTACCTGTTTGGAACCAAAAAGCTCTCCCCGAGCTCTATTAAATTTCCTCTTTCCCAACCAATTCCCAATACTCTCAAAACATAAAAGGAACGAACAAGAGAAAGAAAGAAGAATATCATGAAAAACCAAAAGCAATATGACATTGCAACAAAGTGGCATGATCATGCACCAAACATAAACAAAACTTCAAATGAAGCGCAAAAAAATAATAAAATTCCAAAAGCACAAGACTAGAAACAAACACCATGACTCAATCTCCCATGGGTTCCAAAATCTTCCAAGGGAAAGCTCAACCCAAGTCTTTTCAAAGATTTAATGGCAGTCTCTTTTTCCATCCAATCCCTACATCATACTACCATAAACACACATTTGTTATTGTATAATATAAACATACAATATACTAGTTACCTTAACTTGTTATGCCAGACACACTTCCTTGTATCTGAACACATGCATATATCATCTCTCAAGGGACTCCAATTCCTTGACGAATCTAGCCATAACTAGAAACCAAATGATATACTTATCAAATACATGTTCATGAAAATAACACATATCCGCATAGTTTCATACAAAATCAAGGTTAAGAATACTTCATGTATGCAAAGCACTCATTCATTTGGAATTAGGGTTTCCAAACATAGCCAAAGGAATTCTTACACAATTCATTTCTTTTATTTTTTACCTTGTTGTAATCGAGTCCTACTATGTACTTGGCATATCACCCATCTGTTAGTTATATAAGCACATAAACTATTACCTTGTCATGCTAATTGTTACACCATTTTTTGGTCATCTAATCCATTGTTATTAGATGGACCCAAGTACACTAGGTAAGACCAATTTTACCCCAAGTAAAATCGCATTCACTATGAAAAATAACTTAGTAAACCACCTTTATTAATTTTTTTATGGTCTAAACAGGAAACCCCATAAGGAAATATTAAATAAATATACATTTTTCGAATTTTTCTCAAGAAATAATTAGTTAAACAATAGTTTAATTAATATTTTTGGTTATATTTAACCCAAAACAAGGAAATTAATTAGATAAATCATTATTTATCTTATTATTACTCAACCATATCCTTAAAATAATAAATAAATCATTTATTTATTTATTATTACTTAATCACATCCTTAAAATGATAAACAAATCATTTATTTATTTATTATTTACAAATAAGGGGATTTGACTCAAGTCAAATTCCTTTTCCCTCCAAGAAATATAATAAAATATTCCATAAAAGTTGGATCTAGATTTGGTTAATAATATTTTAATTATGCACCAATCTCTAGACTAACTCAATATTTTGTTATAAATAGAAGGGTTTTCCTATTCATTTGTCACCTTTTGTTGCCTAAAGATCACTCTAGATCTCAACTCTTGGTCTGGATATTGATCCATTATCATAGCCATATTTTTCCATTTTTGTCTGGGTTTTCTACACCATCAAGAGAGACGAATTCTAAATCTGAAGTGCTAAGGACTTACAAGAACCCATCCCATTGAGGAGAACAGGGAACACCCTCTTGTGTTTTCCTCCTAGGTGCCATTAATAAAAATTTCATTGGATATATTCTTGTCTTGTCTATTGGATCTTTGGAGTAAATCTTATTTTTCTACTATTTAATGTCTTCTAATGCATAGATCTAGATTTTTGCAGCATTTGTCTTGATCATCTAACTGCAGATCTGAAGATATTAGTAATCATTTCTGCTGTTAGGGTTGTTTTTTATGCGCAGCTAAAGTGGTCTTTTTTCGTACACCTCAAATCAAGATTCATACTAACAACTGGCGACTCCACACGGGTTTACCATTACGACTACTATCGTTTTTCTGATCCTTACATATCCAGCTGCTTCAAACCCTAGGATTTCTCTTCAGCCCCTTGTTTTTCTTATTCTTGATGTTGTTTTTAATCCATAAAACCCTAAAACGATAAAAATTCTAACCTCCGTGTGTTTTCGGACCCATTGCGCAGGTGAATGACATCAGCCGCAGCTTAGACGACATATTTTTTTGAAACCTGCCACCGAGAGTGTCAGAAGTGCAAGTCACACTTTTCTACCCAAAACCTGTGACCTAGACCTCCAGGGCGCACTTAATAGCCCAAAAAGTGCGACCTCTGCTGAAAACAAGCCAAAAAATGTCACCTATACTTTCTACAGGAATTTTTCTGAAAGTTTTATGGGTTTTGTTGAGCCTCTGTTCAGGGTTGTCTGACCTCCATATTTGCCCATTTTGGACCTGTACTTGTTCTGTTTTTCTCAACTAAGTGGGAATATAGCCCCCTAGGGCTTCAGTACCCTCCACTTTTTGTGGAAGAGTGTTTGTTGTTGCAGGTTGTTTGAAATTTCAGAGTCTTCAGCCATTTTTTCAGATCTGATACCTCATCTTCAGATCCACTTCAGATCGGCTTGTTAGCCATCAAAATCTTCCCATTTAGCTTTGTTTGGATTTTCCATTAGGAGGCACTTCGATTCCCTCCTGGAGATAGCCTTTCACCACCTCTTTTTACAGCAATTTTCCTCTGATTTGTTGCTATTTTTTGCACCACCTTCCAGTAGATTTTGTCTTTTAGATCTCTGTCCCTCTTGACCCAAGATCTATTAGCCCTTTTTTAGTGTGTTTAGATTAATTTTTTCTCACCTATAGACTAATTTTTGAGAGACCCACCTCCTTGGGTTTAGATTATTTCATTGTTAGCTGTTTATTTTCTGTTTTGCAGGCCTATACTCTTACATTTGCAGGTTCATTTACAGCTATACAACACACTTTTTCTTTTTCTTTACAAACGTCTGGGTTTGAAAATTAAAATTTACACACTTTTACACACACACCCTAAGTTAAAAAGGGCTTGGTTAACACCACCAAGCAAATACTCTAAAACATTGAAATCAATTAATCCTGCACCTCTCTGCCCTTGTTTTGACATTGTAATCGGTTGATCCTGCACCTCCTTGCCCTTGTCGGTCTCCTTTTCCTTTGTGTTGTGTTTGTGTCGTCACCATTGCGCCACCAAGGCATTCATCCCAGAGACTTCTTGGCCTTCATCCTCAGTTTTCGATAGGGAGACTTACTCCTCCGCAGAGGATTCAAGTTAACCCTCAATTGAGTCCACACTCCAACTCTTCTTCTGGTCCTTTGGGTTATCCTTCCTATTCTGCCTTCGATTCTCCCCCTGTCACCTTCACCATGTCTGGTGCAGGACCTAATATTGGTGGTAATCTTGGCCCTCCCACTGGGAATACCACTAATGGGACCACAACAGACACTACACCGGCTGCACCCTTGCTCCCTTTCATGGCAGGCCTCAGCCTCCCCGACTTCAACTAGTTGATAAGCGGCCCTATACACCATGACGCTAGTTGGCCCACTATGCCAACAAAGCTCCCTTCAAACATCCCAAAGTTTGAAGGTCTTGCTGGACAAGATCGCTCAAATCATGTTAGATCTTTCCACATGTGGTGTTCGTCTAATTCCATTACCGATGACTATGTCCGTCTTCAGTTGTTCCAACGAACGCTTATTGGTGAAGCTTCTAAGTGGTATGTTCATCAGGCCCCTTCCTCTCATACCACCTTTGCGAATCTTTCCCGAGCCTTTTTCTCTTATTTCCAATTTCCCCTTCGTTACGACACTGGTACCAAGCTCTTGACCTCCTCCCGTCAATCATCTGCGACCCGCCTATCCAACCATGTTCAGGAATGGCGGAGAAGAAGGACCCTATGTCGAGCCCCTACCTTAGAAGACCATGTCTATATGGACTGGTTCCTTAGGAATCTCTTGCCACCTATCAGGAAAGATGTCGCGTCACACTTCCCTCAAACCGACGAAGCCGCTCTCCAAATTGTGTTACAATACGACCTGATCTATGCTTAGTCGGGTTATGTTTATACCGTTCTACCTGATCTTCCTAGACCTGGTGGTGCCAACGCATTGGGGGCATATCACGCCACCGACGGTATCGTTGGAGCTCTCTTTAATCCATATGCCCAACCTCCCGTGGGCTATGGTTTCTCTCAGGGAGGGGCCAGCTCCCCCGGCACTTTTCCCCCTCCCGGTAGCACATATCCAGGATATGGCATGCCTCCTCATTTTTCCCAACCTCTTATTTACCACACTACTATACAACCTCCTTATTATCCATATCCACAGCCTGGTGCTCCACCTCCTACAACATTAGCACCTCCTCCTCCCTTTCCTTCTCAACCCCTGCAATAGCAACCACCACCCCCTCCGGGGCAGGTGTACGCACAGCAGGGCATGACTAATCCTCCTACCTCAAAAAGGAAGGGGAAAGGCAATCAAAATCAAGCTGCCTCTGGTAATCCTGGACCTAATCAAGGTAATGCTCCTAACACCACTCAGCCCAAGAAGGATAGGCCTCTTCGTGCGAACAAGCCCTTTTCTTGTTGTGGTGTTTATGGTCATTATACGCATGATTGTCCTCTTCTGCCACAAATGCGACAGCTATGGGAATCTCAAGAAACATTGAGAGGACAACAAGCCATCCCTTCTGTCCCTCCTAGTCCTGCACCTAGTCAGCCGGTTGTGCTTACGGATCCTTTCCCTCAACAAGGATTTGTGGCTACCCAACCACCGGAAGGACAGGTGGCCACTCAATCTCTTCCATCTGGTTCCCTTGATTACCAGATTTTCATGATGTCCTCTAATCATCCTGCTAAACCTTTTTCTCCTAGCCCTTCACCTTCAGTTGGTACTGATGACCCCCTTTACCCTCCTAGGATGGTTCCTCCCGGCCTCAACCATCTTGGCACCGTCCCGCCTGGTCATTACCCCTTTGGTCAGATACCATTCATAGCTCCCCCACCAGGACTGTACATAGTACCTGTTATGGCCACCCTCTCTCTTCCTAACCTGACCCTTGGGATTCCCGTCTGGTACCTCGATCCTCTAGCCACTACTCCGCCTGGTCAACCTAAACCTTATCTCGCTTTGACCCTGGTCCAACCGGTCCCTATGACTTCTCCCGCTACAACAGTGCCTCATTCACCTCAATAAGAACCACCTCCTGTTGCGACCGTTTCGAGTAAGAAGGGCAAAGCTCACAAGGGGGCATCAAAGGGTAATGCTACCCCGACAAACATGCCCCCTCTCAGCCTCCAAAGCATACCATCCAGTGTGCTTTGTGTGACGGTGTTAGCCACACCACCCATACTTGCCCAGAATTGCCTCACCTCAAGTCCATGGTCAATGAGTTGTTTCCGAAATCTGATATCCCAGAGGTATATGTCACTATACCCGATTCAATCCAGAAACTCAAACCATTGCACACAAATCACCCTTGTGCTTTATGTGATTTCCATGGCCATTACACTCACATGTTTCCTCGCCTTTAAGAGTATTGTTCCTCTTTAGAAGTATTACGCCAATTCGAGGCCGAGTGCCATGAGTCACCTACTCCCATTAACTTTTCCCCTTATGATGTTGAGATAACGGGGCCTTGGTCGGAAGTCCACGATGAGACCTCCCCTGATGTTTTGCCTGACCTCCCTTCAACCCCCTCCCTAGTCTCAACATCGGTGGATCCTTTTTCTACTCACTCTCCTGCTACCCCTTGTGACGATGCGCATACGAACCTCTCCTCTCATGATGAGGAGTAAGGTTGTTTCGTCGCGTCAGGTGGTCTTTCTTCCATCAGTCACCCCATATTCTATTAGGATGAGGAAATTATGGAAGCAACGACCACTCTTGACTTTATCTACCCCCCTTACATTGAACTCATGCATTCGAACCACATGCACTGTGTGGCCATTACATTGACACCCATTGTTTGGGTAAGGGGGAGCACTCATATTGGAGAGACCAGGAGAAGTAGTTCTTCAACACTCTCCTAGTGAATCTAGTCACAATGACTCTAGTCCCATTATTCTTCCACATTTAGAAGAAATTCTAGAGTCCCATATCACTTCAAGATCACTCTAGAAATGATACCCCTCATCATTCCTTCGTTTTTTCATCAACAACCCAGTCCCATAGACATTGTGGTTGACCAACCTATAGGTTTTCTGGGAGAACATCAGTTAATTATCCCAAATACTATCTCTGGGGTATTAGCATCATGTATGCCAACCTAGAAACTTAAAAGTCCATTTGATTCATATAGGCAGTACCAAAAGAGATTGTTAATCATCTATTTCCTTTCTCAAACTGCATAACCATACCAAAAACAAATCGTGCACCACATCATTAAAATGTGTTTAGATTTCCCTTTTTCTAAATATATTTTGGCATGTCCACAACATGCTTGGAGGAACTTGTGCCCCTCAACCATAAAAATCCCAGATCTCAGCCAAAAACAGCATTGAAAACCCCTTTTTTCTGATAGGTCGCACTGTTCAGGTCATTTCTTGGGACATGTCGCAGTTTTCTGCCCAGAACCTGCTACCTAGGTCGCAGAACATACCCCAACAAGTGTGACCTGGCCTGTTCATGAGCTCCAGGTACCTAAACTAAACTTTCAATCCACTAAAATGAGAGAGTAGGATTAGGCCTCTTACCTACAACTGATAGATCTCAAATTTCAACGGTCGGTTTATTCGCTACAACTGTCGCAAGCCTTAAGGCCTCCTCTCCTCACAACATTCACTACAGCTCCACCGGCAAATAAGTGAATCTGGAAGGAAAATGCCTTATTAAAAGAAAACCCCTGATTTTTCTTTCGCTTACTACGACCAAACTGTAGCTCAGTTTGACAAACCATATATACCATTGGAAAGATCTCACCAAGCCCTCAAATGGGTGTCTATTAACTTTTTTGATTTGATACTTCACCAGGACACATTTTTTCCAACAAGCGCCACTGCACCCCTCCTCAAAATCAAATTTCTTCACTTGCAACACTTGTACTGGGGGCACCATGTTGCCTCCATACTTTTCCATGCTCGTGTCGACTTTCATCGTGAGCTACCATCTTGTACTCATGCTTTTAGGGTCCCCATTGGAACCATTTTCTGTGTGATAGCACCATTGAGTCACCCTTGTTTAGAGCATTCGAGTTGAGTCATCATAGCTTTCATGGAGTCTATCCCACTATAGTCCTTCATCCTTCATTTCTTGGTCCCTCTCTCATGTCGCACATTATGACCTCCAGTTCCTCTGTCCCCTATCCCTCATAATATTGCGTCAGTCGCTACTGGGTCATCCATGCCATTTATGCTCTAACAAAGGAAGTCGTTCGTTCTCTACTCAGTCTCCCCCATTTCATCATGATCATTGGTGTCAGTCTGTCAGTCACTCTACTATTTTCTCTCGTGCCTTAGTTGAGGATCCCTTATTGCCTCACCTATGGAAGATCTCCTTCTGTCGACATCAGCTCATTCATTCCAGAAGACAGGTCTAGAGGGTGGTGTACCTTGGTTCCAGCTTCCACTCTTGTTTTGTGCCTCAGATCAGGCAAAGGGACTCCTTCTTTCCCTTTGACTTGATTTTTTCTCAGCTCCATCTCTTATCAGCATGATCGAGATCCGATTACTTGATGGTTCAGTGATGCAGCAGCTGACATCGACGATTCCCGGGTGTGTGTGAGATTTCTCAGCCCTCATGAGGGGGTGGCCCTACAGGTATCCCCCCACACACTCGGACAACCTCTTCATTTCAGCCTTCGATGCAGCTCCATACATTTGATGATGTCAGCCTTCAGCCGCTTGCAGCGCCTTTTTGTTTGCATGTATCAGTCAGATTTTTAGAGCCATCTCCTGTGTTCAAGGGCATTTGGGTTGTATTTATATCTCATGTACTCAAATATTATTGTACAAGCCCTGGCTGTTATCCCAAGCACAATATGTATGTGGGATTCATTATCGTGTTATTTATTTGGCTCATGTTTGTGCCAGCATATGCTTTATTATTGCGTTCCATGGTTTTTTGGGCGCCTTATTGTTTGTACTATTGCCTTGACAGGCATAGGTATGCCTCCCCCACCGCCTATAGCAAGTACTCACTCATTAAAAAGACTTGTCGCACCTACAAGTCACCTCCTCAGGGTCTAGTTCTTTCAGCACTTTGGTCTACCTTACTATCCTCTCTCTTTGACTTCCCCTTTGTTGTCTAGTGATTGAACTCTTACAACGTACTTCGGTCATACGATTAGCTCCTAACGCTCACACGCTGGGGGGAAATCTGTCACACCATTTTTTGGTCATCTAATCCATTGTTATTAGATGGACCCAAGTACACCAGGTAAGAACAATTTTACCCCAAGTAAAATCGCATTCACTATGAAAAATAACTTATTAAACCACCTTTATTAATTTTTTTATGGTCTAAACAGGAAACCCCATAAGGAAATATTAAATAAATATACATTTGTTTAATTTTCCTCAAGAAATAATTAGTTAAACAATAGTTTAATTAATATTTCTGGTTATATTTAACCCAAAACAAGGAAATTAATTAGATAAATCATTATTTATCTTATTATTTTCTAAGAATAATTGTTTAAATATTATTTAAATAATATTCTTTGTTAAATATGACTAATTCACCCTTAAATAATTAAATAAATCATTATTTATTTGATTATTACTCAACCATATCCTTAAAATAATAAATAAATCATTTACTTATTTATTATTACTTAATCACATCCTTAAAATGATAAATAAATCATTTATTTATTTATTATTTACAAATAAAGGGATTTGACTCAAGTCAAATTCCTTTTCCCTCCAACAAATATAATTAAATATTCCATAAAAGTTGGATCTAGATTTGGTTAATAATATTTTAATTATGCACCAATCTCTAGACTAACTCAATATTTTGTTATAAATAGAAGGGTTTTCCCATTCATTTCTCACCTTTTGTTGCCTAAAGATCACTCTGGATCTCAACTCTTGCTCTGGCTATTGATCCATTATCATAACCATATTTTTCCATTTTTGTCTGGGTTTTCTACACCATCAAGAGAGAGGAATTATAAATCTGAAGTTCTGAGGACTTACAAGAACCCATCCCATTGAGGAGAATAGGGAACACCCTCTTGTGTTTTCCTCCCAGGTGCCATTAATAAAAATTTCATTGGATACATTCTTGTCTTGTCTATTGGATCTATGGAGTAAATCTTATTTTTCTATTGTTTAATGTATTATAATGCATAGATCTAGATTTTTGCAGCATTTGTCTTGATCATCTAACTACAGATCTGAAGATATTAGCAGTCATTTCTGTTGTTAGGGTTGTTTTTTTATGCGCAGCTAAAGTGATCTTTTTTTGTACACCTCGAATCAAGATTCATACTAACATTAATACCAAGCATGTTTCCCTGCAACTATTCACACATGTCAAGACATCATATCTATTAACTAAAATAATCCTATATGGACGTTAATAACCATGTCATAATCAACTAATAGTCAAGATCATAATACTACAACTATCATCTACTTGCACTCAAGTATATATCAACTATCTGAACACAAGTGTGTTAGTACGTCCATATCAAAACAAGATCATTTCTTCATGCAATATTATAGGCACATACTCATATCATGTAAGTAATCAACTATTTAGACAAAAATAAATTACATAATAGACACCAAACACTCAAACACCAAATAAATGACATAATCAAACATTCAAACACCAAGTAGACGACATAAGCAAACTCATACTTTGATGTATCTTAGGGGAGGCTATGTTATTTGTGCAATCAATCTAGATTATCATTATATAACTTCACAACACATTAACTCAAACATAAATAAGGTCATGACATCCATAACAATAACTAGCTAATATGTTCACATCATAGGCTCATAAACAATTGTCAAACAATCACATATGCACAGTCAGTCTAGATTAGTACAACCCAATATCACAACTATATCATCTCATACCTAAATTTCATAACCATAACCATTTTCATAGGCCAATAAAACTAGCATGGTACATATAACATCAATATCTTAAAGGCAATAACATTAATCATCAAGTTAACTAACATATAAAAACAACAAGTTAATCATATAACGTAATCATCAACAACATATAACATAGTATTTCATGAATAACCAACCCATGTACATATGATCACACTATTTTACTAACATATATCATGTATTTGACTATAACGTCAATAGAATGAAAGGAATACACATAACCATAATGCATATAACTAAACTGATCAACTAGCATTTGTTGTACATGTAACTACAACAACAATAAGATGACAAACATGTATATAACCCTAATTATTATAACAACCATTAACCAACATACCTTCATTCCAAACATAAAATACCTATATGACGATCTACTCTTACCCCAAAGTCTAGTGTCGCAATTTCACTTCGATGATCTGCATCTCCTGCTCTATCTCAACCAACACATCAACATCATAACATACCAAAAGCACCATGATGACCTAAAATGCATAAAATGACCTCATGGGAAATAGCTATAACCATGAAAATGCATGCATAAAAGCATATAGACACGGTCATGCATAACAATGCATATACAACTGACATGCATTCATGACGACCACGTCCAATCATCACCAACTTTCACATGGAGACACAACTGCAACAATGACCACCACCATGCATACACAACAAGCACATAGTCCAAAAACATAAAAAACACATATGCAACTGACAGGTATCCATGACAAACACATCACAATGCATAACCAATCAAACATTCATGACTACCCACTTCACAACAACAACACCCTCTTTCACATGGTGACATCACTACAACCATGACCCACACCATGCATATGCAACAAGCATATAGACCACAAGGATGATTAACACACATGCAAATGACTGAATGCATGACCAACACACACCACCCATCCAATCTAAGGGGTGAAACATGCTATGATACCACTTTTTAACACTCTCATCCGATAAACATGTGACGAAGAGTTACTATGATCGTATTCAACCTCCTAGGTGACCTTAAGGAAGTGGAATCGACAAAAACACATCACATAAACCTTCCACGTCAACAACATCACTCCCAAAATCCAACCCAACCACTCAGGCATCCAGACTCTGGGTCTCACTAAGGTTTTAGGCCTTGAAACCCCCAAACGCTCTCTCAACATATACAAGCATACATCTAGGGACATTTTCCCACAAACTTGTGCTAGCGTCCCTAGGTTTTGAGTCACCTTTTCAGGCCCAGAGCCTAAGTCACTGCCCATAATTAAATTACAAGCTCATACATGAAATATAACAAAAAAAAAATGGTGCAAAATAAAATACTATAATGAGGAATTAACTAGACCCCTACTAGCCATGACAGGAATTTCATCAAACATGTCACAAATATGTAATCTATAGGTTTAAATAACATATCTGAATATAGTGGTCTCATACTTATCTGAGAATCACTAAGAAGCCTTGTTCTCTTACATCATTAGTTGTAGTATCATCTATTAGGTCATAGATACATTGTTTATTCATTTAAAAATAAAAACATGAGGAGAACCATACATCATCACTGTCAGGATGCATGCTCATAACTGACATAATAAAAGTAGAAATATCAAGGATACATAAACCATAGGATCCACATATAAACTGGTATATTTACATATCAAATTCCAAGTAAATGAAATTATTATTAATGAGTTTAGAAACCAACTACCACGTTCCACCCGACCATAGATTGGTTGAGCCAAATCTCTCTTCAACCAATCCCCCTCGTGACCTATTCCAAGCATGAGTTTGGGACTCATAACCAACCAAAAAGAACCAAAAAAACATGGATTCTACTAGATTTCTCCACCTACACAGTGAGGAATTTTACTACCTCCTAGTCTCTTAGGATTTATCGTAATCCATAGTCTGATCCAAGAATCACTAAGCCCTACACCGAGATCCACTCTTCAAGATTTACCATACATCCCATCTCGGGACTACTAGGCCTAACAGAGAGAAATCTACCTCTTGGACTTACCGTACATCTTGTTGTTTTCAAGATAAATCCCCTCTGCGAACAGAGGCGATCTCTCTAGCCCTAGAGTGGGTCTAGCAACACAATATTTTTTCTAACATAAGATTTCTTAACTAATGCTTACAATTCAAAGAGGAAAGAGACATAATACCTTTTTCCAATCATTATCCTTGGATCCATTGATGGTGACCTTGTTCCACGATCCTTGTAGGCCTATTTCCTTCTATTGATGGTGCGCAAATACCTGTGGATGACTGGGATACAACAACAAACATGATACAATATATAATAAATGTAAACACTAGCTATCTAGTAGATCAAGGAGTACCAGAATATTTGCATAATCATGTAGAAAAATATAGAAGCCAAACATCAGATGTTATTATTGATAAATTACAAAAGGAGATCTTACAACCAAGCCTTGATGTTGGAGATGTCCTTAGATGAAAATACGAGTCCTTCAAATAGCTCAAAAGCATTCCTTCTCCCGTGCACTCAAGCTTAATCATGATGCAAGCATGCGAAAGGATGAGAGTTCAAAGGAGTGTGACATTGATCAACCAAGCTCTAAACTTGGGGGAATGAGGGATGTGAATTTATAGCAAGGAGAAGGAGGTTGGGAGCTAATGAAAGGAGGAGGAAGGCCCAATTTCTAAGGGATGATCTCCCATGGATGAGATCAAAGCTCCAAAATTAGAGAGCTCTACCTTATCATCTTTGTTCAACAACCAACTCACCGCCCTTAAGCTTCTAGAGGTCAAAGCTTCTCCACCATTTGAGGAAGCACTACCAAAAAGGGGATTAGCACATCTTTTCAATAAATTAGGGTGCTGACAATGCTGGGACAGAACTAGGATACGGACATCAGCACTGTCATGGCACCAAGAAGGGCGCTGACCCAAGAAACTAGGAATTTGACAAAGTTTCTCCAATAATATTTCAAGGAAGTCTTCTTTGGATCTTCAAGGGGATATTTCAGCATATTTCTTGATGATGGAAACATTGCACATGATTCATCACAAGGCATTTCAGGATCATGGACGGGAAAATGAGCATGGTGACAAATTACTATGTAACAAATACCCCCTAAAGCATGAAGGAAAAACAAGGAGTGATAGCTGAAATGCTTTATGAACCAAGGAAAATAACGCAGACCACCTTCGGAGAACCTTCCAAATAAAACACTTACAATATATGACATCTTTGGTATAAATATGCCTAAACACATGATGTTGCACTAGGCATCAAATGACACATGAGCCCACAGTATGGTCACAGCCATTTGTCTAAAAGAGATCATAGAAATGGATCTGTGGTATGGACGCATCCATCTGTATAGATAATATCATGTATACAATCATGAATACTTAATAACTCCACATAGCCCGGACCAAAAAATCAGATATGACCCATGGTCTTCACCGCAATCTCAATCAACCCAATGTATGAATCTAGCCATGTGAATAAATGTGTTGGTGTTGAACATGGTAGAAACCACCTAATTACAGGTCAATGATGAGAACTGTTAACAGGAACGAGAGAGACCACCAATAATGACGATGGGCCTCAAGGTACAACAACACAATCTACAAGTGTGAATAGATGTGTTGAAGTTGAACACTAGTAGAATCATTCGATTGAAGGCCAATGAAGTGAACCTGTCATCAAACACGAAGAACTTGCCATTGAGGCATGCAAGCTCCAAGGTATTGAAAGAATTCTTTAAACCACTTTCATGGATAATGATCTAAAGTCAACAGGAAGTGATTCGTTGAAGGAGGGCCATAATGATTAGCACATCATCGACATGAAATGGAAGATATCTTAAGATGATAGGATTGATTCAGGATTTTATCAGAGGAGGTCAAATATGCAGAAGGTGCTTGACAAAAAGGCCTTCTCTTGAACATATTGGTGACACAACTCTGGAGGGTGGTAGAATTTGACTCAAATAGGATGAGAGGAAAATGGATTTCCCAAACCCATGGAGGAAAAGTGATGAATGTAGGATTTCCCCAACCCAACACGAAATGCAGGTGACTGTCATGTTCAAGAGCGACAAGCTACCCATAATACACATAGGATGTTTACTTTCAATTTTCCACCATTATTTCTAACGAGTACCTATTTATTTTTTATAGCCAGTATGAAGAGGATAGCATGTGTTGAGCATGTAAGCTCATTTTTCAAATGAATCCATCCTAGTAGGTTTAACGAGCCCTATGCAGGAGGAACTCAGTCTCGTCATGGTGACAAGTATTTCTTCGTTTAATCTTTAACGAGTCCAACAAAAGGTAAACTCAATAAATTTTCATGTTTAGGGAGTTTGAAGAGAAACATGAAACTCCATCATGTCCCTTTTCGTAATTTGTTTCTCGAATCCAAAAATGTAGAAAACTATGTCCAAGAGAACCTCTTGACCATGTTCAATCTAGGTATTCGTTTTTTGTAAATAGTGAATATCAACCCGAAAAAGGGGTAAACGTATACTAAGATCATGTCAATTCATTCAATTAAACAAGTTCGAAATGACAAGTACTCGACAATATTTTCATTTTTCGAGAGTCAGAAAAGAGCTTAAATTTGACTCCTCCTAGAGGAATGAGTAGTATAAAGGGTAGCAACTAGTTCTGATGATGATGGAACTACTAAGATTGTGTAAAGGTCAAGAGGCTAGCTAACAAGACCACGCATTTTAGCGTTTCCCCAGGAAAGGGTAAAACAATCAAGTGAAAACGTACGATCAGCCAAGCAGATGGCAACGATGGAATGAGAAAACCAAGGCTCATCTGGCAGAAGAGGCAGATAAAATGGCAATCACGAGAGGTGTAATGAGAAATGGTTTCATTTTTTCTCAAGCTTGAAACATAGGAAACTATGCTTGAAATTGGTTTCATTTTTACACAAGCTTTGAAACATGTGGAAAAACCATGCTTGGATTTGGTTTCATTTTTTCACAAGCTTGAAACAGAGACAAATTATGCTTGGAATTGGTTTCATTTTTTCACAAGCTTGAAGCAAAGAAAAAATATGCTTGGAATAATTTTGCATGCCCTCAGCATGTTGACTCAATTCAAGGTACATTCCCCCCCAACTTCAGTTCATTCACCTAAGTATACTATTGGTTACTAACAGTTGGATGGAATGAAGGTTCAATTACAAGATCAATGAAACACTCGACTGGGATTTTACAAGATCTAATCAAAGACTCGAATTGAAAGGGGATTTGTTCCATTTTTTAACGAGGTTGTCACAGTAAAAGAACTATCCTCATGACACTTTGTTTAATTTTTTAACAAGTTTGACACAAGAAAAGAACTCTGCTCCATAACATTGTTTCATTTTTTAAAGAGCTTGACACAAGAGAAGTAACTCTGCTCCAAAGAGCTTGATTCATTTTTAAGGGGCTTGACACAAGAGAAGGAAATCTGCTCCTAAATACCTAATTATGACCCACAATAGGTCATGGCTTCCAAGAGGTTCTCATCAGTTGGGATAACTACACTATGGAAATCAGGGTCCAATGCCCCTAGTACACGATGCACTGTATCACTGACTAGATCATCAGTAGATGAAGAGATGGAACATGTAGCCACATAATTAACCTATGGCAGGGAAGATACCACTATTATGTAAGGACGATTAAGGTACAATGGTTGATTAGGAGTCAATTTAGGACCAATGAATGACCTGATCAATGGTCACAATTCTTCCTTTATGTGGGAAACAAATCATACGAAAGAGAGAAGAGACAAGAGCTCCCATGACATAAGTATAGTCATGCCCAAGGAGTAAGTTAAAGTCCAAAGGGCCTTGGACAACAATCACATCTATATAGACAGTCTTTCCTCCCAAAGTAATAGGAAACTTAGGAAGGATCCCTAACGATTGACTGGTTCCTCTGTTAAACGCTAATAGATTATGGGTAACTAGTTGAAGATAGAATACTAACATATGCACCTTCATCTATTATGGTGCTAGGTACGGAAAAATTATAGGCATATACTGTGACCTCAAAGGGAACATAAGAAGGAAGATGATATCCTATCAAATGACTATCAAAGGAAGAAACCAGACTACTTGGAGGGGTTATCGTGGGAACGGGATAACTGCCCCCTTGTGTTACAGAAATGGGAGGATCACCCTCCTGTACCATGGGAGCGGGAATATTTCCATCCAATTCATGGGAATCTGAAGAAATAAAAAGAACCTGAGTGGTATGAGGTGCACTCTCTACAAGAAATACTTGATCTTCTGAAGTTGGAATCAATTCGACCGTTTTCTCAACCAATGGTTGGTTGAAAATGGACTCATGAGATTCACTTTAGGAGAGAGTGGGATTGACCGGAGATGACTTCTAATCAACAAATTGATCAACTAGTAGAGGATCAGGGGAAAGATTCTAGTAACCAGCAATAATACGAGTTTGAGAAGCAGTAAGGTTATCCAACACTTTCGAGGCTTCATCCATATAAAAAAAAAGGTGAATAGTATGATACCCTTGACATAACCTATAGGGA
This sequence comes from Pinus albicaulis, assembly GCA_034641835.2. Lineage (NCBI taxonomy): Eukaryota > Viridiplantae > Streptophyta > Pinopsida > Pinales > Pinaceae > Pinus > Pinus albicaulis. The sequence continues at coordinate 1,267,002,645 of CM076574.1, read as the reverse complement.
AATTTTACTTTACCCTTTTTCCCATGGGCCTTATTATCATTAGTTGAGGCTTTGTCACCAACATGATCTCCAGAGGCTGATGACAAAGGTCGATTTGAGTTGGTAGAACACATTTCTAGCACCCTAGTAATACCAGGACAATCTCTTAGAAGCTAGTCACCCTTACATAGCTTGCAAGGGAATTTGACTTTGCGGGATGGATTGGAAGGTTTTTCAACATCAGTTGCATTTTTTAACATCAGTTTCATTAGTAGAAATGGTTGCTTGGTTTCCCCCTTGCTTATTTTGTTTCTTCTTCTTCACCCTCTTCTTCTTCTTCTTAGCCTCCTGGTTACAATAATCTACACTTTCACCAAGCGAAGAGGAATAACAGGGTGAAAAAACAGGCGAAAAAGGAAAGGGGTCAAATTTAGTATCAACATGACGTTGACATTGTTCAAGTGAAGGCGAACTTATTTGAGAAGCAGCTTGGACATTTGGAACCATGGGGTTTGAAAATAGCCAAACTGACAAACCAATGGTTAATCTCGGGAGGGTCAACGTTGCCATATATGGATTACCAACATTTTTAAATGAAGGAAAAGGACCAAGATTCCCATTTTAGGGGATTCCTTGATTGGTAAACTGAGTAACTTTTTCCATTAGTCTCAACCTAAGATCTGCTAAGGAGTTGTGCATCGGTAAGATGTTATTCTATGGGCAGTAAATTTTAGAAATTAAACACAAAATAAATTAAAATGGGTGAACTAGGCATAAAGGTTTACTAGGTATCCGTGAACTACAATATACACCTTAGCAAATATATTTACCAAGGACTTAATGTACGGCATCCAATCTCCCCGAATGTTGTGTTCGGTGTATCACATCTACAAGGTGGCTGACTCGGTTACCTATGGCAAGTTTGCAACCTAATGGTGTCTCCAAAAATATATGCGATGATACGTGGGAGTCCAATTCGTAGTAGTGATGTCTAATGCATAACCATTTGATGATAACACCCCAAATATACTTATCATAAATCAATATACTTCCATATGTGGGACGGTCTATCACCCCCGGATTGTAACACAGACTGTTAGCGGCAGCTCCTACGTTTTACGATGTTGGAACACGTCTCTAGCCTAGACCACTAAATGTTCGCGTTAATTCCAAATTCTCCTTAGGTTAATTGAGGTTCATTTTTAGTTGATCTTGATGAAATTTCAATTTCAAGGCTGAAAACGATGTCACCCGAATACTTATAATGCAACTAACATGAGAAAAGGATTCTTTCAATTCAATGAATGCTATCTAGTTTAGGGAAGAGTTTCAAACAGTGATGCAATAAAAAATAATGCAACAAACTAATATTTTCCTAATCCAGATCACTTTCACTATCCCAATTCAAGTCAAAGCACTCAAAGATTTAATGTAATCTATGCAAAAAAAAAAAAAAAAATTCTGAAAACTATGCAACTGTAATATATGCATAGTTTCCTTTTTCTTTTTGATGAATAAGAATGCACTCAACACACTTTTAGATGGAATGATAATCTAATTAATGCACCTTCCAATTAATGATAATGCACTCAATGAAAATTTTAGTTTTCAATCACTAAACAATGCAGTCTAAGTTCAATGATAAATCTCAAAAAAAGACTTTCAATGCAATGTGATCTAATGCACTTTAACGAAAAGTAAACCTTGAGATGAAAACTAAAGGAATGCAAAATAAATTTCTTTTATGGTCTTAAAAGAACCAATAATATTCAATCAACATCAAATTAGCATTCCTTACAAATGCACAAGCAGTAAACAATATTTTAATTGACTCAAAAAATCAAAGACTCAACCAAAATTCACTTTTACCACTTCAAGTATAGGATGGATTTTTGCACACCACAAAGAAACTAACACCAAAAAGACAAAAATTGATACACACCAAGCAAGAGGATGACCTTAAAGATTAGGGAACACTAGGCCTTTTAGCAAAACCCCCACAAATTCTCAAATTTAAGGATCATCGCCACTTTACATAGAAAAAACCGTGCTGACAGGGTCATCAATGCTACTTTAGACCCCCAAACCCATGCTGGCAATGCTACTCTGCATAGAAAAATGATGATGTTTTTTGAAATTTTACTAGCACGAGGAGAAAGTGGAAAACTGGGTTTTCAGTGCGACTGTACTTATAAATATCCGCACTGGAAATGCAACCCTGTCTAGAAAAAGATGCATTGGTTAAGGAATTCTTAGGAAAATCAATCCAAACTGAAGTAGGAACCTAGACCTGATACTCTAAATAAAAATTCAAACCCTATACAAACTCACAGAGACCTAATCAAGCTTAGATTTCAGTAATCGATGAAACTGATCCAAGATCCGTTCAGGGAAGGAGGACTTAAAAGGTTAAAGCTCCCCAGTGGAGTTGCCAGTTCTGTAGTCAATATAAATCCCCTCTGTGGATAGAGGAAATGTCTCTAGCCCTATGGTGGGTCTAGCAGCATGAGATTCTTTCTAACATAATATTTCTCAACTAATGCTTACAATGCAAAGAGGAAAGAGACATATATACCTTTTTCCAATCGCTATCCTTGGACCCATTAATGGTGACCTCAATCCACGATCCTTGTAGGCCCGCTTCCTTCTACTGATGGCATGTGAATACTTGTGGATGATTGGGAGACAATAGAAAACATGATACAATATATAATAAGTGTAAACACTAGTTATCTAGTAGATCAAGGAGTACCAGAATATTTGCATAATCATGTAGACAAATATAGAAAGCAAACATCAGATGTTACTATTGATAAAATACAAAAGGAGAGCTTACAACTAGGCGTTGATGTTGGAGGCGTCCTTAAGTGAAAATTTGAGTGCTTCACCCAGCTCAAAATAATTCCTTCTCCCGCGCACTTCGGCTTAATCATGATGCAAGCATGCGAAGGGATGAAATTTTGGACGAGTATGACAATGATCAACCAAGATCTGAACTTGAGGGAATGAGGGATCTAAATTTACAGCAAGGAGAAGGAGGTTGGGAGCCCATGAAAGGAGGAGGAAGGCCCACTTTCTAAGGGATGATCCCCCATGGATGAGATCAAAGCTCCAAAATGAGAGAGATCGACCTTATCATCTATGTTCAACAACCAACTCACTGCCCTTAAGCTTATAGAGGTCGAAGCTTCTCCTCCATTTAAGGAAGCACTGCAAGAAAGGGGATCGGTGTGGTTTTCCAATAAATTAGGGTGCTGACAACGTTGGGCCAGAACTGGGATAAGGAATCAGCGTGGTCATGGCTCTAGGAAGGGTGCTAACCCAGGAAACTAGGAATTTGACCAAGTTTCTCCAGTAATGTTTCAAGGAAGTCGTATTTGGATATTCAAGGGGATATGTCAACATATTTATTGATGATCGAAACATCGCATAGGATTCATCACAGGGAATTTCAAGATTAGGGATGGGAAAATGAGCATGGTGAAAAATTACTGTGTAACACCTTCCATTCACTATCAAGGATTCCTAGGCCCACCAAGGCACACAATCATGGCTTTACCGGAACGCACATTCTAGTTCAAGGGTCACTAGGCCATCGACTTTACTGTAATCAACGGTCTAGTTTAGGGATCATTAGTCCATGTGTTTTTCATTTCGGAGATCCACCTCACTCTTCCTCGAATCCATCCATCAGTCCACCTCAACCAAAGCACAAGAACCCATCTCATCAAGGCTATTCGGGAATGGAAAGGCTAGGATGAAAACATTGTCACACCTGGAAAAAACGATTCCGTGAGAGAAAATAACCACATGAAATAGAATGCATGCCAAATCTAGCAAGGAAATCATCCGTGCAAATAAATACTTGCAAAGAATCCTACGGTAGCTACTTAATCCAGCTCTTCCTTACTTACTCCTCCCTTCCTCTTGCCTTCTTTTCCTTTCTTGATCCAATGCCAAAGTGCTCCAAGAAAAATCTAAGTGCCCAAGAGTAACAGAAAGAGAGAGATAGAATAATGAGAGAGCTCCAAAACTAAACTGACAAAAGGTACCAACTAATCCTCATAAGCCTTTTTATTGATGATGCCTCGATTTTCTTCATTTTCCATTATTTTCCTTCATTTTCCTCCTCACATGCAACCTGTGACTTTTCACCTCCCTTTTCTCCTAATTTCCATTATTTTCATAAATAAATGTTCAAAAATTTCCATCTTGCCTTTCCCTTTTCCAATTTCCTTAGCCATAATAAACCAAATGAACACCCACTAGGATGTTTTTTCTCAAAATTTAGCTTGGAATAAGTGTCCCATTAACCGTGGTAATTATTTTTTCCTTTATTACTTTTATTACATGGAATTTTCTCCAGGGTTGTTACATTACTGTTGAAAATGCAACAAGATGATGGCGCTTAGAGAAAAGAAGTCGCCTTCACTAAGTGGGCCCGCAGGCTATTTTTGGCGCAAAGTCTATTTTTAGACATATGGATCATGGTCTATGAGTTGCAAGATTCTATTTATGGATGATTGGTCGAGTTGGTAAAAATAGATGGACCTCTATTTTTAGACATTGGGCGGAATCTATTTTTAGACTACCGGGCTAAAAATAGAACAGTCAAATATTATTAACCCTTAATAATATTTAGACTATAAACATTATCTTATCCTCTTGGAGCACTTCATTTTGATGCTTGGATGTGGCACATGAAGCTGACAGAAGGAAATACGCTTTTCCTAAGGGTTAGTTGAGCTATTGCATGGTTGACTTTAGTTAGAACTCATGTGGCAGAGTTTGGTGGAGTTGATGAGACAGTTGGTAGAGTTGTGTTCGGTTTAACTTAGTTGAACTAGTTGTATTTAGTCTAAATGACAAATACACTAGTGATGAGTGGTGTGAATTAATTATTAATTAATTCACTAATTATTAACTCATAATTCAACTAAAGAACACATCAGTTAACTGCAATGCATGGACAGTTCAGTGGAGACGAGTGTTAGAGGTGGGTGAAAGGGTGAGTCTACTATCAGTTGTGACTATGGCTGTGCATGAGATTTGCACACACATTGATTGAGATTGCCAATGAGGATTGCGCAGTACAAGCTAGTGGGATTCGAACTTGGATCTCATCATTATTCATCTTGGATTGCGCAGTAGAGGCAGGCAGACTTGTGGAGGAGATTTGAACCTGTGACTTGTTCATCTTCCATGCTAGTTTGTGTGTAGCATGTGAGATAGTGTTGAGAGCTGTGAGAGCTTTGTGCTATGTATTGTTGCATGTTCTCTATCATTATAATATACAGATAGTTGGGGGTTTTCAGATGTATGCTTTCCCCATTACATACTGTGTTATATGTGTGCTTGATTATGTTTTAATGTGCGCATGCGACTGCTTCTATTTCTGCATATTGATGATCAATTGTAGAAGAGGTTATGTATTATGCATGAAGCTTAAATAGTGTGTAATTAGGATAATCTTGGTGAATAATTCAGCTATTATTCAAATTTATACATGGTATCGGAGTGAAATTCAGATCTATTACAGTGATTACAATTTATTTCGGTAGACAGAGTCTGTAAGCGGGCCAGGTAGCCTCTGGATCCATCCTTTCTCTGAAAGGTGATATATCCAGTAAATGCCCCTACAGTCGATCTCTGTGCTAGAAATAATTTGTTCTCATAGATCGAAAGCGGTTGAGTTTTGAGCTGGTGGAATTCGAATTTGCAACAGGATTTGGAATTCGAATTTGCAGAAGTTTTCTTGGTGTCGAAGTCAAAATGTCTTTCAACGGATTGCGACTGGAGTATGCCCTTGAGGGAAGCTCGAATTATGTTGCATGGAAGGACAGAATGGATGCGGTATTATATGATAACGGGTTGAAGGAGTTCATAGAAGCTGAGGTCCCAAAGCCTACTGATGCTGCTCAAGTTGAGGCTTGGCAAAAGAAGATGGAAAAATGTCGAAGGATTTTGTTGGAGGGCGTGAAGGATCACATTGTATCCAACATGCATGGAAAATCTTCTCCATAATTGATGTGGAAATCGTTGACAGATTTATTCCAAAGCAAGAGCGACCAGAGGAAGTTGGCACTCAAGGATAAACTCAGACACATAAAGATGGAGAAAGGCGACAGTATGCCCAAGTACCTCACGAAGTTCATCCAATGCAGGGATGAGCTGGGAAGTGTGGGAGTGACTGTAGATGATGAGGAATTGGTGAGCTTGGCTCTCCTTGGTCTTTCGAAGAGTTGGCATGCCTATCAAAATTCTGTCAATGGTCGGGAGAAATTGCCAAGATGGGAGCGACTTTGGTCAGATCTTGTGCAAGAGGAGATAAGGCGGAGTACCAGGGACTGATCTTCATCAAAGGCATCTAATGAAGAAAATTGTGCTTTGGCTGCCAAAGCAAAGAAGGGGAAGAGCAAGAAAGCTTCTCATTCCAGTGCGAAAGGCAAGAAGCAGGACATGTCCAAGGTGAAGTGCTTTCATTGTCACCAACACAGACATTATGCCACAAATTGTCCGCAGAAGAAGAAAAATAAGCAAGCTGCTGGATCTGCAACAGGAGAGGCCTTAGCCTCACATTTTGAGCTGGATTTTTCACTAATCGCATGCTTGGTCTCAATTGTGATGGGATCAGTATGGTTCTTGGACAGTGGTGTGTCTTTTCACATGACTGGAGATCGAGATTTGTTTTCAGATCTGGATGAGAAAGATCTTGGAGTGCACATCGAGATGGGCGATGATGGTAGATACAGTGCGACCGGTATCGGTACCATTTCCTTTAAGAGGGAGTCTGGTAAACCCTTCGTATTGAAGGATGTGATGCATGTCCCAGGATTGAAGAAGAATCTGATCTCTGTGGTGATGTTAGAAGACAAGGGGTACGATGTTGTCTTCAGCGAAGGAAAGGCTTTCCTGCGCAGTAAGACAACTGGAGAAACCTGGAAGATAGGGGTTCGAGTCAAGAACCTTTATCAATTGCAAGTAGATGGCTGCGCAGCAATGGCATGCAAGGCAGAAGGAGTGGTGAGCCGGGATGATGGCAAGCTGTGGCACCGGAGATTGGGCCACCTTCACCATGGAGCTTTGAAGATACTGCAGCAGATTTCTACTGGGCTTCCTAAGGGTACTCTTGCGCAGTCAGATCAGTGCAAGGGATGTACCTTGGGAAAATTTATGAAAGCCACCTTTCACGAGAAGGATAGTCGCGCCACGACGATCCTTGAGAGAATTCACACAGACGTGTGTGGACCTTTCTCAGTAGCTTCGACAGCAAAGCACAGGTACTATGTGATCTTTGTTGATGATTATTCTCGAAAGTGCTGGATCTTCTTCATGCAGAAGAAGAGCGAGACATACTCAAAGTTCTGTGAGTTCAAGGCGTTGGTTGAGAAGGAATCGAGGAAGCATGTGAAGGCTCTTAGGAGTGACAATGGTGGTGAATTCATCTCTGCCGAATTCAAGGGCTTTTGCAGTGCAGAAGGAATTTGGAGAGAGCTCATAGCACCTCATAACCCACAGCAGAACGAGGTTGCTGAGCAAAAGAACAAAACGATCATGGGTGCTGCACGGGCGATGTTGCATGATCAGGGCCTACCCATTCACTTGTGGGCGAAGGCATGCAATACTGCAGTATATGTGCAGAACCGTTTTCCTCACAAGATACTTGGCATGAGTACACCCGAGGAGGCGTTTTCTGGTAAGAGGCCTGATATTTCCCATTTGAGGATTTTTGGTTCACCTGTCTACATGCATGTGATGAAGGATTCCAGGAAGAAGGCTGGAGCCGGCAGCGAGTTTGGATATTTTTGGAGTACAACGATACACATCAACACTACAACTATCATGTGTATTTTCCGGACGATCGCAAGACTTTGTAAAACTAGGGATATCAGATTTCAGGGAGGAGAAAGCCATGAAGTGTTCGCTTGAGAGGGAGCCACACTTGCATGCAAAGGAGGAGCTATTAGTTCCTAAGGATGAGCTTCAGGATGTGGCTCAGCCACAAGAGGAAGTTCATGGAGTGGAAAAGACCACTCATGCAGCACCAACCATCAAAGGGCGGAAGCGCACTACAGAAGCTAAGCGACTGGCTCAAGATGCAGAGAAGGTTGTAGGACCACCTACAGCACAGCGCAGACAGAGACAGTCACCGGACCGGTACACTGGATACATGGCTCTTGTGAGCAAATGTGTCATGACAGAGCCATCCTCTTTCGAGGAAGTTGTGGAGGACCCCGCATGGGTAGATGCCATGGTGGAAGAGTATGATTCGATTGTCAGAAACAGTGCATGGGAGATTGTCCCGAGACCGAAGGGGAAATCAGTGGTGGGTTCGAGATGGATCTACAAAGTGAAGCAGGTGGTTGATGGGAGTGTAGAGAAGTATAAGGCAAGATTTGTTGTCCGAGGCTTCTCACAGATAGATGGGATCGATTATGAGGAGACCTTTGCACCTGTCGCAAGGTATTCTTCCATACGGACGATCTTAGCTCTCTCAGCGTAGATGGGGTGGCACATTCATCAGATGGATGTGAAGACTGCGTTCCTCAACGGATTCATTGAGGAGGAGGTGTACATAGAGTATCCCGAAGGTTTCAAGATCTTCAGCAGCGAGTCACATGTCTGCAGACTCAAGAGAGCATTGTATGGGTTGAAACAAGCACCTCGTGCTTGGTACACATGGATAGATAGTTATTTCACCAGACTTAGATTCTCCAAGAGTGAGGCGGATCCTAACCTGTACCAGATTGTGGTGGAGGGTAAGTTGCTGATCATTGTACTTTATGTAGATGATTTTATTTTGACGGGAGATGAGCTGTTGATACTTTCATGCAAGGAGGATCTTTCTAGAGAGTTTGAGATGAAGGACTTGGGCCTCCTTCATTATTTCCTGGGATTGGAAATTTGGCAGCACAGTGATGGACTATTTGTTTCTCAGGGTAAGTATGCCCGGGAGATACTGGAGAAGTTCAACATGCATGGATGCAAGCCTGTTGATACTCCTCTTCTTGGAGGTTGGAGGAAGGAGGATGCTACTTCAGTAGAGGTAGTGGATGCCACTGTTTATCGATAGTTGGTGGGGTCGCTTATGTATCTGGTCAATACATGACCCAATATGTGCTATGCTGTTAACCAGCTTTCACAAGCTATGGTTAAGCCAACCAAGCTCTTCTGGAAGGCAGGCAAGCATGTATTGCGTTATCTTAGAGACACATTGGGATATGGTTTGTGGTACAGACAGAAGGATGAGGTGAAGCTGTGTGGGTTCACGGATGCAGATTGGGTAGGGAGCCCAACTGACAGAAAGAGCACATCCGGAGGGATCTTCAGTATCGGGTCGACAACAGTTTCTTGGTACAGTAGGAAGCAGAGATCCGTGGCACTCATTTCAACAAAGGCTGAGTATATGGCAGCAAGCTTGGCTGCATGCGAGGCCATATGGATGAGGAAGATCCTGGTCGGGTTGTTTGGGTCACACTTGGAGCCTACTGTGATTCATTGTGATAACCAGAGTTGCATTAAACTCTCGGCTAATCCAGTATTTCATGATAGATCCAAACACATCGACATCAGGTAACCATCATATCAGAGATTGTGTGCAGCGGAGAATCATGTTACTTTCATACATTCCCACGGAGGATTAGGATGCTGATATCTTGACGAAGGCGCTCACCAGGAGCAAATTAGAATACCACAGAGGCAGGATAGGGGTTGCAGATAATCCATATCTTGTTGAGAGGGAGTGTTGAAAATGCAACAAGATGATGGAGCTTAGTGAAAAGAAGTCGCCTTCACTAAGTGGGCCCGCGGGCTATTTTTGGCGCAAAGTCTATTTTTATACTATGTCTATTTTTAGACATATGGATCATGGTCTATGAGTTGCAGGATGCTATTTATGGATGATTTGTCGAGTTGGTAAAAATAGATGGATCTCTATTTTTAGACATTGGGCGGAATCTATCTTTAGACTGCCAGGCTAAAAATAGAACAGTCAAATATTATTAACCCTTAGTAATATTTGGACTATAAACATTATCTTATCCTCTTGGAGCACTTCAGTTTGATGCTTGGATGTGGCACATGCAACTGACAGAAGGAAATACGCTTTTCCTAAGGGTTAGTTGAGCTATTGCATGGTTAACTTCAGTTAGACCTCATGTGGCAGAGTTTGGTGGAGTTGATGAGACAGTTGGTGGAGTTGTGTTCGGTTTAACTTAGTTGAACTAGTTGTATTTAGTCTAACTGACAAATACACTAGTGATGAGTGGTGTGAATTAATTATTAATTAATTCACTAATTATTAACTCATAAACCAACTAAAGAATACATCAATTAACTGCAATGCATGGATAGTTCAGTGGAGACTAGTGTTAGAGGTGGGTGAAAGGGTGAGTCTACTATCAGTTGTGACTATAGCTGTGCATGAGATTTGCACACACATTGATTGAGATTTCCAATGAGGATTGCGCAGTACAAGCCAGTGGGATTCGAACTTGGATCTCATCATTATTCATCTTGGATTGCGCAGTAGAGGCAGGCAGACTTGTGGAGGAGATTTGAACTTGTGACTTGTTCTATATCTGAGCTAGTTTGTGTGTAGCATGTGAGATAGTGCTAAGAGCTGTGAGGAGCTTTGTGCTATGTATTGTTACATGTTCTCTATCATTATAATATACAGATAGTTGGGGGTTTTCAGCTGTATGCTTTCCCCATTACATACTATGTTATATGTGTGCTTTATTATGTTTTAATGTGCGCATGCGACTGCTTCTATTTCCGTAAATTGATGATCAATTGTAGAAGAGGTTATGTATTATGCATGAAGCTTAAATAGTGTGTAATCAGGATAATCTCGGTGAATAATTCAGCTATTATTCAAATTTCTACATGAAATAGTTGTCGATCCGAGTGAACCAAGCACGAGGTGCTTGCTTCAGCGCATACAACGCTCTTTTGAGTCTGCACACATGCGACTCACTGTTGAAGATCTCGAATCCTTCAGGCTTATCAATGTACACTTCTTCCTCAATGATACCATTAAGGAACAAAATCTTCACATCCATCTGATGAATGTGCAACCCATCTATGCTGAGAAAGCAAGGATGGTCCTTATGGAAGAATACCATTCGACATGTGCAAAGGTTTCTTCATAATCAATCCCCTCGATCTGTGAGAAGCCCCAGGCCAAAAATCTGGCCTTGTATTTCTCAACACTCCCATCAGCAGGTTTCTTTACCTTGTAGATCCATCTTGAACCTACCATTGATTTATTAACTGACCTTGGAAAAATTTCCCAAGCATTGTTTCTGACAATGGAGTCATAATACTCCACCATTGCATCTACCCATGTGGGATCCTACACTACTTCCTGAAATGAAGATGGCTCAGTCACAATACATTTTCTCATGAGAACCATGTATCCAGTTAGTCAATCAGGAGACTCTCTTTCTACACTGTGATGTAGGGACTCCTACATTCTGTGCCACATCAAGCTTCAGCCTCTCAGCTTCTGTGATATGCCTTCTGCCAGTTCTAATGTTTGGCTCTACGTGAGTGGACTCCTCCACTCCATGAACCTCTTCCTATGGCTGATCCACATCCAGAGACTCATATTTGGGAACAAGAAGTTCCTCCTTTGCATGCAAGTCTAGCTCCCTCTCAAGCGACAACTTCATGGCTTTCTCCTCATTGAATTTTATATCCTGTCGCACCAAAGTCATTCAACTGTTTGAAAAATACACACGATAATTATAGGGTGTTTTTGTGTACCCCACAAATATCCCAACTTCAACAGTCGGCTCCAGCTTCTTTCTGGCGTTCTTGGTCACATGCACATAAACATGAGCCAAAAATCTTAAAGTGAGAAACATCCGATTTCTTACCCGTAAAAGCTTCTTTAGGTGTACTCATGCCAATTACTCTACGAGGACAACAATTTTGCACATAAACTGCAGTGTTGCATGCTTCCACCCACAAGTGCATTGGTAGGCCTTTATCATGCAGCATAGCTCGTGCAACACCCACGATAGTTCTGTTCTTCCTCTCCGCGACCCCATTCTACTGTGGGTTATGAGGAACTATGAGTTCTCTTCGAATTCATTATTTTCTACAGAAGTCTTTGAATTCGTTTGAGATATATTCACCACCATTATCGCTCCGTAGAGCCTTCAATTGCTTCCCTGACTCTCTCTCCACCAATGCTTTAAACTCACAGAACTTTGAGAATGTTTGATCCTTCTTTTGCATGAAGAAGATCCAACATCTACAAGAATATTCGTAAAAAAAAATAACATAATACCTATGTTTTGTTTTTGAAGCAACCGAGAATGGTCCACACATGTCTGTGTGAACTCTCTCCAAGATCACCGAAGCACCGTTTTCCTTTTCATGAAAGGTGGTCTTCACAAACTTACCCACAGTACATCCCTTGCACTGATCTATCTGTGAAATTGTACCCTTGGGAAGTCCAGTAGAAATCTGCAGCAAAACTTTCAGGGCACCATGGTGAAGATGGCCCAATCACCTGTGCCAAAATTCGCCCTCATCCCGGCTCACCACTTATTCTTCTTTTCCCACCATTGCAGCGCAGCCATCTACCTCCAACTTGTAGATATTCTTGACTCAAATCCCTATCCTCTTGTTTTGACCTGTTGTTTTATGTCACAGGGGAGCTTTTCCATCGCTAAAAACAACGTCATAACCTCTGTCCTCCAACATCGCGACTGAGACCAAGTTTTTCTTCAAACCTGGAACATGCATATCATATTTCAACAGAAATGGTTTACCTAACTCCCTCTCAAAGGTAATGGTACCAATTTCGGTCGCACTGTATCATCCATCGTCGCCCATCTCTATATGCATCTGGAGATCTTTCTCCTCCAAGTCACTGAAAAGCTCCTTATCTCTCGTCATGTGGAAGGGAGCACCACTATCAAGATACCACACTGATCCCATTGTGCTTGAAACCAAGCATGTGATCAAAGAGAAATCAAGTTCAAATTGCGAGGCAAAGGCCTCACCAGCTGCAGCTGCAGCAGCCTTCTTGTTCTTCTTTTTCTATGGGACGTTAGTGGTGAGATGCCCATGTTCGTGACAATGAAAACACTTCACCTTGGACAAATCCAGCTTCTTGCCTTTAGCCTCGGATTTTGAATGGGATTTCTTCCCCTTCCCTTTCCTTGCTTTGGCAGCCAAAGCACAATCCTCTTCATCATCATGCTTTGATGAAGAGCCATCTCTGGTGTTCCGCCTGAACTCCTTCTGTACTAGATCTGACCACATTCGTTCCCAGTCCGATAGTTTTTCCCATCCATCGACGAGTATTGATAACTGTGCCAACACTTAGGAAGTCCCTAGAGAGCCAAACTCACCAAATCATCATCAACAACTGTGATTCCCACACTCCCCAGTTCATCCGACATTGGACAAACTTTGTGAGATACTTAGGAATATTGTCGCCCTTCTCCATCTTGATCTTTCTGAGTTTATCCTTCAACACCAATTTCCTATGGTCGCTGCCGCTTTGGAAAAGATCTGTCAAAGCCTTCCACATTGCAAATGGAGTGGCTTTCCCATGAAGGCTTGAGACAATATGGTCTCTCATACCTTCCAACATAATCCTTCTCATCTTCGCTACTTTCTTTTGCAGGCGTCAAGTGATGCAACATCTGTCGAAGTGGGGTTAGGAACATCACTGTCGATGAATTCCTTCAAGCCATTATCTTCAAGCACCTCCTCCATCTTATCCTTCCATGCAATGTAGTTCAAGCTACCCTTGAGTGCATAATCTAACCGCAAACCATTGAAATCCATTTCGATGTTTACTCAACTGTAGCACCAAGAAATTCTTGCAGCAAATTTGAATTGTTTCCACCAACAAACTTAGCTACTGCTTCAATTTTTCAATCTTCTTTGCTCCAATACCATATAGAAATTTTAATACAATTATGTATTGCCAAATTCTCATGATCTATAAATTATATGCCACTTTTAAATACAGAATCCTTCTACTTAAATCTTTGTGGAAATTTAATTGCCAATCGCAAACACATTAAGAAAAATCAATCACACATAACACAAATGTTTTTACCGGGAAAGCATAAAGCTAAAAACCCCACTATCATATATTATGTATATATCATGGGTATGAAACAATATCATACAAAACTCTAATCCAAGAGCTCTCAGTACAATATAAAATCGTCTCACATTGTCATACAAAAATTGGCATAAGCATGCACCAATTTACTGCCTCCACTGCGCAATCCCTGCTGATCACAATCCCTGAATGAATTAGATCTTGGCTTGCCTTGACTGCGCAATCCTCATTGGCATCTCCAATGCGTGTTTGGTTGCACTTGTGCACCCACTGTAGTTACAACTGATAGTCAAACAGACCCTTTCACCTATCTCTCAACTGGGTCTCCACTGCATCTGACATGCATGTAGTTAACAGTAGTAAATCTTCAGTTGCATGTGAGATCACTCCATGTGAATTAATTTAATATTTAATTCACTGATCTCTCACTAGTGTCTTTAGTTACAATTAGTTACAACTAGCACAACTGAGTTTAACTCACTTAATTGAGTTAAACTACTTTAAAACTCACATAACTACTCATCCAACTCTCTTACAACTTCTAATCACTCAATTATAACTAAGTCACTCTGTATGTCCCACCAACCAACCTTAGAACTCGAAATTCCTTCAGTAAACTAGTTTTCCACATGAGTTAACTGAAATCAAGTGCTTCAAGAGAATAGATTATTATTTATTGTCTAATTATTATTAAGGGCTAATAATCATTGACATGCGGTCTATTTTTAGACATGCAATCTATAAATAAACTTCGCCCATGCATCTAAAAATAAAATATCATCTATAAATAGAATTTTCTCAACCATCTATAAATAGACTCCCACTATAAAGAGAATATTCTCAACGTTCTAAAAATAGACATACCACCTAAAAATAGCCTACGGACCCCACCTAGTGTAGGTGCTTAATTTTCACTAGGATCATCATCTTGTTGAATCTCAACAGTATGAATATGGCTACGCGCCACATGTCACCTTTAACCCATGATAGAAATTGTGTGGGCCCATACATGCATTAGGGTTAACAGCAAGGGGGTTTTTTATTGGTGGTATTTCCAAACCACCGATCAAAAGATCGAAGGTTGTTATTAATAGTGGACCCTCCTCCATTTGCCACCAAACCACACAAGAGGGGTCTGCTAAATCATTGGCGGTAAATTATTAGAGCATGGAAGTCACGTGGTAGGCAGATCAAGTTATTATTGGCATGCGAAGATGCCCATAAGACACATCTCCTTAGAAGGCTTGTTCTTGGAAGATTTGAAGGCAGGTGCAAGTCCAAACCCTCGAGATGACATGGTGCCGAGAGCATGTGGAAAAGATGACACATAGTGTGATTATATTAATCGACAAAGGTGACATGGAGACATGATGGCATGATAACGTCAACATGACATGTAAACAATGAGGGTGTGACATGTGGCATGTAGATTTGGAATTTTCAGGTAACCAAGTGAGCCAAAATGAGTGACACGTGGAACTACTCAACAAATGACACATTGCATCCTTGTAGAGGTGGCATATAGGATAACAGTGACATGTAACCCATGAGGAATAACCCTAGAATTTTTAGACAGTGAATAGAAAAAAAGTTTTTGGGAAATAGTTCTGGGACACCATAGCATCTTGGTCGCAAGGACAACTCACACCGATAGTTTCATGATTTGTCCATGTGTGCAGCGGTGATTCTACAAGGGCATGTAATCCCAGACCCCAAAAGGCTAGGGACCCTGGAGGTTTCTAAGTGACCGACATGTAATTTCTTTAGGATGACGAGGCTCTAGACATGCTGGCGGACAAGGAAACACACAACATAAGCAACAAACCAATCATAAGGGCCCAAGTGGAACAGGTGGCAGTCCCACATGACACACAATCCCAAAATGTTTACCCCCAAAAAATGTGAATGTGTTCATTGTGTCTTTCACAGGGATAAAGAGTTGGAGGCTAAGGTAAAGCACCTAGGATTGGTCTTGTGTGTGCATTGTGACTAAGGGTGTGGAAGATTTGCAATAGTGATTAAGCCCTTGGGGCTATAACACAGAGATTCCTAATAGTGTTTATTTGGAGAGGTTCTATGTATTAGTGCTTATGCCCAAAAACCGTTCCATAGTCATGATTAAATCTCTTTGAGGATAGAACAAAGCAGTTTGGGCATAAATTCAAACATTAACAGATCATAAACTTATTTGGAGAATTAATGTTTTACGCCATATTTAGTGGCTTAACACATCGTTCATTCCCAAATAACAACTAATAATAACTATCATCACTATTGATTTGACAAATAAATTATAATAGACTTTCCAAAAAAAATATAAATAACTTAATTAGTTAATTTATTTATTTAATAAAAATAATATAATATTTAAAAAATAAAATAAAAAACAAGAAAGGCTGAATCACAATAATGTATTATTCCATTAAAAAAAAATAAAACAATCAACCACTTAGTGCAGGATAGCTCAAATCCAGATCGAACTTAATCAAATTAATTATAACGACATCCAGAAGCAGATACAATCATACAACATCAATTAAAGAAACAAAAGTTTATGATTCCCGTGTACAGTCATGCCAGCGGGCAGGTAATGTTGCCGTGTGTCCTCGAAAACGACGGGGCCGAGAATTACGAAACCTTCCTTACCTGAAGTTGTGACGATTCTTCATGAGGAAGATCGTCCAATTGCTATTGCTTTTTTCGTTCAGAAAATCATGGAAATTTTTGTAAGATTTTGAGGAAATTTGGTACTATTGAACTTTAATATTTTGGGTGTCTTAAAGGTTTTTGATGGTGCTGAATCTATTTCCACCATCAAAATCATGATTCAAAAACTGTTAACGTAAAATTAAAAAAAATTAAAAAATTGGCCCAGATTCCTGCCTATTTTGATCGTTTTGACAACTCCGTTGCTATTGGAATGATGGAGTATTGCCTAATTTCTCAAATTATGATTTCTAAACAAAAATTACCATATTTTTATAAAATCTGTAATTTCTATTTTGAAATTCTAATTATTATTGATTTAAAATGTTTATTAATATTTAAGAGTTTTATTGTAAAAAAAAAATTAATGAAAAAAATCAAACATGAACAACTTTAAGCTGGACATGAACAACTTTAAACTCTACATAATCATGTTTGGGATTGAACCAGAAAATTTATGTGCCTAAACTTTTTACCTAACCATTAAACCAACTTAATCTAACACCACTATCTTAATCGTACGCGTGTTCATATGGAAGTATTGTCATACATATTAAACAACAAACACATTTACTAAATTTATCAAAAAATTATAATGGTAGCGATCAATCTTTATCATTATTTTATAAGTTTCAAAAATATATATATATATATATATATATATATATATATATATATATAATTTTAAAGTCATCACCAAATCCGATACCAAATTAAATATATATTATATAAATTTTAACCAATTGTTCATATATATATATAAGAAGACTTCACCGTAAAACTATAACACAAGACTAAGTTTCACGTAGAGAATTTGATAAAAAAATTAGGTATCCGAAGAAGTAGTCTCTCCATGTTATAAATTAGGTATCCGCATTTCTCCATGTTATAAGTATTTTGAAAGGCTTTCAAGCCACTTAAAGCTATGGAAAATGTTACCAAGTTTGAACTTTATTTTTTTGTGACTTCATAAAATTGCCCCCAAAATAAAGTTTTCACAGCGGTTTTTGATAAACAATATCCTAGGCACTCTAAATCCGCATCAGGGGCTTTCCAGCAACCGTACACTAACACATAATAATCCAAGGCTATTCTCCTTATCCTTATAGGTTGCGTAATGCAGGAGTCTCCGATCCATGTACTAACTCCAATAGGAGCAATATGTTTTTGTTAGCCTTCAAATTGCTTACAACTCAAGCACTCTCATGGAATGGAACATGCATATTTTATTGGAAAGTGAGTTGACAAAGCATCAGTGGCTATTTGATGTTACGTTTCGTTTTTTTTATGTTGTTGGGAAAAAGTGTAATTATATTTTTATTGGAATTTGGGTATATAATTTTAGAGGAGAGTGTTAAAATGTTTTATTAAATGTATAAATGAGTTCAGTGAGTTGAAAAATCTAAAAATACTAATTTTTTTTAAATTACATTATTATTATTATTTTTTAATAAATTTGCATAATCAAGGGTGGTAGGAGCTAGAGGGGTAATATTTTTTAAAGGTTTAGTAATCATCATCATTGGGAGATTATATGTTTGTGTTTTCAAATTCCAATGAATCTTCAAATCAAAAAATTTGAAAAATTGTCCCTATTCCACATTCTTCGCTACTTTAATTGAGACCGACGAAATGGTGAATAGAGGTTCGAAATTAGGGGAGGAAACTTTTGAATTCAATGGACGTGACATGGGATTTGTTTCTATTCCATAGTCGAATCATGCCATATCTGGAGACTAAGGCCATCAATGATGGCATTGACAGGTTCATATAAAAATTCAGAATAACAACTCCCCGCATGGAGAACATGATGTGGGCTGATGATCGTGTTATGTATCCACTTGGCCGTCGATTGGAGTTACGAGGCTCCCCGATGCGATTTCTTCTGGCCTTCCAATGCTTGGAGGAAAACACTGTAGACAACTGTGTAATTATCATCCCTAGGAGGATGACATATCACCTGCAAGTTTTAATGACGAAGATATGGAGGCAAATTCCACCTCGCACCACTGCAAATTAGCTGCAAGGTTGGTTTAAGAGGTCTCTTGGGCAGGAAAATTACTCCATGGGCACGAGGTTTGAAGAGTTGAAGGAATTAATGGCAAAGGCAGAGTGCAACCACGGGAGAAGGGGAGACAATACCTTGCTTCACAAAGAGGTATTTGTTTGCCTTCCTTTTGAGCATCTTCCTAACAGTTGTGTCTGGTTGCGTCATCTGGTGATGGCATCTTCAGGTGGGTAGCCTTTGGAGACCGACATGGATTGGTGGAAGAGGGAGGTGGAATTTTTAATTAAATTGCTTATGGGAAGGTTAGACCTTATCACGCGAAGAGTGGGGTTGTTGGAGAAGGATCGAGTGGCCAACGCAGAACACATTGATGAAAAATTTGAATGCATTGAGGCGAAGATGGATAGAAAGATAGTCAAGATGGAATGCAACCTCCTAACTATTAATTATAAGCTGGTCGACAACAATTTGTTCGCATAGGCCTATAAGATAATTGTTGGACTCCCTAACCCCATTCTTAATCTTATGGCACAGGAGCAAAGGGAGAAATCACTTCAGTAAAGAATTTGGCCCTTCAAATCGTGGTTAATGATGTTTTTTTATATATTGTAAATATATTTTGATTTTAAGTCAATTTCTTTGATCATATGGAAAATATCAGTGTAAAAACTTAGTTCACAAAGCTCTTACAAGAAAGAAAGTTTATTTTGACTATACTAAAACATAGAAACAGTTTCTAATACTAAAGTAAGTTTTTCTTTCATGATATAAATATAACCTAAACTTTATAATACAAAATACCCATTTTATTAATTAAAAAAAAAAAACTTTATTAGTTTCACCACACTCACTCATTTTATAAAACATACAATCAAATTTTCCTAAATATATGTTGGATTTACATTTTAAAAATGACCGCAGCTTAATGATCAATCAATTTTGAGAGATTACCAGCTATGTAGCTGAAATTTGTAATAAACTTTTGATTTGTGAATTTTTTATAATAATGAAGTGTTTGAATTTTAATATTATATATTTAAAAACAAATTTTAAACCAAGAAATATATAGCAATTTGTTTTTCCCAAATAATTAGAGAGTGCCATTAAATGGGGTTTTGCTGAGAATAAATCACTATTGTGAAGTTGGCAGGTTTTAAAGATTTAGGAATTTTTTAGTTGTTTATTACACCGAAAGTGTTTTATTGTTCCTGACATAATCTAAACAGTGTCATTTTTAATGAAAAACATAACTCTTGCATGTACCGTTTAAGACGCGTGTTGCAATCTCATTGAATTGAGATTTACTTGACCATCAACGCTGAGAACCTTACAAGTTCTGGTTAGAAGCTCTGGTATCTTATTATTCAAGAAGGGTGCAGGTTACAGAACAGAGAGCAGGGCAACGACAGCAGCCATGGCAGTAGATAACAAAAGACGCCCAGAATCGAATCCAATGTTCAACCAGAAGGCGAGGGCAACCGCAACAGGAGTCCCTAGAAAATAGAATGAGCTGAGGTTAATTATAGCCCCTATGGAAGGCCTGGAACTACCTCTAATGCTCTTATCATCCGTGAAAACCTTACCCCATTCATCTTTGAGCAGCATGGTCCATGTTACCCCAATTAAAGCTATGAAAATGGAACAGCCAAGGGCTACAATGGTGGCGAGGTGGGCCCTTTTAGGCCTACAAGCTCTGAGCTCGTTTCCCACATGAGTGGATACAGAGGAACTGAGTGTCATTGGAAGATAAGCTCAATTTTTCACATACAAACGGCGCAACGAAGCATCAGCGGGGCATTAATGGCAACGACGGTCCAGGGAAGCCCAATAATAATGTCGTAGAGGAGATACTGGACAAGCTCCGTCAATTGCTCGGAAAATCGTGGGGCGACGTGCTGAGGATTGCAGGCGTGGGGGTCGGGGCCTGGGGCAGCGTCTTCGTAGCCCTACTGCAGGACGCTTATGGAAGCTTTAGGGATAAAATGCAGGTTAGAATATGGAAGAGGCTTGGCAGGTTGGTAGATCGAGCCATGACGGAGCATTTATTTGAGGTCATTAATTCAAGCACTAGAAAATTTGGCGGAATTTCCGACGGCCAATTCGTCCCTATTCCGACACATAGTCATTGCAAGAAAGATAGTTCGAGGGTGAGAAAAACGTGGTTTGCCGACCGTCGCAGTTCCGACGCACTTAAAAATTGTCGCACTATCGACACTTTTTCCGTCGCTTCCAAACAAGCGTCGCTCTTTCGACGTTTCCCAAACCATCGCGCTTCCGACTTTTGTAAACTATCGCACTTCCAACGAAATGTGGTCCGACGTTTTGAACGTCTCTCTTCTGACGTTTGTAAACTGTCGCAATTCTGACAAAATGTGGTCTGAAGTTTTGAACCTCGCTCTTCCGACGTTTGTAAACTGTCGCAATTTCGACACAATGTGGTCCGACGTTTTGGACGTCTCTCTTCCGACGTTTGTAAACTATCGCAATTTCGACGAACTGTGGTCCGACGTTTTGAACGTCGCTCGTCTGACATTTTCATACTGTCGCTCTTTCAACTTTTTTAAGCTGTCGCAATTCTGACGCTTACAAGGCATCGGTATACCGACGGCGGGTTCAATTTAAAAAAAAATTAAAACTTTAAAAGACGAGAAACGTTGTTTTGAATATATTATATGAAGTAAAACAGTCCATGAAGTCATTACATTTTCACATCTGAAGATTGGAACCCAAATATCCATCCAGAAAAGTGGAAGTCCCACCCCAGAAAATGATAGAAGAATACCCCATGTCACATACAGGGACATGATATAAAACCCATTAACGGTCCACATGGAGATTATTGACAATCTGATAAAACATCCAAATATGCCTGAGGCATCTATTAGAAAGTGAAATAGCAGTATGTAGAATAGTAAAGCAACAGATAGAGTACCGACGTCCATTGTTCCAAATACAAATTAAAGTTCCCAAAATCCTTGAACAGAGAAAAAAGCTAATCATGTGAGGAGTGTGATATGTCCAAAATATAAAAAGACCATCAGACCATATCAATAAACCAGCAACATAGACCAGCATCGCTAGTTTTGAAGGCGGAGTGATAAACATTAATCATTTTTTTTTTCACAAGAGAAAAAACGTTGTTTTGAATATATTATATGAAGTAAAACAGTCCATGAAGTCATTACATTTTCACATCTGAAGATTGGAACCCAAATATCCATCCAGAAAAGTGGAAGTCCCACCCCGGACAATGATAGAAAAATACCCCATGTCACATACAGGGACATGATATAAAACCCAGTAACAGTCCACATGGAGATTATCGACAATCTGAGAAAGCATCCAAATATGCTTGAGGCATCTATAAGAAAGTGAAATAGCAGTATGTAGAATAGTAAAGCAACAGATAGAGTACCGACGTCCATTGTTCCAAATACAAATTAAAATACCCAAAATCCTTGAACAGAGAAAAACACTAATCATGTGAGGAGTGTGATATGTCCAAAATATAAAAAGACCATCAAACCATATCAATAAACCAGAAACATAGACCAGCATCACTAGTTTTGAAGGCAGAGTGATAAACATTAATCATTTTTTTTCACAAGAGAAAAAACGTTGTTTTGAATATATTATATGAAGTAAAACAGTCCATGAAGTCATTACATTTTCACATCTGAAGATTGGAACCCAAATATCCATCCAGAAAAGTGGAAGTCCCACCCCAGGCAGTGATAGAAAAATACCCCATGTCACATACAGGGACTTGATATAAAACCCAGTAACGGTCCACATGGAGATTATCGACAATCTGAGAAAGCATCCAAATATGCCAGAGGCATCTATAAGAAAGTGAAATAGCAGTATGTAGAATAGTAAAGCAACAGATAGAGTACCGACGTCCATTGTTCCAAATACAAATTAAAGTACCCAAAATCCTTGAACAGAGAAAAATTCTAATCATGTGAGGAGTGTGATATGTCCAAAATATAAAAAGACCATCAGACCATATCAATAAACCAGCAACATAGACCAGCATAGCTAGTTTTGAAGGCAGAGTGATAAACATTAATCATTTTTTTTTCACAAGAGAAAAAACGTTGTTTTGAATATATTATATGAAGTAAAACAATCCATGAAGTCATTAAATTTTCACATTTGAAGATTGGAACCCAAATATCCATCCAGAAAAGTGGAAGTCCCACCCCAGACAATGATAGAAAAATACCCCATGTCACATACAGGGACATGATATAAAATCCAGTAACGGTCCACATGGAGATTATCGACAATCTGAGAAAGCATTCAAATATGCTAGAGGCATCTATAAGAAAGTGAAATAGCAGTATGTAGAACAGTAAAGCAACAGATAGAGTACCGACGTCCATTGTTCCAAATACAAATTAAAGTACCCAAAATCCTTGAACAAAGAAAAACGCTAATCATGTGAGGAGTGTGATATGTCCAAAATATAAAAAGACCATCAGACCATATTAATAAACCAGCATCGCTAGTTTTGAAGGCAGAGTGATAAAAATTAATCATTTTTTTTCACAAGAGAAAAAACGTTGTTTTGAATATATTATATGAAGTAAAATCGTCCATGAAAATAGTATCATAAAGCGGATACAGGAAATGTGCCGAGACATGTACTGTTGATATACGCCTCACACAAAAACATTGCCCAGACTCATGGCAAATTTGTCATCAAAAAATCAAAAAATTAAGAAGACTTCCCTCATACGGGGAAACCAGTCTTGAACGTTTACAGAATTCAAAAATATTACAGAGGTCCAGCACAGTAATATAATCTAATTAAAACATGCCCAATTAAGTGGGTCTGTGAAGCAAGAAAACCAAATTAACCAAACTACTCCTCCGGTGGTTCCTCCACAATTCGGCACCATCCTTCGAAAGGTCCAGGATCGCTAGGTGCTACCTCCACATGCATGCCACGGCTCCCCTCCTGAAGGCCCGAATGCTGGCCGGCTTTTTCCGAGCTCAGACCCGCCGGACGGGTGCATTCTTCCTCCGTTTGGGCCTCCTCGCAGAAAACCACAGTGACTAAAGCCGTGATTCGTGGGCGGTTGAGAGAGAAATTAAAGGAAAATTGTGCAGTGCGCATCGTGGGAGAAGGTGAACTAGCGGTGGGGAAACGAGGAGCAGGGGAATCCATACGGTGGCCAGATCCTACAACCCGACCCCGCCCACTCCTAGTATTTGGATAGCGACCTGCGTAATAATCACTGGACTGGCCGGAAGACGACTCTGTTGAGGGGCTGGAGGGAGCGCAGAGGGGTTGATCTCTAGTGCTCCCCCTGCGGCAACGCATCCTTTGATGCAGGCGAGGCATGGGTGTAGTCTCAGCAGTGGGCACAAGAGGAGATGGAGAAGAAAAATTCCAAGAAACAGAGGAAGACAGACACAGACGAGACCGAGAGAAATGCAGATATGCAGCAAGGTCTAAGCAGAAGTTCAGCTGGCCACTTCTCCTTCTCGTCACAGTGAGCAGGCAGTGTAACCCAGCAACAGGCTCGTATGAAAAACCATAGAGAAATGCCATTTTATCGACCCGACTGCAATGCAATCGAAGGACTCCCGTCATAATTAATCTCTAATCATTAATGAGAGCCGAAGGCCGGATCATATTGGAGCATGCAGAATCGCTAACAGGAGTGGAGGTCCGATCTTGAACAGTGTTAAAACTTAATTAATTAATGCGGATTTGATGTGAAAACCTTGGAACTTAATTGAACAACGTTAAAACTTAATGCGATTGATATGAAATCACCACATCCATGTCCCATCGCCTTAAACGCCATCGAATGCACCCGCAGCCGGGAGCAGGGCAAGTTTTGATTGAGGACACGTGGCAGAAATTGATTGGAGTGGATCTTTGTTTGGGCCGCTCGCGCAGTGGAAATCCGGACCCGAAAAATATTAGGGCGAATTTGATAAGAAATTAGCGTCACAACTCTCCCTCCGTACACCAGCCGTTTGGGCCACTCGCGCAGTGGAAATCCGGACCCGAAAAATATTAGGGCGAATTTGATAAGAAATTCGCGTCACAACTTCCCTCCGTACGCCAGCCCAACTTCGGACCCGAAAAAGATTAGGGCGGAATTCATTTGGTTTCCGCGTCACAAAATTGGCCGACGTCAGCAGGCTATTTTGGAACGCGAATTTGGTTTGAATTATGGTTTATCGCCGTTTGAAGTCCGGCGGGCTCGACTTAAGAACAAATTTGTTTGATCCCATCTTATAAAATTTGTGTTGGTTTTCTTTGATAATACACATATTTATAATAAATCATGGGAATACCACACTAAACATGTGGAAAAGTTATATAAATTATTGAGAACAATCATTTTATGTAAAAATATCCAAATGTGCTTTTGGGAAATAAGAATTCGAGTATTTGGTTCATATTGTTTTAAAGGAAGGAGTGAAGTTGGAGCCTCAAAAGATGCAAGCTATTACAAAATGACCTATTCCTAAGAAAATCAAGGTCCTTAGAAGATTTTTTAGACTTACATGATATTATTGATAATTTGTTAAGAATTATGCATGCATTTCAAGTCCACTCACATATCTCTTGAAGAAAATATCATTTATATGGAATGATGAGGCTACTTTGGCATTCTCTCTTTTAATGGATGCCATGCCTTCTACACCAACATTGGTTGCACCTACTTTTGGTAAAACATTCATAGTAGAGTGTGAGGCAGTAGGACAAGGAATTTACGTAACATTAACACAATAAGGGATATCATTGGCTTTTAAAAGCAAGGAATTCAAAGAAAATATTTGGTGAAATCTACGTACGAAAAATAAATGGAAGCAATATTACATGCGATAAAAAATGGGGATTAGTATATCAGCTGGGGTATAAATCAAGATATACCATGATAGCATAAATTATTTTTTGGAAGCTATAGATTTTCACAATTGGAAGATTAACAAAAATGAGGAGGAGAAAAAAATGCAAAGTTTTAATTTTGGGGGATAATCTGCAAAAGGCCAAGGAAAATTTAGTACATGATGCTCTTTCCTAAAATATAAGAGGCCTCAAGTTATAATCCAACTACATTTTCTATTCCTAGGTGTATTAGAAGAAGCTTGCCATAATGGAAAAATGACAATAGTACTAAACAAAAACTAAAATTTATAAGAGATGGGATGAACTCTCATGGAGCATTGAAATTGAAAGAGATATAATTTAGTTTATAAATGTAGAGTATTTTTATGCCCATAAACATATTTAAATTAAACAAAAATATTAAGGGGAGTCCCATATCTCGATGGTAGGTGCAGGGGGTTCCTTAAAACATCTCAAAAGGATCAAAAAATATATGTTGGAAGGAATGAAGAAAGATATTCAAAAATTTTGTAAAGAGAAGGCAGTTTGCATAATAAATAAAAAGAGATAGTAAAATATCTAAGTTACTTCTTATTCCACATACATATTCAAAGACTAGAATATATCAATAGACTTTATTCTGATTCTTAAAGTATAAAGTCATAAATATTACATTTTTTATATGGTCATTTATATATAGACAAAATTTTGTAAGATTTTTTGTAGGCTCAAGTACATAAACAACAAGCCAAGTGGTAGAGTATCCATGAAAGAAATTCATAGTCTTCATGGTTTTCCTAAAGTAATAAAAACAAGAAACTTTTGGGGAAATAATTATTTAATATGAGTGGAAGAAACTTACTAATTTACTTATGAGTTCTACATATTCAAACACAATCGATGGTCAAACAAAAAATAGTTAACAAATGTTTTTAAGGTTATCTACAATGTTACTATTTAGAAAAGCAATCTTAATGGATGAAGTGGGTTCGTCCAAGGAAGAATGGTAATATGATACTACTATCACACATCTACTAAAATTTCCCCATTTAAGGCCATTTATGGATATCAACTCCCTAGTATCTCATACTTTTGCAAGATAAGTCCAAAGTATAGGAAACAATGTCACGTATGGAAAATACTAAAGAAACTTAAAAAAGAGTATTACATGGAAAACTTTCAAATGACATGAAACATGATAAAACAACAAGGGAACAACAGAGTGAAGAAGATAATTTAGAAGGAGTAATTGGGTATTTTTTAGATTATATATCATTATAAGCCATCTTCATTCAAAAGAAAATAAGAACAGGAATTGACTCAAAAATTTTATGACCCCAAATAATTATTCATAGGATTATAAAGTAGGTATAGAAGTTATATTTTTCATTCTTCCATTCAATGTTTTCATGTATCTTGCTAAAAGGTTTTGGGAAAAAATATGCTAATAAATAGAACTTCCAAAATTAGATAGAAAGAATAGAAAAGTTGATTCTTGAACCACAAAAAGTTATAGATAAAACATTCTGTATCTCTTTGACATATAACCATTATGAAGTACCTAATCAAGTGGAAGAATATTCCTCTAGAAGAAGGTACATGGTAAAATGATCGATTAAGTGATGAAATACCCACGGCTAAAGGGTTCGTTTGAAGTTTTTACAAGAGGTTTTATTCATGTTTTATATAATGCATGACGGAATAGTTTTATTGTTTGTTAAGGTCCACCGGTGATCAAATTTGAAGAGGGGGTAGGTTTGAATTTTTAATTAGAAGGAATATATCTATGTTGCCCTTCCATAATGAAAATATTTAAAAAAAAAACTTTTCAATTGGCGACAATAAATTATTTTTACATTTCATTTCGAGAAAGACAAAACCGTCAATCTTTATATTAATAAAATCTTATTTACATATACAACAATGAAGAAGGCTCCATCTTTCATTGCTTAAATATCTCATTACGGAAATGTCAACATAAGTCTTGAGACACTTATTATAAGAATTTTGGATACATAGCAGGGATAGGAGATTCTTATGTGTCATATTGTGTAATGAAATTTTGACTTTGTCTCACAAGGAGCAGCGACATGGAGGTCTGGATTTTTCTTATAGAACTTTTTATTATTATTATTTGAAACATTGTTTATAGATATGAAGGCAAGTGAAATTATAGAGCATGGTGGACAATTAGTCAAGCTCATGATGCCAAACCAAATGATGATGTAAGTTTGGAATTTAAATTTTTACATGTTAAAGACAAATAGTCAAATCACTAACAACTTAGTATGTTATAATTAATAGTCATTCCTGATTCACTTTTGTTAATAGGTTTATTACCACTGCGATGATCTCTTCTGGCATTTACTTGTATTGAAGATTACTATTCTAGAATAAGAGTTATTTTCTCCAAAACTAACCTAACCAAACATTGACAATGCATCAAGGATATCTTCTATGCTTCATAAGTATCATTCTACTTTTAATCTCATGTCTTGGAAATTGGTTGTTTCTGCGGGAAATTATTCAGCAGAGTTGGTTTCATACCAAAAGTCTTTTCTCATTTCAGCATCCAATACATAGAAAAAGATAATTGTTAAAACAACATAAATATTTATTTGAAATTTTGCAAGAATTGTCATGCTTTGAATATTAATTTTGAAGTCAAGTTGCCTTGATGGTGTATAGGATCAAGTGTCATTTTTGAATACCAAATGTTTATAAGAAACTTCTCAACATGCTACCACATGATGAAGTTAATGACAATATTGCATCAACTATTTCCATAATAAAGTGCACCTAGAGCCATAAGACTAAACAATTACAAATGTTGTAGATCTAACAGTACTAATCAAATGTATTCCACAAGGCCAATCTTTTGTATGAGAAATGAAAATGATTTTGCAACCAAAAAGCCTTGTAATAACTAATTCAATTGAATGCAACAAACCATTAGCAAAAGGAAAACCAACCTACTCGAAAAATAGCGTTTACCTCACTTTGACAAAATTTTGAGTTCGAAACAAGGGCCTTTATTGTCTTGTCAATGCCCCTAGTAATTTGAATGGGGTTTTTCTTTGCAACAACCTAAACAAAAAGGTTTCATTTCAAATTATTTTCCACAAATTTAAGATAAACCATCATTAATTTGTATTTCCTAACAAGCTCATAAATTTTGACAAAAACATTTTTTAATAAGTAGCAATTTTCATAAAACTATCTTAGACTCAATAAGCCCAACCCAAAACTAAAAAACGAAAACCTGGAAGACCCTACAAAAATGAATAGATGATCTTAATCGGTACTAATAAAAAAAAATTACCTTTATTTGTCACTTATTAAGCCCTTTTTGTCTTTGTTGAATTTCTTCAGCTGGCGCAGTGAAGAGACGAGATCACCGGCGAAGCTTATTTTTTGGAGGTTTCTTGCCACGCCATCTAGAAATTTAATTGACATTTAAAATTCCTGCAAGTTTTTGTAGGCAGTAGCAACCATATTTATGTACCAAGATTGTATTTAAACTTCATGCTGTCTATCATTAACGCAATTCACCAACCAGAAATTAAACAAATAGAAATTTACCCCAGGTTTGTAAATTCAAAAGGAGGACACATGGAGCATTAATATTGGATCACATAGAAGTGAAGGGGAAATACGAAAACTGAAAAGCTGGACAGAATTTTTTATAAGGCACATTGGATTGAGAATCAGTTACAAACCAAACCAGGGCGTGTACGACATCCCATTTTGGGCAATTTGGTTGAAATTCAATCTATTCGGATGAGTAAATGAAAAGGGTTCTTCTTGTTTTGATAATTTAATTTTATGTATGCTTTAATATATACATATGTTTTAAACATATGTTATATATATATCATATGTGAAATGAAGGTGGAGCAATAGAATTTAGTTTTAATTTTATTTTTTTAAAAAAGAGGGTTTATTTATAATATATCTTTTATAATTTGACATATAAATAAAAAGGACAAAAAGCTTGGTAGTTTTTTTATAGGCAGTGCGTAATTTTTATTACACAACGAGTGTGTAAATAGAAAGGCGGGAATGTAACTTTTTAGTGTGTATTCACAATAGTGTGAAAATGAAAAACACATCAGTGTTTAGAGATAGAGTATGTTTGTTTTGAACGGACGGTGAGTTGGTTTTATACCTTTGTGTTTTGTAGCAGTCATAGTTTTGCTAATCTCTCTCGGTGAGGAAGAAGTGTAATAGTTTTTTTTGAATTGTGAAAGGAATAGAAGTTTGTTTTTCATATTATTGAAACTCTATCTCATATCAAAGAAATTTTTATTTTATCGTAGTGTTAAGGGGAAGTTTTTTCTCCATTCATTGTTAAAATTTTTCAATATTCCAACATGTGCAAGAATTTCTTGAGATGTTGTGGTTCCATCTGACTAAATCATTTGTCTTTGCTGCAGCTTTCCTTACCAACTTGGTCCCAATATTTTCAAGCTGGGTCCCTCCTAATTCAACCAATAAAAGGCCAAAACCATAGCATTGAGATCCATTTCATTACATTGTCAATAACAATAAGAATTTGACTCAGCCATAACCCTTTCCTTTTATTGTTGTGAAAAGATTTATGCATTACTCTAATGTAGCTGTGATCCATGGAAGCCAAGTAGACCACTCGGTAACAAAATGTGTTTCCTTTCACAACTGAGTTTTTAAATTATATGCCTACCAAATCTAAGACATTTAGGGGAACTAATACAACATTAAAAGAAAACCATAACACACATCTACAAATTACACTCCTTAGCCTCTTGTCACACCATCATTAACTATTTCGAGAGAACCATGCTTGCTCTCCAAAAGAACATTTTCCCGTCGCGAGGGTGACTCAACAAGATCGGCCAGTTTGTTCACACCACTGTAAGACAAATTGACAATGCTTTACAGTAGTGTGCAATTGAATGCCAAACCATATACCAAAACAACCCTCCACTGAAAAATTAAAATAACATTAAAATGTCAGATATAGTGGACAAGGAAAGATCCACCGCAATGAATTTTCAACGATGCCGAGGTGACCTTCCTTTAAACATAATATTTTTCTCGACTTTGCCAATTTTTTTGTCAACGAGCCATCCTTGTTGAAGTATAAATCCTTTTCCATAGATCTTGTATTAACTGTATCTCGTCACGTAATCTTAGAGTCCCTCTTTCTGCTTGAGTGATTAAGGAAATGGGTGAAAAAAATGAAAGAGAGAAGACAATTATGTACCATAATTATCAAGCATTCTAACTTCTTCCCCTTTCCATTGTTACGCAATAGGAGTAAATGTGGAAATTGTTGTCATACAGCCCAAAGCGAGAGGCCATCCTCTCTTATCTGAATATAGAACTACAAGATCTTCCATATTAGGATGAACCTTAAAAAAAGATGACTCCATTGCTAAACCACTTTTTAAGTTGTAACGGAAAACTAAACAACTATCGCAACTTTTCACAAACACAGCATTAAAAGAGAGGAAACAACCAAAGAGAAATACAACCACAATCCTAATTTTAATGAGGCTGGACTATATATTTGCATTAATATAGTAGAAATAAATCATGACTATATTTAAGGCAGCACAAAACAATCTTTAACCGGTGTCTCTGTGACCTTGAGGTTGCCATGCTAGGGATTTGCATATTTTTAATTAAATTCTTGACCTCTCGTGCCCATCTATGAATGCATCCAATGGGATATCTGTCAAATTCTCCTTTATATCCCCAAAACAAATTACCTATTACAAGAGCCTTGATGATATTGATGGATCACCCCACGCCATCCCTCACTTAGAAACGGTGAAAAAGGAAACTGAGAGAAAACTTAAGAAATATCTCAAAGATGACTATATGGGTGTTTCTTATGAATCAACCAACCATTCGAACATGCTCATCAATCCCGACCATGAGTATTGTGTGATGATATTCAAGCGAAACCTGCTTGAATCGGTTTACAGAAGCTATGTTAGAGAAACCCTAAACTCTCACTTTGAAATAGGTGAAATGTGGTACCACTCGGAGATTGACATGTGCCAGTGGTACAAGGGTAAGAAATTGGCATGCTCAAACCATACAGGTGATGCGGGAATGATATGAGGGAGAAAATATCATAAAGCCCAAATGCGGAGGCAAAGCTCATCACCAATCTTTGAGATTGGCAACTTTACATGATGTAACCCTATGAAATGTAAATAGGCGAAATCATAGTACTTGATAAAGTAACCTATATGTGTAATAAATTTGGATTAATCTAGGAGTGGTAATGGAGAAATCATAGTGAACAACGAAACATGAAGAGTTGCTTACAATCAAATAGATGAAAAAACACATACAAAAAAACCTAGATAATGTCATGAACAAGCTTAATATTGAATTATGAACTATAAAAGGAACTTACAAAATGTGACATACGAAATTGGTCAAGCACACAAGAAAAAAATATCCTAAAAACATGACCACAGTTGTCAGTTCTATTGCTCATGATGCTTAAGAGGATTTATTACACACTTGCTTCACTTGAGAGTCAATCAAAATCCATCATTATCTATACAATAAATACAAGTAATTGATGTGGTATTTTTTACTCTAAGATGCATTCTTATGATAATGTTAGAACATATGTTGAAAATGTCAAAGTATACATGAATAAGCTCCTCTTCGTTTCAAGAACAATAATTTATTGGAGTCGCATTAACTTGGAACAAGCCTCCCATGACTGTAAGGTAGCTAAGTCAACAATGACTTTTTTGTTGCTATCTTTGGATCGAGAGGGTTGCTCCAAGATTAAATCTCTCAACAAATTATTCTCTACAAAACGAGGGCCAACCACGTGAAGGTGAAAGCTCTTATGGCCCATCCCCCTCTACATCACTCCTCAATTCCCAATACCCAATATATATTTCATGTCTTTTTACTTTCATATTTTCAAAAAAAAAAAATTCAATAACTAATAAAAAAACAATTCAACAAAAAGTACGCCCAACAAAACATTGCAATTAATATGACATAAAAAATAGTATGATAAATGAGTTTTTTATACTTGAAAAATGTTCCAAGTATGGTAATGTTTGTCTTATAATAATACAATATTTTACATTATCAAAATTTCTTTTTCTTCTTCCTATTTCTAAAGCTCCTAATTAGATCATCAATATCCTTAAAATTGCTGCATCTTGTTTCGGTACCTTTTACGACCGCATTGCTGACCTGATTATTGTAGTCACGATAATACGGTCTCATCATTCTAATGGGGCATCGCCTCCAAAGCAGATAATATTAAATTTTAATTGTAGGTTTAATATCATTGAACTAGTTAGGTAATATTAATTAAAAAAAAATGCAATGAGATTATTTGCACAGTGCATGAGTTGTTGTTCTTTCGACCTAGTTAACGTAGTCACGATGTACGGTCTCATCCGGTGACGGGGCATTGCCCTCTAACGAGATAATATTAAATTTTAATTTCGGATTTTAAATATCATTGAACTAGTTCGGTAATATTAATAAAAAAAATTGCAATGAGATTATTTACTGAAATTTTTTTGATTGTTGCAATGACGTAGTTACATAGTCGCGATGTGAACCTATCTTTTAGTGGCGGAACGTATACAAAGCGGATAATAATGCATTTAATTGTGAGTTTTTAAATATCATTCAAACTTGGATTGAAATTAATAATGGTAAAAAAAATTATGAGATTATTTACACAATTTTTGATTTTATAGATGGGCTGACGCATGTCTTCCTCTCTGGTGGTAAGATCCTCAAGGAAACATTCTCTTTCATTTAACAAAAAACATTAGACATTATCGAGGTATAATTAGAAAAATTGTAAATTGAAATTAATTACCATCACGACCCTCTTGATAGTAGCATTGTAACTGGTCCCCACTACAATGATCGAGGTTGCGTGGATATCTACATCTGTATAAATAGGTTATTTTCTAAATTGATGAGTGTAGCCTCGTGATTTAAAAGTTGTTAGACATTAAATTTATGGACGAGAAACAAACATATTGAAAGTTTAATGTTTCTGCTCCGATCATTTTGGATCTTAGGACACGCCCCAAACCCAAGCGGTCTTCTGACTTGGATAGATGAAATGGAAAGCGATATTTTTATCTTCCTCTGTAGTTTTTGTTACAAAGTCATCACCATACATTACATATAATTGTGTATTTTTAATCGTATTTTATAGGATTACAAAAACGTTGGAAGGTGATACAATTAATTATAATATGTTTAGCTACTTAATTACAATTCTTGCAGCTAATTTCAAGTAGTCGCCCTGGCCTAGCTTCTGATGGCCCTTTTTTTCAATCCTAGCTTTGGTTTCCTTTGAGGTGTCAGGAAACCTAGCATCAAAATATTGAAGTCAGATATGACGTAGCGCACTTTTATTTTAGACATAGAGAAAATTAAAGCTATTGAATTAAAGTTGTAATTTACCTTGCGAGTCCAGTTGGAATTTTTCCTTCTTTCTTTGTCATTTTCTCTTTTCCGTCATGGATTAGTGTTCTCCACTCACTCTCTGGAACTGCGAGAGGATGCTCATATCTAGGGTTAAATTGCAATTGCTTCCTATAGGTGTCCCCGGTATATTTCAAATATTTTTCGACTACCCGAGCCACCGCTGTTCTGTCAAATGTGCCGACCCCAAAAAGGGCTTCTAGATAATCTAGAAGTTCTTTTTTCAGGTTGGAATTATAGGAATTCCATCCTGTGCGTATGGTTGGGCAAAAAATTACCAACGCATGGCTCTCCAGACACCTATAGAACTCATTGTTTCTGTTTGGTCAATTTAGTGTGTCCTAAATTGCTAACATAAATTATCAACCAGGGATTCGTAAGCTGACGAAGTGTGGCGCACTATATGTGCAAGATAACCTATCTCTTACTTTTTGTCGTTTTTGGATTTTTATGAAATTCTAAAAGAAAAGTATGGTTATGGATATTCAAGACAATGATGTCCTTTATAATGATTTACCAACTTGAAACTGAAAAAGAAATTTGAAACATACAATGACAAAAATTGAAAGGAAATGAAAATGTGCTACTAAAATGAAAAAGGTGCTGCTAATAAATCAAAACAGTGAACTAGTGAGCATGAAACCAAACTATTCTTGCTGCTGTCTAAACACAAAAGAAACTATGCTGAAAGAAATCCAAAAGTTGCAATAAAGTAAATCTAAATCAAATTACATCAACTTGTCTTCTGATCCCTCATCATTAGTCCAGCTATGATTTTCGGAAGTAACCATAAACAACTTGAGTAACTGATATCTAACTTGCAGAAAGTAAACTAATATCAAACCACACATTCATAATTCAATCCCTCACCATCAGTCCAGCTGTGGCTTTCGGAGGTAACTGAAGATGTCATGCACAATTTAATATTTCTAAATTGCATAAAGGAAACTAATATCAAACTACACACTCATACTTCAATCCCTCACCATCAGTCCAGCTGTGGCTTTCGGAGGTAACTGAAAATGACATGAGCAATTTAATATATCTAACTTGCGGAAAGTAAACTAATATCAAACTACACACTCATACTTCAATCCCTCACCATCAGTCCAGCTGTGGCTTTCGGAGGTAACTGAAAATGACATGAGAAATTTAATATATCTAAATCTAACTACTGAAGCAAATGTGCAAGACTGAAATAAACAAAGCAATACCGGAATTAAACAAAAACTAAGAAAAAAATAAATTAACAGCAGAACAATATTGATTCCATGTCATTAGTCAAAAGATATGCAAATGCCCGGGCTACCATGAAAAATTATGCTAAAAGCTATGATTTCAAAAAGCAATCTAAGTAAAGAAATATGACAAAACAGAATTGAAAGTAACTTATCTAGAAAACATGTAAAAACCTTCTTGGATAGCAGGGGCCCTCTGCTACCAATTTGGTGTAGTCCTTAGCTCCTTGAAGATAAGATCACAATAGCATCAAAGAACTAAGCTTCTTTATTCAAAAACTCATAAATCTACATCCCATTCCATCTTGAACTTTGTTACAAATCTACTTCCTCATTACTTCCTCATTACTTCTTCATTACCATGATAGGAGAAAGCTCCTATTTATACAAAATATGAGGAGACATCTCATTAATGGGAGTCCATGAATCTCTCTCTCTATCTCTAGAGTTACAATCAAAATAGGAAATGATAAGACACATGTATTTCTAGAGTTTTAACACAACTTGAGGAATGAGACACATATTCTCTTAGAGTTTCAATACAACAAGGAAGTGAGACACATATCCTCTTGATCCCATAATCTTCTCCAACCAAATTCGAATTTAGCTTTAGAGTGCCACATAAGGGTCTTCTAGAAGTCTCATTTTGACCTACACATGTCACAAAACTCATAACACATATATAGATATATGAAACTATGTTAATTTTCTAGTTTCTAATCATAAATTCACTTAAAATACATAAAATAAATAACTTTGGAAAACAAGGATCCTAACCTATATATTTATGAAAATGGTTACTTGATGTAGGGTTTTAGGTCAAATGGCTATGAAATAAGAGCTAAATGGTTATGACATAATGGAAATATGTATGAATATGGATAACATTTTTGAGACTCAACATACCCCCCAACTGAAGTTGTTGCATGTCCTCATGCAACCATTGCAATGATTCATTTGTCCATGAGTTGATCTTTTATGAGTTTTGACTCATATAGATTCATTCCAAACTTTGCTTCTTGATTTTTCCTTTTTGGAAAAGTATAATACATTTGATTGAAACTTCTTCTTCTTCTTCTTCTTCTTCTTTTTCATTGGTTGGTTCTTGTGTGACAACCATTTTTTTCCTCTTTTTTTTTTTTTTTTTTTTTGAAGCATTGGTTCTTGTGTAACAATGCTTTATTTTATTTGTTGCATCAAAAGTTCATGAAAACATTTAGAATGAATTTCTTCATCAATGAATTGATCATTTGAAAGGCATATAATCTTTTGGATCATGTTGCAACAATAGTTGGTTAGGAAGTATATGTGGGTGGAAATGAAATGAAAATGTGTGATAGTGTATGACATGTGGATATGAAATGATTTCCCTTCCCCCCCCAACTAAAGATATGACAATGTGGAAAAGGGAGTGAGGAATTTTTCCAAAGTTACAATTTTAGCATTCTAATGAATTACATGACTAAAAATTAGACAACAACATACCTTCACTTACCTTAAATGTGGATGAGTTGTGTATGTGTGGTGGCTGCAAAATTCTGATCATATTCTTCTTCAAGTGGCTGAACAAGAGGAGTCATGGATAAAGAGATGAGATGACTTTTTATTGCTTCTACTAAAACTTGTTGAAATCTGCTCCAAAATGCTGAAAATAATAGTCTTCATGTCTTCAAAACTCATTGGCACAATTCCTACTATGTGAAAAGATGTTCTGATGTCGAACATAGTAGGATATTGTTGAATTAGTGGCCATTAATGGATGCCACTAGTCAACACGAGAACTCTCACCATTGATGACAATGAGAGTCAAGATGCCCAAACACATCTTGCTAGGTACGAATGATTTTGCTGATGTCAAGTCACCTAGAAGATCTGACGAACAAGAGACATTAATGTATTTCCATTGTTTGTCAGCATGAGAACTTGCGATTAAGACATGCAAGCCTCAAGGTGTTTTTACAAATAACTTAGACTCAAAGGACTATGGACTCAATAATTTGCATTGTAGCAGGGCTTATTTGCGGAATGAAAATGACAAGAAATGGAAAATGAAAATGGAAGATGGCAATGGAGAATAGAAATGGGAATGGGCAATAAGCATGTGAATGAGCCTCTTGCTTTTATTTTTGGTTATGAATGGACCTAAAGAAATGGAAAGTGGATGTGAATGTAAATGGAAAATATGAAGTGAAATGAGGTGAATGGTTTATTATGAGGTATGGATGTGATGGAGACAATAGTATCTGAAAGTTTTTCAAGTGTTTGGATCTGATTTTGCATCAGCATATTTCCTCCTCTTTGTTGCTGATCATCCTCTTACGAAACAAATTGGTCTCTTAAAGAGACACCATTCTCTTGTAGTCATTTGTCCTTCCTCCTAGAACCTGCAAAAAAAACTAATACTTCTTCTACCATGGAATGTAAGATTATCAAATGGAGAGAGGTGATCAATCTCTCTAGTTATGATATTTACACACAAAACTAAGAATTTGTATTAATGAAACAAGTTCTCAAAGGAAGAATTAAAAAGAATTTATACCTGTTTTGGAATTAGTGCCTCGAGTTGAATGTAGCTTCTTTTCAGCAATTTATTTTATTATTTGTCATTTCAAACTCTAATGATGGATTTCTCATTGTATAGATCTTGTTGAGACCTTTCCAACGATATTTGGATCATCAAAATCTGATTTTGTATGAGAAAGTTAGGTCGAATCAACAAATTTGTTTTTCACCGCTAATTGCGATCCTCCTTAATTGGACTTCAAATTGCTTTAATGTCGACGGTTTCTGTAGCTAAAAATCTTGAATAAAAATTTAGCCATTCATCCTTCATCATCAGTCCAAAATTAATCAATACCTTCAGAAAAAGTGAGCAAATAACTTATTCATTTCATTGATTCAAAATTATTGATTTTTTTTTATTTTTTTTTATTTTTTTTTTAACAACAAAAGAGAAATGCAATTTTTTTTAAATTTCAACAAATGATGCTAAATAAAGCAAACTCAGATACATTGACCAATCGCGACCTTGCAATGACCATAGAATGGTAAGTGGAGATCACATAAGATGAAAAATAATATACTGGTGAGCATTGAAGAATATAAAAGGCATGATTGCTATTTCAAAATATAATCTTTCATCTCTTCAAAATTTATTTTTGTATCTGTTTGATCCTTGAGGACTATCACAATCAGTAACAATTCAGGACCACCCCCTCAGTTGGAATTCCAATTGTAGCAGTTGCCATTACAGACACGTTCAATCTCAATTGAGCTTACCTTTATGCTACTAAGGTTCATTGTGCCATCTGCACGACCATGTGCTTGATAATATCCTCCTGTAGTTTGCTCAATTCATCCCCATGCCCTCTTAATGTCTTTCCATAGTGATGTGGCATCCCTTTGAAATAAACATCATAATGGTTGGTGTTTAATAATGTCATTGAAGCACCAAAAATTGCTGGGCAGATGATAAAGGAGATGTGAAATCCAACATTCAGAAAACGAAATTGAATTAAATTCAAAAATGAGTGGAATGTGCATTGAATGCCATGATAAGAGTTTGATTTTGATTAGAATTACTCTTCCTAGAAATCAGGAAACCGAATTATCAATGCAAAGTGCCGTTTTCAAATTCTTCACTCAGAAAAAATCGTTTTTCCTTACGCGGCAGGAAAAAATGGCCTTCAAAGAACCGAGAATTTCTCCCAGACCACCACGAATTTCTTAAAATGGTTTCTGGGTTATCTAATTGACCATGTTGGAGAAAAAACCCATGTTTTATTTTTTCCAAATTCATCTCCGTTTGGCCAAATCGTGCTTTCAAAGTTTGACGTTTTTCTCTGTTTTGCGTTTTTCTGTTTTGTTACATTCGGCTGTGTGATTGATTTTGAATTTTTTTTTTAGATTTGATCACAACATAGATAGATGACTGAACAATACAATCATGGCATCCTCCTCTGATTTTAACTTGTCACTATTGTCAACAGGGACAGGCATGAGAACAGCGAAATTGGGAATATCGGGATCAGTGGCTAAGGCTTCTACTGCCAGCAGATTCTTTGCGTTTCAATCTGAAAATGTTGTTGATGATCTTGTTGCCTGTAAATGATTATCTCGAGCTTCTGCACGGTTCAATCCAGCCTATGTACATGCACAAGATTCATTGCAATTCGAACCAGCGTTTAATTTTGTGTTTTCATTCGAACTTATGCTATCGGCCTTTTTCAAAATGATGCATTTTTATTTGTTTTATTATGTGAAATGTGTATTTATTTTTTGTTTTGTTTTTTTTTTTTTCAATATTTTTCAAAAAGCCATGATTTTTGTTTATTGATTTGTTTGTTTGTTTTTCAATTTTTTTTTTTATTTGTTTTGTTAATAAAATTATATGTTATATTTTTAAAAATTAAAAATACACATATATATTTTACTAAGCAAAATGATTTTTTTTTTTTTTTTTTTTTTTTTATTTAATAAAATTTACATATGTTAAATTTTGAAAAATTTAAAAATATACATATGTAATTTACTAAACAAAACAATTTATTGAAATTTTTTTTTTAAATGATTTGTTATTAAAATTATATATATATTTTCAAAAATAAAATATACATATATATCTTAGTAACAAAACAATTTAAAATTTTTTTATTTTTTATTATTTTTTTTATTTTTTCATTTATTTATTTTTTAATTGATTTGTTTAATAAAATTATGTATGTTATATTTTCAAAAATTTAAAAATACACATGCATATTCATTAAACAAAACAATTTATTGAAATCAAAGTTTTTCATGAAAACAATTTTTTTTTTTAAATTGTTGAATCAATTGAAATGATGAAGTTTTATTTTGTCTCTTTTTTTTTTCTTTTTAACATAACAATTCTTTTTCTGATCCTCCAGATCACACAAAGTGCAGGAGGAGAGCATACTCAAGAATTATTAATAATTTTTTTTTTACATAACAATTCCTTTTCTGATCCTCCAGATCACACAAAGTGCAGGAGGAGAGCATACTCAAGAATTATTAATTTTTTTTTTAGATGTAAGAAATAAGGCTACCTAGTTACACTTCCCCGACAACGGCGCCAAAATGTTTGGTCAATTTAGTGTGTCCTAAATTGCTAACATAAATTATCAACTAGGGATTCGTAAACTGACGAAGTGTGGCGCACTATATGTGCAAGATAACCTATCTCTTACTTTTTGTCGTTTTTAGATTTTTATTGATCTTGGTTGGTTTCCTAATGTGAGATGGAAATTCTAAAAGACAAGTATGGTTATGAATATTCAAGGCAATGATGTCCTTTATAATGATTTACCAAACTTCAAACTTAAAAAGGAATTTGAAACATATAATGACAAAACTTGAAAGGAAATGGAAATGTGCTGCTAGCCTAATAAATCAAATAGTGAACTATTGAGCATGAAAACCAAACTATCCTTGCTGCTGTCTAAACACAAAAGAAACTATGCTTAAGGAAATCCAAGAATTGCAACAAAGTAAATCTAAATCAAATTACATCAACTTATATTCTGATCCCTCACCATTAGTCCAGCTATGGCTTTCGGAGGTAACCATAAACAACTTGAGCAACTTGATATCTAATTTGCAGAAAAAGAAACTAATATCAAACTACACACTCATACTTCAATCCCTCACCATTAGTCCAGCTATGGCTTTCGGAGGTAACTAAAAATGACATGAGCAATTTAATATATCTAACTTGCAGAAAGTAAACTAATATCAAACTACACACTCATACTTCAATCCCTCACCATCAGTCCAGCTGTGGCTTTCGGAGGTAACTGAAAATGACATGAGAAATTTAATATATCTAACTTGGAGAAAGTAAACTAATATCAAACTACACACTCATACTTCAATCCCTCACCATCAGTCCAGCTGTGGCTTTCGGAGGTAACCGAAAATGACATGAGCAATTTAATATATCTAAATCTAACTACTGAAGCAAATGTGCAAGACTGAAATAAACAAAGCAATACTGAAATTAAACAAAAACTAAGAAAAAATAAATTAACAGCAGAACAATATTGATTCCATGTCATTAGTCAAAAGATATGCAAATGCCCGGGCTGCCATGAAAAATTATGCTAAAAGCTATGATTTCAAAAAGTAATCTAAGTAAAGAAATATGACAAAACAGAATTGAAAGCAACTTATCTAGAAAACATGTAAAAGCATCCTTGGATAGCAGGGGCCCTCTGCTACCAATTTGGTGAAGTCCTTCAGCTCCTTAAAGATAAGATCACAATAGCATTAAAGAACTAAGCTTCTTTATTCAAAAACTCATAAATCTACATCCCATTCCATCTTGAACTTTGTTACAAATCTACTTCCTCATTACTTTCTCATTACTTATGATAGGAGAAAGCTTCTCCTATTTATACAAAATATGAGGAGACATCTCATTAATGGGAGTCCATGAATCTCTCCCTCCATCTCTAGAGTTACAATCAAAATAGAAAATGATAAGACACATGTCTTTCTAGAGTTTCAACACAACTTGAGGAATGAGACACATATCCTCTTAGAGTTTCAATACAACAAGGAAGTGAGACACATATCCTCTTGATCCCATAATCTTCTCCAACCAAATTCGAATTTGGCTTTAGAGTGCCACATAAGGGTCTTCTAGAAATCTCCTTTTGACCTACACATGTCACAAAACTCATAACACATATATAGATATATGAAACTATGTTAATTTTCTAGTTTCTAATCATAAATTCACTTAAAATACATAAAATAAATAACTTTGGAAAACAAGGATCCTAACCCATATATTTATGAAAATGGTTACTTGATGTAGGGTTTTAGGTCAAATGGCTATGAAATAAGAGCTAAATGGTTATGACATAATGGAAATATGTATGAATATGGAGAACATTTTTGAGACTCAACAGAGATCATGATAAATGGAAGGTTGGGTTGGAGGATATAAAACTAGTTGTTTATACGAAGGCCCATTTTTTATAGTCATGTTTTCGGCCCGACAACTAATATAAGCCTCTGTAGTGGCTAACAAAGGTCTCCCTAAGATGAGGGGGTAACCATTAAACTTGTTTTTTGGTTGCAGGACTAAGAAATATGTAGGATACTCCCAATATTAAATGGTAACCATAACATCCTCAACAATTCCTTCCGGAGTTACTGTGGATCGATCTGCAATTTGCAGAAATGTTGTGGTTTTCCTCAAACTCCCTTGGAGGTTAAGTTTCAACATAGTTTCCTCGGTCATGATATTGATGGAAGCCCCTAGATAAATCATTGTGTTGGGGACTATGACACCATCTATATGCACATCAAAAACTGGACTACCAGGGTCCAGGTACTTTAGACATATCACCCTCCCCAGCATTAGGTCAGATAGTTGTCCTACCACATTGATGGTGGGGGTATCTCTCTTCCTTCTCCCAGGTTTCTTGAAGCACTTTTCTTTGATGAGCCTATTGTAGATAGGAAATCCTTAATGGCCTAGAGAAGTGGTATCTTTACACACAAATTTTCTAATTCTCCCAGGAGTTCAATCTCCTCTTGGGTGTGCTGACTAGGGTAAATCAAATTCTTAGGAAAAGGAGGTTGTTGGATCTGAGTGTTACCTTCTTCCTTTTCCTCCTCAACCTCTACAACTGGAGATGGAGGGTGGTTGTTTGGGAGTACTCTTCCCAACATGATATTAACATCTTGTATCTCCACAACATAAGCTAGATAGGATGTTTCTCCATTGTGAGCCAGCTGTGACTATCTGTCATTCGAGTTCGGATTGGGTTGTGCAGGTATAGGTAGCCTAGGTGGAGCCGCATGAGTAAGCTGAGGTTGAGGTTGGGGTGGAGGCATTAGAGTAGGTGGTTGATTTTGTTGAGGCCTCCACCCTTAGGATGGATTGTTCCACTTAGGTTGTTGTGGAACATACTGCTGAAATGGTTGGTTTACTAGTTGAGGATGATATGAAGGGTTGTAAGGCCAAGTAGGAGGTGTAGACCAGGATGGAAGAGTGGGGGTGTACCAAGGCTGCATGGGTGCACTCTGATTATTGTGATAGTAAGAGTAAGGTGCACCTTGCATATATTGTTGATATGACTGAGGGCCTTGAAGAAGAAGATTTAAATCTCACTACCACTGAAGAAGATTCAAGGGTGGCTAGGAGGTGATGTGGGGGTTTTAGGCAATATTTTTCTTTGAGTATTACTACTCCTATGAGGCATGAAAATTAGATCTTTTTGTATATATATTTTTTTAATATTTCTGAAATGACATGAAAAGAAAAGAAAGCAGAAAATAATGCTAAAACTAAATCAAAATATCTACTAGACACCTCCCCGACAACGGCGCCAAAAAGTGGTGAGCCCTGGTATTGCACCAAGAGTGCTGCAACTCCCAGGGCTGCCCTACTTTACTTTATCAACCCAAGGTTCGTACAAACTTGGAGGTGACAGTGCTATATACACAACAGATGCATTTTGTTCATGTCATCCTCTTCTGCTTTACGAAAGGTTGTGATTTATTAAACTATGATAAAAAATTGAAAAGCAAATTGCTAGAAGGAAACGACAGAAAGGAAACTAACTTATTTTGTAGAAAGAAAATGACGGAAAGAAACTAAATTAAATTGCTAAAAGGAAATGATAGAAAGAAACTAAATTAAATTACTGAAAGGAAATGGTAGAAAGGATTCGAAACTAAATTGTAGGAAGGAAACTAATTTAAACCACACTTAACTTGGTCAATCGGCTAAACACACCCTACTTATCTTATGCTCTATCTACCATGCTTCTATCCATGTATCTAAGTTATCCATGACTTAATTCTAATTGAAAAAGTATTAATTTGCAGCTTGGAGAAGAAAGGGGTAAAGGTGCTAATGGAGGGCTCAACACATGAAACAAGTCTTAGAGGTGGAAAGAGTGGGTTTAAACATTATTAAAGCTTATTATGGCACAAAAATTCTGTGTAATATCCAAAAATGGGATTTTTCAGCAAGGCATGCCTGAAAAATGCATTTTCCAGGAATGGTTGCTACAG
Source organism: Pinus albicaulis (assembly GCA_034641835.2). NCBI lineage: Eukaryota > Viridiplantae > Streptophyta > Pinopsida > Pinales > Pinaceae > Pinus > Pinus albicaulis. The sequence goes on along the minus strand of CM076574.1, from coordinate 1,266,958,222 downwards.
GATTTGAAAACAAGACCTTGATCCCTTAGATCAATGTATCTAAGACCGAAATCGAAGAGGAGGCTCAAAATAAATCACTCTAGGTAAGTTAAACAGGTCTCCCACACCTAGTTGTCTTGAGAAAGTGCCCAATAAAGGACTGCAGCAATATATAAACACAATAATGGATATGTAGCATTAAATAAGCTCACATGATGTGTTAAAAACACATAGCATTAAATAAAAACTACAGCAGCAATTTATATTCTGATTCATGATCCAAAAGATGGGGAAAAGCAGCTATTTCAGCCCTAAAAACGTCATTTTCTGAGATTTGTTTAAAATTAGGGGGAAATGACAGTGGTATCATTTATCTTAGGTCATGTGGGACGCACATACCAAATTTAAGAAGAAAAAAAATGACTCTAGCTAAGTTAAACAGGTCTCCCGGTCCCGATATAGCTCAAAAAGGCCCAATCCCCAAGACTTAACTCAACAGAAAGTGTCTGAAGCATATACAACGTGATTTTCTAAATGGCTTAGGTACAATATGGCATGAATAGAGAAAAAAATTCTTTTACATGAAGAGAATACATGAAGAAATCCTCAAGAATGAGGTACTGCAACCATAGGAAATGAATAAACAAGACGGACAATGTTTTATTATGGATAAACAGCAGTTGTACATTACAAGTCAGATCTAGGACAGTTCTATGTACAAAATATTAGATCTATATCAGATCTGTACACTAGACTATCTCTATTTTACATCCCCCTTGGGGTTTTCAGCAAAACATGAAGCACAGAGAGTAGATCTGAGATCTACTGCAGCAGATCTGCAGAATGCTTCAGAAATTATGAAGTAGATACAGCAATGAATGAATCAGATCTGAAACATACATGGATTGGTTGGCCAATCCATGGATCACCACAGTGTAAGGAAGACTCCTTTACACCAGAGATCTCTCCTCTAAACAGTTGCCAAACACCTTGCAACTCTTCACTTGCAAAATAACACATCGTTGTAGGCTTGATGTAGACTTTGGCCTGATGCCAATTTGTAAATCTGAAGCTCAAGACTGCTAATACACTCTTCCAGGAGGATAAAAGACTCACTCACTGAGAAGAGGCACTAGTATGGTCTAGATCTGAATAGATCTAGCCTCCACTTGTTGCTGCTCACAAAGACAACCAAACCCTCAATGGGATCTGAGTTGTAGTTGGAAGAAGAATCTTGGCCAAATTCCTGATAGTGGCCCAAGAAATGCAAGACTCCTCCAAGAGGCCTCTCAAGGAAAGAGGTGGGATTCCCGACCAAGAACACCCAAGTGCTAAACAGCACTATTCTCAGCTAAATAGCTAGAGAATGAGAGGTGTATAAATAGACAAACCCTTCCAAGATAATATGTTCAACAACTCCTCTCATGTTTCTCTCCTCTTTCATTTAAAGGATGAAAGCCTTGCAAACCCTAAACCATCTCAAAAGGTTTAGCTTCTTTCACATTGGAACCCTCCAACTAGATCTACGTTGTTCATCAAGGTACACTGCATCTGGAAAGTGCTGTAGATTTGGTCCTGTTGACCCAGTCAATTGTCACAATCCCCTTTCACACATGAAGGAGTTTCATTAAAGCAGCCCAGATTTAGCCTTGTTCTCATGGGCATTGATTTATTTTGATGTTTAAGGAGTTTAATTTGTCCTCTACAATTTTATTCTTGAACAAGAAAAATGAAAACAAAAAGGAATATTCCTATTAGCTTGGAATAATTAGGAATATTACAGTCCTCCCCTCCAAAATGTTGCTTGTCCTCAAGAAACTAATAAGGTGAGTGTTGCAACTCATCTCCTCCTCCATTGGTGTCACAAACAAAGGATAAGATTCTCTCATAAGCTAAGTGACCATCTGTCCATCCATCCATGACTTGTCCCAACAATGTCCTCATGAGGTGCAAACAACCCCTCCCATAAGGAAACAATGAATCACATGAAAAAACCATGGTTTTCCCAATGCCCTCCCTGAAATACAAAACATAAAGTACAGGGAGTGTAGTCATCCCATAGGGCACAGGCATGCCTTCCCTCCTTCCTCCTTTCATCCCCATGAAAAGTACACGCACATCATCAATATAGGGGATCAAGACAATGTACAAATAAACAGAAATATGTGTACATGGAGGTGGATCATAGTCCCACATGTGGAACTAGCGCAGAGCATCCCCTGCTTGCATCAAACCAAGATGTGGTAAGTGGTTTTCTCACCACTTACTTGCTGCCCAAGTCATCTCACTGCTACAGAAAATGTGAGATATATTTGGTGCCTTTGGGAAGCACCCATCATGAAAATAAATCTCCCTTTGCACATCAAGGGAGTGGAAAAATTCAGAATTATTAGTGGCCCAACAATTGCCATTACATTTACATGATACATTGCTCCTTTTAGGAGTCATGGCCTGCATAAAATTGGTAAAAGAACATGTATAAACAGAAAAATAAACTTGATTTACATGAACAGATTCTTTACCATCAAGGTTACTCATACACATGGAGTTGTGCATGGACATTTCTCCTCTCTCAAAATAAGGAAGAGATGGCTGAAGTGACTCTTGCATAGATTCCCTTGGCTGCCCCAACTCCACATAGCTCATGCACTCTTGAAAGTGCTGATGTAGTTCCTCCCTCAAGCCTTCCCAATCAAAACTCCTCATGATTAGAGTGTAGATGTTCATTGACTGCATATGGCTAGAAAAGAACTCTTTGTGTGCTCCTTGTAGTATCTTCTGCTTGAGCTTGGAAGCTCTAGACAAGAAGACTCTACCATGATGATAGATGACCTCTCCTTGGAATAAATAACCCTCTCCTTGTAACATGTCATCAAGTATCATACATGTGTGAAGATCTTTGGAATACTCTACAAGCAGTTGCGATTTCCAATATAGATCTACACTGCTCAACAATGACAACGCTGATGATACATCCACTGGAATGTCTGTCATATTGCTCATCTTCTCCTTGGCATCCCCCATGCCACAGGTGTGTGTTGGAAGGATGATCCTTCCATTCTTATCCTCCCATAGCGCAGATGCAGATAGGAGAGTGGGTGGTGATGATAAGGGAATAATATTTTCCTTCTCCTTGAACTTACCCAAGCCTCCCAGTGTTGTAGTCTGCCTTCTAATTCTCCAATCCTTCCTAGACTCATGAGTGGAGCATCAAGATGTGGGACACCTTTCACCAGATTCGAATCAGGTGGTCTTCCAGGTGGTTTTCCATAAGACAGTGAAGCCTCATGGTTCTTTCTTCTTATCTCTTAGCAAAGACACATGCTTCTCATGTCCTCTATCTGGAAGAGCCTTTGGAATTCCTTGCAAAGGTGCAAGAATCCTTCTAATGGAAGCCATTGTTTCATCTCCATATCCAACTGAAAATAGATCTCCTCCTGCTCTCACAGCACCAAAGGACCTTCTCTGCTCTCCCTCTCCCTCCTCATCATGGTTGGAGAATGCTTCACCATCAAGAGATCCTTTTTCTTGATCTCTTGGTGAGGAAGAATTTCTCATGTCTTCTCTCTGAGAGAAGAGATCATGCTATAGTGGGGCTTTTTCCTCTAAACAATTGTGCAGCAATTCTTCAACCCCCTCAACAATGTTTAGGAATGGAGTTGGCTTCATGGAATATTCCAACTTATGTAGAAATTCAGATCTCTTGGGCTTGATTGGCTCTTCCCAAGAAGTCGTTGAATGTTTCATATCAAATCTCTTCACTAGTCTCCTAGTGAACTTTGCATAAGAAGAGATGTTTACCCCCTTTAAGGAAGAGGATTCAAACAACCACCAAGCATGAGCTTTCCCTTGAAGGTGTAGTGTTGCTACTCTCAAGGCTTCTTCTTCTATCACTTGATGCAGTTGCAAGTATGTGTCAAGCTTCTTTACCCAAGACTTGGTTGAGTCTTTAGGTGATCCATCAAATGTAGGTAGAGGGAATCTACCCAAAGTGTGTTGCATGCACCATTCCCTTCTACTGTAGCTTCCTGATCTTTCTTCTTTGAGTTGACATAACTCCAGGAAACTGAGATTCTCCTTGAATCTCTCTTATTGAGATTCATATTCTTGGATATAATCACCAAGAGATTCTTCCTTTGGTGTTCCTCCCTTCCCTCCTTTCTTTGACAAGAAAGTAGGCATGTTCCGACGTTGCAGATTAGGTTGTGTGGCTGAATGATCACACACATTGTAGGAGGTATTGGGGCCTTCTTGATGTAAGGATTATTTTGAGGGATTTTCATGTCTTCCCCTCTTCATCCCACATATTTCTCCCTTCATTTCATGCATAACTTGAGAAATAGTTTTTGAGGACTCTTCTCTCTGCAAGCTTTCAGATAAAGGGTTTGGAACCTTTACTTCTATGTCTTTGGTGTAACCACATTTATTCATCACTATTTTCCTTCCATTAAAATACATATTGGCTCTTCAAAATTCAGAGCACAGGCTGTGCCAAGAAATCTTCTCTGATACCACTGTAATATCCCAAAATGGGATTTCTCAGCAAGGCATGTTTGAAAAATGCATTTTTCAGGAATGGCTGCTACAGGATTTGAAATAAATAACTAGATCCCTTATATCAATGTATCTAAGACCGAAATCCAAGAGGAGACTCAAAATAAATCACTCTAGGTGGGTTAAACAAGTCTCCCACAACTAGTTGTCTTGAGAAAGTGCCCAATAAAGGACTGTAGCAATATATGAAACAAATAATGGATATTCAGCATTAAATAAGCTCACATGATGTGTTAAAGACACATATACTTCAATCAAAACTATATTAGCAACTTATATTCTGATTCATGATCCAAAAGATGGGGAAAAGCAGTTATTTCAGCCCTAAAAACGTCATTTTCTGATATTTACATAAAATTAGGGGGAAATGAAGGTGGGATCCTTTATCTTAGGTCATTTGGGACTCACATACCAAATTTCATCAAAATCAAATGACTCTAGCTAAGTTAAACAGGTCTCACAGTCCCAATATAGCTCAAAAAGGCCCAATCCCCAAGACTTAACTCAACAGAAAGTGTCTGAAGCATATACAGCGTGATTTTCTTAATGGTTTAGGTAAAATATGGCATGAATATAAGATATAATTTTATTACATCATATTATGGAAGGAAATAGAGAAAAATCTTCTTTTACATGAAGAGAATACATGCAGAAATCCTCAAGAATGAGGTACTGCAACCATAGGAAATGACTGAACAAGATGGAAAACGTTTTATTATGGGAAAAAAATAGTTTTAGGTTTCAATTCAGAACGATGACAGATATTTGTACAAAATATTAGATCTATATCATATCTGTACACTAGACTGTCTCTATTTTACATCCCCCTTGGGGTTTTCAGCAAAACATAAAGCACAGAGAGTAGATATGAGATCTACTACAACATATCTACAGAATGCTTTAGAATTTATGAAGTAGATACAAAAATGAATGAATTGTATCTGAAACATACATGGATTGGTTGGCCAATCCATGGATCACCACAGTGCAAGGAAGACTCCTTTACACCAAAGATCTCTCCTCCAAACAGTTGCCAAACACCCTGCAACTCTTCACTTGCAAAATAACGCAGTATAGGGAGATAAATGCGTTGTAGGCTTGATGTAGAATTTGGCATGATGCCAAGTTGTAGATCTGAAGCTCAAGATAGCTAATACACTCTTCCAAGAGGATAAAAGACTCACTCACTAAGAAGAGGCACTAGTGTGATCTAGATATGAATAGATCTAGCCTCCACTTGCTACTGCTCATAAAGACAACCAAACCCTCAACAAGATTTGAGTTGTAGTTGGAAGAAGAAGCTTGGCCAAATTCCTGATAGTGGACCAAGAAATGCAAGACTCCTCCAAGAGGCCTCTCAAGGAAAGAGGTGGGATTCCCGACCAGGAACACCCAAGTGCTAAACAACACTATTCTCAGCTAAACAACCAGAGAATGAGAGGTGTATAAACAAACAAACCCTTCCAAGATAATATGTTCAACAATCCCTCTCAAGCTGCTCTCCTCTTTCATTTATAGGATGAAAGCCTTGCAAACCATAAACCATCTCAAAAGGTTTAGCTTCTTTCACATTGGAACCCTCCAACGAGATCTACGTTGTTCATCAAGGTACACTGCATCTGGAAAGTGTTGTAGATTTGGTCCTGTTGACCCAGTCAATTGTCACAATCCCCTTTCACACATGAAGGAGTTTCATTAAAGCAGCCCAGATTTAGCCTTGTTCTCATGGGCATTGATTTATTTTGATGTTTAAGGAGTTTAATTTTTCCTCTACAATTTTATTCTTGAACAAGAAAAATGAAAACAAAAAGGAATATTCCTATTAGCTTGGGCTAATTAGGAATATTACACTTTGGAGAGGAATGATTTAAAAAGTGCGATGGCGGAGTTGTGATGGAGTGTGATCGCAATCAGCATTTGGAGTAGTAAAGATTAACAGGAACAAAATAAAAAGTGCAATTTGCGATGTGCGACACGGCAGATGATGTGGTAGTGGGACTAGTGGCGGAGTACAAAGCGATATCGAAATTGTTAGACAGGAGCGGTAAGTGTTAACAGGAATAAAATAAACAATGAAATTTGTGATTTGTGATGCGACAGAGTACGAAGAATATTGCAATCGGCGTTAGGAGTGGTAAGTCTTAAAAGAAAAGGGAAAAATATGCGAAGTGCAATGTACGATGCGGTAGAGTTATCACAATTAGCGTTGAAGTGGTAAGTCTTAAGGGAAACCAATAGAAACTGCGATTTTCGATTTCACAATATCGCAAGGTTTGTGGAGAAGCGATAGTGCAGTCAAAAGGAGAGTGCGAAGTGTGAAATGCAATAGAGGGAATTTCGAGGAGGAAAGGCAGAGGTCAAAATTTAAAGTGTTTGGAGGGTTTTAAAGTTAAAATTTTTGTGATAACTGTGCAAAGCGAAAATAAGGGATAGAAGGTGAACTTTAAGGTTTTGGGGGAGTTTTCAAGAATAAAAAGGGTGCGGTAGCTGCGATAAGAGAAAAGGAAGGAATAGAAGGTGTAACCACCATGCACAGGGGCGTAACACAGTGTACCAGAGCCTAACAACAGAGATGGAAGGAAAATGGAAGATGAAGTGGGAGGTGTTGGAAAATTTTCTGGGAATGTTGAGACTTATTCCTGCAATCAAACCTGTTGATTCATGCATGAAAACAGACAACATGAGTGGTAAAAATAGTGAACAGAAAGTAGTTTTTTTTTGGGCCTGTGGGAAGGTTTGCCCTCCTCGAGCTCTATTGACAGAGATGAGAAGGGGATCTTGATCACAACTTTTTTGGTTTTTCTCCTTTATTCTATTACTCACAAGCAAATGAAACCTACAACAACACACTGAAAGAAAAACTAAACAACAACTTGAAACAAAAATGAAATTATGAGAAGCGGAACTAATGAAATGAAAGAAAGCAGAGAACAAATATAGCAGAGAGGCTAAGGCACATTTTTATGAAGGTAAATCCTCTCTGCGGACAGAGACGATCCCTCTAGCCCTAGGGTGGGTCTAGTAACAAAAAGACACACTAATGTGTTGCTTCCTAGTTAATGAATGAACAAAAGACACAGTAGATTGACCTACCTTGAATCCAACATTGTCATTGTTACAGAAAGAGTAGTGGCCTCTCGCTCCTGCCTTGGAAAATCACAATCCGTTCGTTGTTATGCTCAGATACCTGCACATAGGAAAAATAACAAGAATAACATACGACAGAATAGTTTCACTCATAACTATTAGCCAGTAAAAGAGGGCTAAACATATCGCATCAAATAAACATTATAACACAATAGTGGAACCAAATAGTAGTCATGTATATAAATGAATAGAAGGAAGAGTACAACTTTTTGGTCTCCCGTGTTTTGACAGTTTGGCCAATCAAAAGACAAGGCAACATCAGAACCAATCTTTAGAGTTCCAGGATCTAGTCCTCCTGTTCTTAGAGAGGGATCTCTCAAATATTTTTTTGCGAAGGTTTATCTTGTTTGCTTTGATTATGGATTTTAGACTAGTTATTAGTGCAGACGTTTGTTTGGTTGGGTTGAGTTGATACAGCAGAATATGAAAGGTCTAGGAAAGATAGACAGAAAGAGGAAATATCTGATTCATTGGGCAATGGAGTCAAGATAAGGTCATGACAAACTCCTCAAGGGATATGGGATATCAAAGGGCAAATCTAACTTGGCCGCAGGATCCCTTTTTTTTTGGAATGAAATGAACATTAATAATTTGGAAAGAGAAGTTTAATTCTCAACAAAGGGAACTTGAAGAACATAACTTAGCAATAAAGAGATATTTGATAGACAGGGCCAACCATAAATTCTACAAACATTCTTTAAGCAAATAATGACTTCGAGACAACTTTTAAAATGAAATCTAAGATTCGGGGAACACCCTATTTCCTCAAATATTTTCTTTTAAAGGACTTAGAAAACATAAAAGATTCACTGATAATTGCAGTCATAGAAGAGGGAACACCTAAATAACATCTATGGTTACAACTATAAGGACCTTCAAAACAACTGTTCAAGCAATGGCAAAGGGCAAGATCAAAACCGACCTCTTTAATTAACTTAAAACAATGGTACTTCAAAGGGAGACTTCAATAACAGCTTTCAAGTGATAGCAGACAAGTAGGGAGAACCATAAATCATGCTGAAACCAACTATTTGAGTTATTAAGGAAATAACGAGCATGAAGACTAAAGAGAAGGTTTAAAGCCTCTAAAATACTTCAGCAGAAGAAAACATAAAACAGTGAAGGGTGAACAGGTCTAAGGTGCTTCCAGGAGTCATTTCTTAGCCTAAAACTTTCAGCCTACTGTAGTAAGAATTTATGAAACATAATGAAAACAGGATAAAACATTAAACAGTTAGAATACTTCACCGACAACCAAGCTCATGAATCCAATGATAGAGCCTTCTCAGGAACAGGCATGCAACAACATCATCAAGATATCCGAGACTTCAATTTGTTTTCAACTTCAACAGACTTGTATATTTATTTCAGAGAGTTTCAATGTTACAACTTGTGATCAAACAGCAACCAACAACCAACAACCCCTCACTCATCTCTGCTGTGGTATATATAGAAAGATGAGGAGGTGAGATCTGAAAAATATCTCAATTACAATTAATACAGGATTTAAATGGCCCATTGGCCCTTGGGATGCTCGATGAAGAAACAGAAGAGGTGTTCACCGTATTAATTGATTTACACTCATGATTTAAGCTGGGTAGGAGTATTTGTTGACCTTTGAGGCACAAGTAATCTGAAGTAACTCCACAAATATTCTTTGCATTGAAGGCCCTGGTGGAAGTGACTTCTTTGGCTGTGTCGAGGCAAAAATCTAATGCTGATCAATAAATCCAACTCCTGATTGAATCCTTTGAGGCACAGGTGGCGCTGTGGTGGTTGAGGAATCAATTTGCCTCAGATATGGCAGTGGAGGCATTATGTCTGATAAACACTTTTAGGTTTTCCTTTTAAACTGTGTTTTAGGCTGGGAGATTAGGCTTTTGATGGCCGTCTTAGTCGTAATCCCTTCCAATTTGTCCATTAAACTCCCGTTCTGATCCATTTCTGCTTTCTGATACTCTTTTTCTGGGTTGTTCGATGTTTTCTAGGTTTGACAGGGGCATGCTACGTCAACAGCTCATGAAACCTTGTTGACAACACAGTTCTATAACCTGTGGTCGATCTCCTTTGTTAAATCGAAAGAATGAGAGTCGTCACCCTCGTCCTTCGAATCTTCTTCAGACATGGCGAAAGAATTTTAAAACCTGCAAAATACAAAAAAAATTATAAAATCTTGCGTTTATATGGGAAAATCTGCATTGGAGGGCGTGCGGGAGAAATGGGGCGATCGAAACTGTTGATCGCGCTGTGATCAACGATCGGGAGCGATTTGGAAAGTCAGCGGAGGAAAAAGGTGGACTGAGTAATGGAATCAGGAAATTGAAGGTGGACCGTCGAGCTGCAGAGATCGACGGTGGAGACAGATTCTCAGTTGCGCCAGGGCCCGGCTAAACAGTATGCAGCTTGATTAAAGGGCGAGTGACTTCAACGAATGACAGTCGTTGGATACGGGGGTCTCGATCTGACGGTTATCGTTGATTCCCCTGGGCGGCCTCTGTCCGACGGATAATGCGCAAACGTAGAGTTTAAGCGGCGGTTTTCAAATAGTACAGAGGACGCGTGTCAAGAGGTGTGTGGAATCGCTGGGCCTCGGGCCAAAACAGCCTTTGCCCGAAGAGTGGTGCGGAATAAACCGTGGTTTTGGAAAACAGCGCGGGGAATGGCAGGGTCCACAGGGAAAGTAGCGCTCCGCGTCATCCGATCTGTGGAGAAGATCGATGGTCAAGATAACTTCATAAATTATTTGGGCGGAAAACCTTAGAAATTAATAAACCCCCAATTTTCATAGTTTACCAAGGTTTTTGGTGTTTTCGGGCGGAGGAATTTCTTTGGAAAGATAAGCGCCTGATGCTTAAAGCAGTTGGTTCTGGCGCTCAGTTATATGGACGGAGGGATGCTAGGAACTTGGCCCGTGGGGGCTCAAGTCTAATGTATAGGAAATATGCATTTCCTATGGTTTTTTAATGTGTTTTTCAAGGGAAATGAAGGTTCCGATAAGGCTAAGAAGGGGTCTTAGACCTTATGGAATGGATTCTGATGAGGGGGAACAGGGAGAAATATGAAATTTTGGGGTTTTCATGGGAAATGGAGGAATGGAAGAGGAGGTTAGCTTTGAGGGGAAGGAAAGGAAAAAGGGGTTTAGCAGCAGCACTTAGGCTTTAGGAATCAGCAGGATTTCTGAGTTCTGAATGGAAACAGTAGCGAATATTTAACCAAGGATAGGATATTTATCAAAAGTCTTCAAGTATCAACAATTTTAATCATGGAATTGTTTCTTGAAGGCTATCCAATCATTATTTAGCCACCATCTGATATGACAGAAATTTAAGGGTGGCTAATAGTGGCTCCACTTGGGGATGGTGTCTTTTTTGAAGGCATCAAGAACTGCAAACTTGTATTCTCTGGGGGGCTGATCAGTTGCCTCCTCCATTGGGTTGTTTCCCCTGCTTGAATGATCTTTCTTTGCTCTGGAAACCAATAGTCAATCTTTGAGAAAAAATGGAACTCTTATCAACAAAATTTTTACCTACCCAATCCTACTGATCTGACATTTTCTCTTCATCAGAGTGCACTTGGATTGGAAAACTCTCTTACAACATTTTATTCTTTTTGAAAGTATAAAAGCTAATTTAACTCTACTCCTTATTTCTTCATGGATCCAGATTAAACAGTTGGATCCATATGATTCTCTACCTAATCTACTGTCTGTTGGGATTAAGCTATCCAACAGACTTTCATTCTCTAAATTCTATAACATAAATTCAAAAATAGTCAAGTCAAGATTAAGCTGTTTTAACTTGCTGTGATCTATGGCATAAAAACAAGCTGCACATAGATTTTTATTTGCAGAAAATTAAAATCAAAATGGAAGGCTTAAGATATCAAAGTCTCTCATCATGGCCTTCTCTTTCCTTCACAGCTCTATTTTTGCTTTTGTTTGAGCTGTCTTTTCTTTGATAACTGATTTCAGATTTTGGGCAAATTAGAACCAGTTTTTCTCTTTCATGACTCAGAAAATAAAATAGTTTTGAGTCATCTCTCTTTCGATACTTTGGTTCAGATTTTGAATTTGTTTGAACCTTTAATTTCTATCCTAATCTACCTATTGATAAGCCAAGATTAAATAGTTTGGCAAACCGAATCCACTACCCTATCAGCAAAAAAATTAAAACTAATTAGTCAAGATTAGGCTGTTTGACTAACTAGAAGCGTGGTTATCAGGAGTGGCATTTAAGCTTGCACACTTTCAGTTTTGTTTCTCTTTTTTGGCATGGGGCTTTGCCTTTCTTGTTTTCACATTCTGCCCTCTTTTCCTTTCTTTGTTTTTGTGTTTTAGATTTTTCATAACTTTGAATGCAATGGTTAGACTATGATATTTACAATGATAAAAACAAAAATACTTTAAAACTTAAGATTCTTGGTAGAAGTAATGCTTGAGCATCCTGCCATTGACGGGACCTCCATATAGGTCTTCTCCATTCATTCCTTTTAAGAAAAATGTATTATGACCCCTCTCAGCATGAATAATATATGGCCCTTTCCACAAGTTCTCAAACTTGACATGTTTCCCCTTCTCTTCTCTTCTTGAACCCCATTTAAGAACAACACTTCCAATCTGGAAGTTGTTTGCCTTAGTCCTTTTATCAAATTGCTTCTTCATGTTTTCTTGGACTAACTGTGTTCTTTCATAAACTTCTTCTCGGGTTTGCTGCAAATGAATTGTTTGGTTGATCCTCCTCTGCATATCATTTTCTTCAACCTGTACTTCTTGAAGGAGCTTCATGACTGGAACTCCTAATGAGGTAGGGAAGACTGCATCCATGCCATAAACAAACTGATAGGGGGACATATTTATTTATTTCTTTGTGGTTAGTCTATCAGCCCATAAGGCATGAACCAGCTTACTGTGCCATGATTTTCTATTTTCTTCCAACAGCTTTTTAATGATATTAATGAGACTCTTGTTGGAGGATTCAGCTAATCCATTCCCTTGGGGATAGTAAGCAGTGAAATGGCCCAAGGTTATATGGTATTTGTGATAGAAATCAACCATCTTTTTGGATTTGAAAGCAGCAGCATTGTTTTTTATGATTTTTCTGGGACAACCAAATCTGGATAGGATATGGGTTTCAAGAAACTTGATAATGACAGAGTCATTAGCATTCCTGGTAGGTATAGCTTCTATCCATTTGGTGAAGAAGTCAGTGGCTGTGAGGATCCACTTATGTTGAGCTGAGGAAGATGGATGAATTTCTCCAATGAAGTCTAGCCCCCATTGTTGAAAAGGTGCCTCAACTCTGATAGGATGTAGGGGTAAGGGAAGGAGCTTTATCTTGCCATCAAAGATTTGACACTTATGGCAAGACATGACCAGCTTCTGAGTGTCTGGGAAAAGGGTAGGCCAATAGTAACCTGATCTGAGAATTTTGTTTGTTGTTGTGGCCTTCCAGTAGAGGTGTCCTCCACATTCACCATCGTGCAATTCATGCATGATTTTTCCTGCATCATCTTCAAGCAAACATTTAAGAAAAATTCCAACAACATTTTCCCAATATAATACTCCATCTAATATGCAAAAAATCAAAGCTTTTTGTTTCAAGAATCTAGCTTTAGTTTTAGTTAAATAAGGAGCGGTATTTAAATATAAAAGCACATAAGCAATGTCAGCATACCAAGGAGAGTTCAGAAATGTTTCTTCAATGAAAGGAGCATCAGAGTCTTCCACTTCTTCCAACACATCTACCAGATTCATGTCTAATGCTTGGAAGTTAGACTCAGCCATGAGTTTTGCTAATCCTTGCCCTTTTACTAGTTTGGTGGGCCTAATTTCTAAGTCATATTCAAGAATAGCTGCAATCCATTTTCCCCTTTTACCATCAAGGTCCTGACTTAGAATATCCTTGACAACAGTATGTGGAACAAAAGCAATTATGTGAGAGTATAAGATGTAGACCCTAAAGTCTTTTAAAGCTTTCACTAATGCTAAGGCTTGCTTCTCCATGATGTTATAATTGAGAGGAGAGTCTCTTAAGGCCTTACTAAATAAGGATATTGGCTGTTCTTGTCCTAAATCATTTTTCTGAAGCAAGACTGCAGCTATTGTATGTTCAGATGCAAAAGAAAAAATATAAAAGTCTTTGGTAAAATCAGGACTAATCAGGACTAGTGTTTGGGTAAGAGCTTGTTTGACCAGTTCAAATGATTGTTTAGCTGGTAAAGTCCATTTTACAGCCACGTTTTTCTTAAGCATGTTTGTAATGTTTTTTAATAGCTCAGCAAGGTTGGGAATAAACCTTCTCAAAAAATTTATCTTTCCAATGAAGGATTGCAATTCTTTGAGGCTTCTAGGATGGCTAATTTGCAATATGCCATCTATCCTTGTAGGGTCTATTTTGATTCCTTCTTCTGAAATTATATGACCAAGAAGTTTCCCTTCTTGGAGACCAAAGAGGGTCTTCTTGGGATTCAGTGATAAGCCAAATTTCCTACACTTCTCAAAAATCTTTCTTAGGTGAATCAAATGTTCTTCATCAGTTTTCGAGAAAACGGTTATGTCATCAAGGTAAATAATTATAAAATAGCCAATATATTCAGAGAAGGCTATGTCCATGGCCCTTTGGAAGGTGGCCCCTGCGTTCATTAATCCGAAAGGCATTTTGACATACATAAAGGTGCCCCAAGGTGTGGTAAAAGTAGTTTTGATTTGATCACTTGGGAACACTAACACCTGATTGTAACCCGAGAAACCATCTAAAAGGGATATTCTTCTTGACCCAACTACTCTTTGAAGTATATGGTCCATTTTTGGCAAGGGGTAGTTGTCCTTTAAAGAGGCTCTGTTTAAATTTCTGAAGTCAATACAGAGCCTGATTTCCCCGATTTTCTTTCTAACAGAAAATAAGTTTGATACCCATTCTGAAAATCTAATGGGTACTATGATCCCAGCATTATACATTTTCTCAATTTCTGCCTTAACCAAAGGTAGTAAAAGAGGATTTATTCTCCTTAGTTTTTGCTTGAAAGGCTTTCGATTTTCCTTCAAGGGGATTTTATGCTGGATGATGTTGGTATCATATGATTTCAAGTCTTTGTATTCCCAAGCAAACACATCTTTAAACTCTTTGAAAAGCTCTATGTACTGAAATTTTATGTGGGTTGGGAGGGTGCTGGATAGCTTGATCATCCTGGGTTCTGCTATATTGCCTATGTTATGTTCTTCTACATTTGTTTCCACAGGCTCCATTCTGGGTTCTTTAGCTACATCGTTGAGATCAAATAGGTGTTCTAAAGGTGTGAGACCTCTTGGGATCTTATCATTTTTGCATTGTAAGACTTCCAAGTCTTCTTGGTCTTCATTGTTCACTACCTCTGCTTCAAATGGATTTTCGCAATGATTTATATTAGCAAGATACGTCATTTCAGCCTCTGGGATTTGTTCAATATACAAACAGTTTTCTTCATGGCTAGTTTCTGGTGTTGGTAAGCTGAAATCATTTTCTGATTTCAAGAAATCATCTATGTGTTTGTCAGATTCAAACACCTGCCAGTGATCTTCATTATCAGGCACAGCAGGTCTGTGTTTCACCTTTATACTGATTTGTTCATTTATTTCAGGTACTTGGCAATTATTGGCCATGAAGGCAAGTTCATTTGCTAGATGATTCAGTGCTCTAGGAATGAAAATGAGTTCATATTTTTCGAAAGTTTTTAGTAGGTCCAGGGTAGCATTTCGATATTCCCTAAGCCTTGGATTCTTGGCTGAGTATTCTCCTTTGATTTGTTTGATGATAAGTTCAAAATCTCCTAAGATAGATATCCTTTGGGCTTTTAACTATTTGAGAAATTGTAAACCTAGGAGGAGGGCTTTGTACTCAGCGATGTTGTTAGTGCACGGGAAATCTAATTTGTATGAAAAACTCTGATTTGTGTTCTGAATCCAGACACCTGCCCCTGCACTAGTTTTATTGCAGGATCCATCGAAATTTACTGTCCAGAGTATGTTTGACTCATTTTCACTTTCTTGTTGCTGTTGATTGTCAATATTTTGAAGTTGATTCAAGGTAAGATTGGATTGTTCTGGTGAATTGATTGGGTCCATGTTTTCTTTACCTTGTTAGGTAATTTCATCTTCGTTACACAAGATAAAGGAGTCTAAACTTGATTGAATAGAATATATTGGAGTGTTGTTTGGTTTGTCCATGTTACTCACCATGTACTTCATGTGGGATTCTCTGTATAGTCTTCTGTTTTGGTTAAAAACAGGGATGGTGGCATAAGACATATCCATTTGAAGGCTTCCCTGAAGTTTGGATCCCCATGATCTTGATAAGAGCATGCCATACTTAGGGGGAATGTCAGCTACAACTACATCCATTACTAGATTCTTGGCGGGGATCTGAGCTAAGTTAACACATAAATCTTTGATTAAACCCAAACATTTGACTCTACT
Source organism: Pinus albicaulis (assembly GCA_034641835.2). Classification (NCBI taxonomy): domain Eukaryota; kingdom Viridiplantae; phylum Streptophyta; class Pinopsida; order Pinales; family Pinaceae; genus Pinus; species Pinus albicaulis. Next base: position 1,266,942,093 of record CM076574.1, on the reverse strand, counting down.
TGAGTCAAAAGAATACAAATATTTGTATGGTTTAGTAATCTCTAAGCCTAGACTTTCCATTACTACTTTGGGCATTAGATTGTGTGAAGCTCCAGAATCTAACATGGCGTTGTGTAGAATTTTATCGTGTATGTTCAAACTAACATAGAAGGGAGGGACTGGTCCTTCTTGATATTTTCCTTCAACCTCTGGGCCAAACAACAACTCAGGCTTGTCATCCATCAAGTTTAAGGTATCAGTATCACTTCCTAATTTTAAAGCTTTCAAAACTTGGTTTTTGTACACTTCTTGGGTTACTAGTTCAGCTAGGGGGATGGTAATTTTTATCTTAGCAATCTCTCCCTCAAGGCTGAAAGGAATAATTGACTTGTTAATATTTATATATGTTTTTTCAATTGAATTCTTTTCAGTAGCTTTGATTTGCTGAACCTTGCTTGAACTAGTGATAGGAATAGTTTTACTAGGACCACTAGCTGAAGTGCTGAGGGTGCTTTGTTCAACATTTGGCTGGATTCCCTTGTCTTTATTTAAATCTGGTTTTTTGGCCAAAATGTTGGTTTTTTCTGCTGTCTTCTTGGGCTGGTTTTCTACGTTTTTCTTGACAGCAGTGCTAGTATTCTTATCTTTTGGATTTTCTACACTTCCCTTGCTCCTAAGATTATACTGTTTGTGTACCTCCATGATTTCATTTTCAAAACCCAATCTATAGTCATCAGAATCTTCATAGGTGTTTGTATTCTGATTATTAGAGAAGAAACCTTGTTCTTCCTTAGTGAGGAAAACATCATCGCCACTGTCTGATCCAATCAAGTTTACATGTGATTCTTCCAACCTTTCCAACTCCCTGTCTTCCTCATATTGATCTACATAGTTCTGTTGAAAGGGAGGTCTAATTTGTTGGTCACTTTCTTTTTTCTTATCTTGATTGTTATCTCTTCTATAATTCTGATTTCTATTTCTGTTTTGATTTTTTTGAAGTGCAGTCTGGTTTTGATTTGCTTGTGCTTTCTTAATTATGTTCATCTCTTTCATCATTTCTTCCAACATTCTCTCCATTTTTGAGCTTGAAGTAGAGGGAGGGGATTCCTCTCTGAAAGATACTCTCGTTTTAGTTTTCATTCTTGCTCTCTTTTCTATTAAGTTGACTTCCACAGAAAGAGCACCCCTTTGCATATCTTCAAGAGTTGCAAAATCTCTTTCTCTCAGTGAATAAGTCATGTCAGAGTCAAATCCTTCAGGAAACTTGTTTAAGGTTGAGCCTTGTGGAGGTTTTAGTTATGGGGAAAGTGCATTATATACACTGTTAAATCTAGTACAATATGCTTGTACACTTTCCCCAGGATTCCTACGGAGATTGTTGTAATTAGCAAGGACTTGGAGAGGATTATTCTTTACTTCCCATTTGTTTAGGAATGTTTGATGGAAGGCTTGGAGATCATTAATACTACGGGGGGCTAAACCTTTAAACCATTTTCTTACTTATCCCCCTAAGCTCTGAGCAAATAATCTAAGTTTGACAGAATCATCATCAATTTCATTTCGGTCAAAATAGTCATTCATCTTATCCACATGTTGTGATGCAGTTGTAGCATTATTAGCATCATATAATGGAACTTTGGACTGATAGTCCTGTGGAAGATTGACTAGTGGTACAGTAAGGGCTAAGGGAGCATACCATGCTGCCATGATATGTGGTGGGGGTGGATTAACAAGTGGTGGATTGACAAGAGGGAAAGTGGGCTGAGGTGTGGTGGTTTGAACAATGGATGGAGGATGAATAGAAGCGGATGGAACGGGAGTAGATTGCTGAGCTGATCTTGGATGAGAGACACCTAAGTTAAGAAGAAAATGTAAATCAGGAGGCATTGTTTCTCTGCTACCAAGATGTTCACTTGTTTCAGGAGATGATAGTGAAGACTCAGAATCTAGTTGTTCTAACTCACTAAATGACCTAGTCCTAAATGGATTAACCAAGTCAGCTTGTGAGTGTTGTAGAGCTGAAAGTTTTTCAGGAACTGATTTAGCTCTTAGGGGTGATGTGAAAATAGTTGATAATTTAATCTTAGGAGACTTCCAGAGGATACTTTCTGGGTCATCAACTATTTTAGGTGGGTTGGGGTCAGGATGGGCTCTAGTGTAGATATTTCTAGAAGCCACTATGGTGTGTTTTTAGACCCAAAATAACAAGAAAATTTCAACCAAGTATGACAATCTTTGAGAGGTTAACTGATCTGTTTACACAAATTTTGATCCTACAGTCCTCTAACTGGATTTGGAAAATGTTATAATGGTAAGGGTTCTTCCTAGTGGAGTCTTAAGGTCTGCTCAGGATTGTGGAGTCGCTAGGTGGAAAATTTAGAGTGTTTTCAAAGAAGTACATTGTCCACCACAGTGCTTGTGAAACATCCTTTTTCAAGGATATCCCGAAACACAACAAACTCTAACCAGAGATTGACTGGGAGGGCATTCACTAGATATATCACCTCTAAAAGAGGATGAGATCCGGAGGCTATCTGGCCCTTTCCAGACTCTGTCTAAGAGTACAAGGTAAAACACATCAAAGGTAAGTGATATGCGGGAAAGAGTGTTTTACTACAAAGTGGAAGTTTTTAGCTCGTGAGGAGGTAAAAGGTTCTATGGTCCACTACCATGTTTATTATGAAGCCAAACTTGAAATATTTTTGGGTTTTTCTGAGTTTATTTTGGTTTTATAGGTTAAGAGAGTGTTCTAAGTCTGATTTTGCACCTAGCTAAGGTGTTCAGACAAACAGAGTTTCTCTTATGGCTTGGTAACTGGTTCCTTCAAGGTTTGATAAGGATCAAAAGGAATCCTAAGGGTTACTTAGTTTGTCACTGATTCAATCAAGTCCTATCATGATTTCCATTATGTTAGGCAGTGCTTGAAGAAATTTACGTATGTTATACAGGACCTAAAGGTTTTAAGAAAGGTTTTGAACCCTCTAATTCTCAGTAGGGTCCCACCGTGATCGCCATTATGTTGGTCTCCCGTGTTTTGACAGTTTGGCCAATCAAAAGACAAGGCAACATCAGAACCAATCTTTAGAGTTCCAGGATCTAGTCCTCCTGTTCTCAGAGAGGGATCTCTCAAATATTTGTTTGCAAAGGTTTATCTTGTTTGCTTTGATTATGGGTTTTAGACTAGTTATTAAGTGCAGATGTTTGTTTGGTTGGATTGAGTTGATACAACAGAACATGAAAGGTCTAGGAAAGATAGACAGAAAGAGGAAATATCTGGTTCATTGGGCAATGGAGTCAAGATAAGGTCATGAAAAAATCCTCAAGGGATATGGGATATCAAAGGGAAAATCTAACTTGGCCGCAGGATCCTTTTGTTTTTGGAATGAAGTGAACATTAATGATTTGGAAAGAGAAGTTTAATTCTCAACAAAGGGAACTTGAAGAACATAACTTAACAATAAAGAAATATTTGATAGACATGGCTAACCATAAATTCTACAAACATTCTTTAAGCAAATAATGACTTCAAGACAACTTTTAAAATGAAATCTAAGAGTCGGGGAACACCCTATTTCCTCAAAGATTTTATTTTAAAGGACTTAGAAAACATAAAATATTCACTGATAATTGCAGTCATAGAAGAGGGAACACCTAAATAACATCTATGCTTACAACTATAAAGACCTTCAAAACAACTGTTCAAGCAATGGCAAAGGGCAAGATCAAAACCGACCTCTTTGATTAACTTAAAACAATGGTACTTCAAAGGGAGACTTCAATAACAACTTTCAAGTGATAGCAAACAAGCCGGGAGAACCATAAATCATGCTGAAACCAACTATTTGAGCTATTTAGGAAATAAACAAGCATGAAGACTAAAGAGAAATTTTAAAGCCTCTAAAATACTTCAGCAGAAGAAAACATAAAACAGTGAAGGGTGAACAGGTCTAAGGTGCTTCCAGGAGTCATTTCTTAGCCTAAAACTTTCAGCCTACTGTAGTAAGAATTTATGAAACATAATGAAAACAGGAGAAAACATTAAACAGTTAGAATACTTCACTGAAAACCAATCTCATGAATCCAATGATAGAGCCTTCTCAGGAACGGGCATGCAACAACATCATCAAGATATCCGAGACTTCAATTTGTTTTCAACTTCAACAGACTTGTATATTTATTTCAGAGAGTTTCAATGTTACAAATTGTGATCAAACAGCAACCAACAACCAACAACCCCTCACTCATCTCTGCTGTGGTATATATAGAAAGATGAGGAGGTGAGATCGGAAAAAGATCTCAATTACAATTAATACAGGATTTAAATGGCCCATTGGCCCTTGGGATGCTCAATGAAGAAACAGAAGAGGTGTTCACCGTATTAATTGATTTACACTCATGATTTAAGTTGGGTAGGAGTATTTGTTGACATTTGAGGCACAGGTAGTCCGAAGTAACTCCGCAGATATTCTTTGCATTGAAGGCCCTGGCGGAAGTGACTTCTTTGGCTGTGTCGAGGCAAAAATCTAATCCTGATCAATAAATCCAGCTCCTGATTGAATCCTTTGAGGCACAGGTGGCGCTGTGGTAGTTGAGGAATCAATTTGCCTCAGATATGGCGGTGGAGGCATTATGTCTGATAAACACTTTTAGGTTTTCCTTTTAAACTGTGTTTTAGGCTGGGAGATTAGGCTTCTGATGGTCGTCTTAGCCGTAATCCCTTCCAATCTGTCCACTAAACTCCCGCTCTGATCCATTTCTTCTTTCTGATACTCTTTTTCTGGGTTTGTTCGATGTTTTCTAGGTTTGACAGGGGCATGCTGCGTCAACGGCTCATGAAACCTTGTTGACAACACAGTTCTATACCCTGTGGTCGATCTCCTTTGTTAAATCGAAAGAACGGGAGTCGTCACCCTCATCCTTCGAATCTTCTTCAGACATGGCGAAAGAATTTTAAAACCTGCAAAATACAAACAAAATTATAAAATCCTGCGTTTATATGGGCAAATCTGCATCGAAGGGCGTGCGGGAGAAACAGGGCGATCGGAACCGTTGATCGCGCTATGATCAACGATCGGGAGCGATTTGGAAAGTCAGCAGAGGAAAAAGGTGGACTGAGTAATGGAATCAGGAAATTGAAGGTGGACCGTCGATCTGCAGAGATCGACGGCGGAGACGGATTCTCAGTTGCACCGGGGCCCAGCTAAATAGTATGCAGCTTGATTAAAGGGCGGGTGACTTCAACGAATGACAGCCATTGGATACGGGGGTCTCGATCTGACGGTTATCGTTGATTCCGCTGGGCGGCCTCCGTCCGACGGATAACGCGCGGGCGCAGAGTTTAAGCGGTGGTTTTCAAATAGTACAGAGGACGCGTGTCAAGAGGTGTGTGGAATCGCTGGGCCTCGGGCCAAAACAGCCTTTGCCCAAAGAGTGGTGCGGAATAAACCGTGGTTTTGGAAAACAGCGCGGGGAATGGCGAGGTCCACAGGGCAAGTAGCGCTCCGCGCCGTCCGATCTGTGGAGCAGATCAATGGTCGAGATAACTTCATAAATTATTTGGGCGGAAAACCTTAGAAATTAATAAAAACCTGATTTTCATAGTTTACCAAGGTTTTTGGTGTTTTCGGGCGGAGGAATTTCTTTGGTAAGATAAGCGCCTGATGCTTAAAGCAGTTGGTTCTGGCGCTCAGTTATATGGACGGAGGGATGCTAGGAACTCGGTTCGCGGGGGCTCAAGTCTAATGTATAGGAAATATGCATTTCCTATGGTTTTTTAATGGGTTTTTCAAGGGAAATGAAGGTTCCGATAAGGCTAAGAAGGGGTCTTAGACCTTATGGAATGGATTCTGATGAGGGGGAACAGGGAGAAATATGAAATTTTGGGGTTTTCATGGGAAATGGAGGAATAGAAGAGGAGGTTAGCTTTGAGGGGAAGGAAAGGAAAAAGGGGTTTAGCAGCAACACTTAGGCTTTAGGAATCAGCAGGATTTCTGAGTTCTGAATGGAAACAGTAGCGAATATTTAACCAAGGATAGGATATTTATCAAAAGTCTTCAAGTGTCAACAATTTTAATCATGGAATTGTTTCTTGAAGGCTATCCAATCATTATTTAGCCACCATCTGATATGACAGAAATTTAAGGGTGGCTAACACAACTGATGCTTTGACGTCGCAGTCTCCTCCAGCGGGGTTCAGGCGAAGCGCGTCTCAAATTTTAGTCAGGGAGTTCAGACAGGATGAAGGCATGGAATCAAGCTCTCTTAGACATCATCGACTCAAGATTCTTCAATTTAATTCCTTCTTATTCTATCTTCTCTAGCAGCTTAGATATAGTATGTATAATTCTCCCAGTTCAGCTAGCTTCTAATAAAAGAGATAGTTTCTTTTATAGAAGAAAAGGAGGTTGGGATCCCTACAAAGGTGGGAGGGAGTCCTATCCTTCATGAGAGTTCCAAGGGAGGTGGAAACTACTAACTAAAGGAATGAGTCCATGATTTTTTTAGTTCAACCACTCCCAATGACTCATCCTCGAGGTGGTTGGAATGGAACCTCCACCTCTATTTTAAAAAAAAAATTCCATAAACAGCTTGGCACAGGTGTCTAACTAGCACAGAGCAACAACTGGGGCGGGCTAAGTGTTAAATTTCTCTGTTGGCGCGAGGGTGTAACTGGCTACTCGTGCCAAGGAAAAAATAGGGATTTTTACAGCTCTGCTCAGGGAATTGTGAACAAGAAGAATGTTTCTTTCATCAAAAGGGACGCAAGGATGGTATTTGCAAAGCATGACACTGCTTATTGGTCACAGAAATGTCCCTCCAATGTGTGAGTTTGGGATTGTAGGTACAGTGAAAAAATGTTGTGTAACAAATGCCCCCTAAAGCATGAAGTCTGAGAAAGAGGGAGGGGTGAAATGCTTTATGAGAACGTGTTTGAACCAAACACTGCCGTCAGAAGACCTACAATTACAATACAACTTATATCTGTGATACATGAATCATGTGGCATGGGTGCAACCATCCATAATAGAGTATATAAAGACTGATATCTGAAGTATGGACACAACCATCCAGCAGGAAGGATCGATAAATAGACTCAAGTATGGTCACAACCATCCAATCAAGAGAGTCATGCAATAATTCATAATAATCCACAAAAATCCATAGCCTAGATTTTATCATACAAAACCCAGGGTCTTGCGCTCCATCTTGACCGGAACAAGTACAATTTCGAGCATGCGAATATATGCGCTGAAGTTGAACATGCAGTAAAATCGTCTGATTACCAGCTAATGATGAAAGTTGTTAACAGATGCGAGAGAAACTACCAATGATGACGATGGCCCTCAAGGTACAAAAGGTACAATCTACGGAATGTGAACAATGATCTGACATCGAACATCCGCAGAATCACTCGATCAAAGGCCAATGATGTGAACCTTGCGTCGAATGCGAAAAACCTGCCATTGAGGCATGCAAGCTCCAAGGTACCAGAAAGGAGTCTCTAGATCAAATTCTTGGATATTGAGCTAAAGTCGACAGGAAGTGACCTGGTCGAAGGAGGGCCATAATGTTTCCCACATCATCGACACGAGATAGAGGAACATGATGAAAGTGGATCAAGACCAATTGAAGATCAGAGGAAGGTTGACAACTGTAGAGGCAAACTTCTCTTGAACATATCAACAACAAAACACTATATTTGGAAGTATTTGACATCAAAGGATCTGAGGTCATGATGATGTGGCAAAGAGCAGATGAGAGATCAAAAGAGATTACCCAAACCCATGGAGGCAAAAATGGCGAAATGAGATGTCCCCAACCCAACACAAATGAAGACAAGTGCCATGTTCAAGAGCGACATACTGCCAACATAACTAAAACTTGGTTCCATTTTCCCCCACCATTTTTGGAGAGTACCCAAATTATTATTTTTAAACAAGCTTGAAGGGGATAGCATATGCTTACACTGTAATTTTGTCCTTCGAACAAATCCAACCTAGTACATTTTACGAGCCCTAGGAAGGAGGAACTCGAATAACATCATGGTGATGAATTCCGATGTCATCAGGGTTTAACGAGTCTGACAAAGGAAGAACTCAACATCTTTTCATGTTTAGAGAGTTTGAAAAGAAGGCAGAAAAGAAAACTCCAACAGCCCCTTTTCGTAGGTAGTCTCACAGGTCCGAAAAGGTAGAAAATTGTGTCTGAGAGAACCTCTTAGTCGCGATAGGCTAAGGTATTCCTTTTTCGTAAATAATCCATCCCAGCCCGAAAAAGGGTTAAACGTATACTAGGTAGATATTGTTTCGTAGCCATTTAACAAGTTCAAAATGACAAGAATCTTGGCAATCTTTTCAATTTTAGAGAGTCAGAAAAGAGCTAAAAGATGACTCCAACAGTGAATTTTTCGTGTTTTTACCAAGTCCGAAAAAGTATAAAATATAACTCGTTACTTCATCATTGTCACATGAAAAACCTGTTGCTGTACAAGAGACATGTGTAAAATCCATTTCTCGAAAATAATATAATAAAATAATCAAAAAACATGTCTTAAAACCTAATTAGGGTTGTGAAAAAGTTATAAAATTCCAAAAATGGTAAAAATAATTACTTTTCACTTTTTACCTCTTATGGAGAAATAGTTACCCCTTTCATTGTGTAATCTTACGGCGATGATAGCGGCCAATCCAGCAGACCAATCGCAAATCCGTCAGCTCCAGGTAAGAGTTGAGATCCCTCTCATAATTTTAGGTCATTTCTTACTATCTGCAATGTTCAATTTCGAATTTTGGGGGAGGAAATGAAAAAATTAGGGCACGGCGGTTGGCACCGGTTTCGGGCACGCAGTCGCGCCAACCGCTCGATTTTTTGCTCTAGGGCGCACCCATTGGTGAAATTATTTGGGAAAAAATCGCGCCAATGACGCAAACCATTTTTAGGCAAAATGTTGATCAAATACCCCAATTATTCACAAATTTAAGGTTCAAAATTGACTAATACCACTCATATGAATGTGTTTGTAGGTAGAAAGAGGAAAAATGGTCATCGAATGGAAATAACGGGAACATAGCAAAGAAGATGAGCTAGCCATGGAAAATGAGAGTCATGGAAGCTCTTAGAAACTATGGTCTGAAAAAATTCTTCCTAATGTAATGTCTCCGAGCCCAACCAGAGTTATTACAGTATCTAGTCAGCATATGGGACAAAAATCAAGAGAATTTCATCCTTTGGGATCAAGAACTTGAGATTGAAGTCTCTGATGTGTATTTCATCACAGGATTATCGCGGAGGGGAGCAGCACCAATCCTAACTGGCACTCAGCCTTACATGGAAAACATGACCATGGTGATAGACAGGGTATGTCCAAGAGCACGGAAGGGATAAGCTAGTGGGAAAGTTGATATTCAAACTATTCCAGCTTTGACACTACGAGTGGTGCTACATACCATCACACAAGCTGCGGGGTCACAAGCATCGCACGAAGAAACAAATACATAGTTTCTTCTTGCTATAGACTACTTGGCACCGACCATCTACAACTGGGCAGAGGCCGTGACAATAAACATGAAGTGCCAGCTAAAAAAATGCAAGAAGTCCAAATTAAAAAAATTTGGGTATGGATCTATTCTAGTATCGTTCTTCTTGGAACGACTACCCATTTTTCAGCGACAGGAGGTCATAGTCCCGACACCACCAGCGAGAGAACCACGGAAGGTTCGATGGGCAGCTCTGATGCCAAGGGCAGGGGGCGGTCAACAGATGTCCTGGAGACTAGAATTCTTTGATTTGCTCCGCCGAAAACTGATTGTCATGGAGGACTGGCCCTACTCTGGTACAGATTTCACTGATTATCCAGACCTCCCACTCCCGTAGGGAGAAGATTGGGATGAAGATTTGGGTGAGACTTATTTTTTAAGTTTTATGAGCATTATGATTTTTTATTTATGCATGTTCTAAAAGTAAATCCATGTAATTGCAGACATTGGCCTAGAGAGACCTGTCGACATGTCAACGATAGTGAGGTGAATCCCTCATGATTTCGACCCTCAAGGTGAGGGAAGCGAGGAATATGAGATAGTGTGCAACCTGGAAGGGATCACACGAGGAGTCCCATATTATGCACATTTTGACGATGTTCCTCGCACCTACTAGAGACATACCATAGGGGTGCCCAGCCAAATTCACCGCTTGCTGAGGCGGCTAGTATGGGCAGTGACATGTTATCACGAGCACCATGCTGATTAGACACCTAAGTTTTATTTTATCTGCATATTTGAGAGACATGATGTCTCGGGATGTAACAGAAACACACATATTTTTTGAAGTTATGATGCACACAACTGCAAACATGCGATATATATATATACATCTATTTCCCTACATGGATCATTTACATATGATGATGTTTTTACAAATTAGGAAAATGTCTATCTAATACAATGTTAGCCACTATATCAGTTAATGTGTTCATTCATCTAGGAATATGTTGATAGGTAATAAAATCAAAATGTCTTTAAAAAAAATGAATACGTAAATACCATCTCAGAATGTGTGTATTTCTAACTGAATAATTATTACTGAGTTGCAGAATGACAAGCTATGAATCTATATTTACAAGTAATGCACATATTCTGAGGTCGATTGCCTCGGTTAATAGCTCAATGATAGTGCTATATTCAATGACATTGTCTGTGTTTTTTCCTAGACAAATACCTTGCAGATCTATCAACTCACCAGCAGGATCATAAATTACTCAGGCTGTTGAAGATAAATTCTTGGTAGTGTGGGAAGCACCATCCACGAAACCGACAAAAGGGGTAATAGACATCTGCAAAATAAGCAAGACCCAATAAGCAGGAAAATGCTCACAAAGCACACCAAACCAAAAACATGTACAAAAATGAAAAAAAAAACTATGTCCACCTATTATGCATGAATGGCTCACGCATAATATTTTTTGAGATACAACCCATTTCTGGGCTGATCAAGAGGATGACCTTCATAGTCAATTAGCTCATAGGCCCCATTTTTCAACACACGTTTAACGATGTAGGGCCCATGCCACATAGGTTGAAATTTTCCTGCCCCCAGCTTATCATGAGCTTAGTCATACAAGAGGACGAGATCTCCTTCAACGAAATAACAAGGAGAAACTGACCGATCAAAATGAGCTTTGACCCGCTTTTTCTATGCTTCAATAACAAGAGCAGCAAAGCAGTGGGTTTCATCTAGCTTTTCTAAATAAAGGAGACACTCTTCTTTTGGCGAAGTATTTGGTAGTAATTCAACAGCCAACTTGAGTGAAGGTATTTCACATTCAATCGGGAGAGTAGCTTCCAAGCCATAAACCAACTGGAAAGGAGTGAACCCAGTTGCGTTCTTAACTGAAGTTCAGTACACCCAAAGAGCCGAAAATAACATGAGATGCCAATTTTATTTGTGGATCCCAATCATACGTTGAAGCATTGTGACAAGAACTTTGTTCACAGCTTCAACCTATCCATTGGCTTGAGGTTAGTACAACGTTGAGTTGTCGTGATGCAGACCCAACTTGGAAGTCAACTCTACCACCATATAATACCGAAAATGGGAACCATGATTGGTAATGATGGCTTGAGGGACACCAAACCTAGCAATAATGTGATTGAATATGAACTGAGTAGTTTTCTCACCGTCAGTGGCAAGTGTAGGCATTGCTTCAACCCATTTGGTGAAATAGTCCATGGCTACGATAATATAAGCATGCCCCTCGGCCGAGTGAGGGTTACACGTCATAAAATCGATGCCCCATTTTGCAAAGGGACCAACGGTAATGACGGGATGAAGAGGAATGGGTGGTGCACGCAACTTGCATTGATAAATATGGAAATCATGGCATTTACGAACTCTGACAATACAGTATTTGAAAAAAGAAGGCCAAAAATAACCAGCACGACGAATATTTTGTGCAGTATCATAACTAGACATGTGACCACCACAGGCGCCACTTTGACAATCATTCAGAGCTTTCTCTGCTTCCTTGAGAGTCAAACCTTCCGAAAAAACCTCATGGACCTAAACAGGTGTTTGAAGTGGAGGAGAAGGAACCTGAGAGGAAAAATGCTCAAGACAGGTAGACATGGCTCCGAGACTTGGTAGAAATGAGGAATGACGATGACCATCGTCCCACGGTAGATCGTCGAGATACAGGGTTTCCACGATAGCCTCATTGGAAGGAAACACTTCTTTCAAAGGATCCGATGAATCAAAGTCACCAAGCCAGGGGGATAAGAATAGATGTCAAGAGTCACGCTCGAAGGAGTAGAATTAGAGGAAGGAGTGTCTGATGCAACAATGAGTTCACAATAATCAATTTCAATTGGACTCAACGGCATTGAATCTCCGAACGAAACGATCTGTTCAGGAGAAGGGATAACCCAGGGGTCATCGATGCGAGAAATCATGTTGACCTGAACAATATTTGGTGGTGGAAGAGGGAAAATACCCATGAGGGTAGGATCCTTGAAAATTCCTGGCCCTACACTATCGTAGGGAGTAGGAATCTTATCCACATATAGAACATTTTTCTCAGAAGAAGAAGTGAAAAAAGACAATTGATCGATAGTAATAATCTTTCTTTCGTGTGGAAATTTCAAAACACGAAAGAGAGTGGACAGAACACATAGAATTGTGTGAGTCCAACTACGACTGAGGAGAATATTATAATTAAGTTTAGCATCAATGAATTTGACCTCAACATTGACTATCTTCCCTTATAATGTGACCGATAAACTAATGAGAACACCAAGAGATTTAGACTCTCTTCCATTAAATGCTTCAAGGGCATTGGGTGACAAAGTGAGAGCTGGAGAACCAATGGCTTTTCAACAAGTAGATGACATAACACAAGTAGATGCACCCTCATCCATGACTTTCCAGTGAATTTTCAAACCATTTATACCAACTTGAATGATGAGCACAATTTGGTGCGGGAGTCACGGGACGAAATTCTCTAAATCGAAAGCAAGAAGGCTAGTGTCGGTAGGATCGACCCCACCTATCGCAGATAGAAAAGCCTTCCGTTGTGACGAAAAAATCTGAAATACTTCTAATGCATACATCGGGGATGGCGCCTGAGCCAAATCCTCAACAATACTATAATTCTAAGCGGCACGAGCGTTAGGATTGTACGAAGAATTACAGAGTACGCCTTTGGAAGGTGGCCGAAAAACGGATTCGGCGCTAGGCCGTTCAATCTCAAGAGAGCCAGAAACAGGTGGAGGAGGAGGACCATCAACGATCTCTTTCCCTGCTACCTGATGTGAACCAGAATAATCTTTTGATCACGTAGCAATAGAAACGGGTGCAGAACCATTCATCATGAACACTTGCGAACCAGATGGGGCAGAGGACTGAGGGTTCTCTACCATCTAGGTCTACTCAGGGAAAGGTTCTTTAAGAATGGCCAGAGCTCCTTGGGTGCCTTTGAGTTATCGACTCACTTCAGATCGTCGAGGACATTCCTTAGTGAAGTGCTCATCTTCACAAATCAAACAGCGATACTTCAGTTTGCGTTGAGAACTATCAGCAGAATGAGGTTTTGGAGAATCTTGTTCAGGGTATCTGCTTTGGCCTTAACTTTACCCTTCTTCTTACCTTTGGAAGTGTTACCTGTAGGATTGGCCTGAACAGCATTCATTTATGTGAGTTTGCCAAAATTCGAAGTTGACTGAGAATCTACATTATTAGAAGAAGTAGATTTTTTCTTCCCAGAGTTAGATGAAGGAGACTTCTAAGAAGTATGCAATACGGAACCAATAATACCATCAACAGATGGAGTCATTGATGGTTTAGAAGTTCCAGGTTGAGGAGCATCAGGCAAGATATAATATAATGCACCAGACTGAGAGTAACGAGATCAAGGTACTGGGCATAAGCAATGGCTTGTTCCTCGGTTACACATGCCCCCATAACTATGTCTTTAGCAATCTGATTGACAAAGGAGGTAGTGAACCAATGATTCATAAGCTAATCAGGTATCTCAAATTTGATCATGCGACGAAGATGCCGCCACTCATGAATATGATCCGAGATATGAGTAGCTCAGTCCTGTTTCAATGAAGTGAGGAGATGCGTCCCAGTCTCATAGCGGATCGGTAACTGAAAATTTGTAAGGAATGCCATGGCCAAAGAATTGAAATCTTGGAAAACTCCACGAGACAGCTTAGTGTACCACTTTGCAGCGACACCAGTAAGAGTTCACTAGAAAAGATAGAGACGAATAGAATCATCAACCCAAGAGTTGGAAGAACACCACAAGTGGTAAGTCATAACATGCGTTTGGCTTTCTTCACCAGGTTTACCCTCAAATTTAGGACAATCACCAGGAATCTTGGTCGGAACCGGAGGCCAATATGGACTATGAAGAATAGGATAATTTTTCAACTTCGACACATCGGGTAATTCCAACGTAGCAAGAAATGGTAATTGAGTATCAAAATTCATCAGAGGTCTTTGATAAGGACTTTTGTGTACATTCCACCCAGTTCGAGTGGGATTCTGTCCCCATACATTCTGTCCCGAAGGATTCAGATCATAGGGATTAGAAACAGGATAATTCGTTTGATACTGGGCTTAAGGACCATGATATTGAGTCGAAGTAGACCAATGAGGTCCTTGCTGAGTAGCATAAGGATTCTGCTGTGGAATGTAAGTATGACTTTGAGGTTGCTAATACACAGGTTGATTTTGAGGGTAGGGAATCTGAGGTGCGCTATATAGTGGTTGATTTTGAGGGTACGGAATCTGGGGTGTGCTATATACCGGTTGATATGAAGCTTGAGGGTAATAAGCACCCTACGGTTGCGCAGGTTGACCTTGCGGAGCAGGTTGAGCAGGCTGCTGAGCAGGGTAAACAAGTAAAACTGACTGCGGAAATGAAGGAATCTGCTGGTGGGCAGGTTGCAACGGCTGTTGAGCTGGTTGAACCAGCTGTTGAAATGGTTATTGAGGGCCACCAGGTTGACTTTGTGGGAAAGTTTGGCCTGATGGTTGTGATGGCCCACGTTGTCCCTAATGACCAGGTTGACCTGGAGAAGGACTGTAGGATTGTCATGGTTGCATAATATTTAGGCCATACTGAACGTGCGGCTATGATTGAGGTGCAACAGGTTTTCCCAGTGGTGGATAGACTTGCCACCCAGGACCAAAAGATGATCTTGGTTGATTCAGAGGTTGACCCGAGAGACCATAGGGTTTTCCATGTTGGACCAAAGGATATCCTTGTAAAGGGTTGCCTTATGGACCATATGGTTGTCCCTGTGGACTAGAAGCAGGGCCCTGCTGAGCTAAAGGTTGTCCCAATGAGGGTTGTCCTTGGAAGCCAGAGGGTTGCACAAGAAGAGTACGTCCCAGATGAGTAACAGTCTGATAAGGATCATTAATCGCCTAATAAGGATCAATAGGAGGCAAATAGACCGAATTACCATACACATCATAATGATGTGGATAGATATATACGGGATTACCAACAACATAATAGTGATGGAATCGAGGATTGGTAGGAACCTGAGACCACTGAGAACCCTGAGAACTCTGCTACTAAACAGCCAATAGATATTCTTCAAAATTAATACCATTGGGAATCACAGGAGGAGTGGAAACTAAACTAGAAGCCACATAAACCATTGGTTGAACAGGAACAGATGTGACAGTAACCAATGAACCAGGAGTCGAAGGTGATAGCCCCAAAAAAGGTAGGACCAAACTCGGAGGAGGAATTACTGTACTATATTGCTCAATGGAGGCAACACTAGATATGATTTGACTCAAGGACCTGTATCCAAGCAGAAGTGAGACCGGCGGTGGCGAAGATTGGGTGGAGGCACTAGAGAGATCTTCAGGAAAGTGTTGATATTCTCCTGTGGAAACATGCATTCCTTCACTGCCAACAGTACTAGAGGAATCCATATATGATTCCAATGTAAGATCTTCAAAAAGACTACGGCGACTAGGAGGTACCGCAGCAACAACAGAGGGTGATCCCGACGTAAGAGGAAGAAATTCTCCTTCTTCCCCAAAACCAGACCAAGCACTTGAAGGAGGCCAATGGAATTCAACTGGTTCGTCAAGCAGAGATCGAGTAGTAAGGGGTTGGACAGACGGAAGAATAAGCTATGAGAAATCAACAAACCTAGTGGATTGAGGGGTTTCGAAAGAAACATCCGGAAAAGAACCACCACTAGGAGGCAGTAAGGATGATGAAACTGGATGTTCCGCCACTTTGACTATATATCAAAATAGGAAGGAACATAGATAACCAATCGAAGGTGCCAAAACAAGAACCAAAGAAATCAATCAGGCCAAGCACGAAACTTTTAATGGGCGTGTGATCGTAGGTGATTAATTTTATAACCTTGAAACCAAAATTCACTGTTTCATGTTTTAAGAGTCGAGAAACAGGAAAATATGACTCTAATCACTTTCAATTTAAAACGAGCCTGAAAGGAAAATTTCTCGATGATCTCTTTTCATGTTTAAAGAGTCACGAAAATATCGAAATGACTTCTCAGGAATTCTAAGCAAGAAGGTGTACCAGGTTTTCGTGAACTGCCATATACACCTTGGTGATCAAATGAAACAGAAATGACCAAGGACTTGACGTACGTGCAGGTAGTCTCCCCAAATGTTGTGTTCAGTGTATCACGGTTACAAGGTAGCAGACTCAGCTTCCTATGGATAAAAGGATTGCAACCTAGAGGGTTCCCCCTTTATATACGCGATGGTACGGGGAGCACAAGTTCGTACTAGCATTTTCTAAAGCCAACATACAAGCGACAGCTACTAGGTTTTAAGACGCCAGAAGACGTCTCTAGCCTAGACCACTAGAAATATTGCGTTAGGTTTCAATGTTGCCTTAGGTTCATTGAGTAAATTTTAAAGTTAATCTTGAATTAGGTTTCAATTTCTAGGCCCTAACGAATTCGGAGCTCAACTTCCTAAATGCAAGCTATATGCAAATGAACATCCTTTCAATTCGAAGAATGCCAGTTATAAGAAGGATATAAATATTTCAAACAAGAAAGCAAGGAAAATATGCGAAGAAAATTCTAATTCCCTTAATGCAATCAATCGAAAACAAAATTCCTTCCTAGATTGACAAATTCTAGTTATGTAAAGGAAAGTTTCACTTTCAATGCAACAAAAGAATGCAAAGATATTTTTTTATTTTTTCAATGAAATAAAGCACACAACGTACTAATTCAATGGAAAACAAAATAAACACTAGTTTGAGTTGTGTGAATGTAAGGTTTTGAAATTGAACGACTCAACTTGTTAGCCACCTGTGAAATTTGTTATACCAAAAGGTGGCTAAAACTATTTGGAGCCTTCAAGGAACAAATTTTATTGCTAAAAAGTGTTGGCTCTTGAAGACTCTTTCCCTTCTTCTTTCCCCCATAAAATTATTCATTTCCATTTTTTTCCCCTTTCCCCTTCATCATAATCCCTTTGATAATTTTTAAAGACTCCTTTTTTGCCTTATCGAAACCCTTAAAACCTTTGGAAATCATTGAAAATCTATGAAAATCACATTTTTTATATATTGTAGACTTAAGCCCCCTTGGGCTAAGTCTTTAAACCCTTCCCTTCCATATGCCCTGGTGCTAGAACTAGGCGTTGGCCACCCACACACTTATCACATCACCCCGATGCCGATTAGCCCTCCGTCCTATCTCCCTTGGTCATATTATCTCCCATGCGCCCAAAGGCCCCGCAGTCGGGCGCCAAACCCTATCGAAAATAAATTTTCCGCCCCAAAGTATAAACCTTTGTTTATATTAATTTTTTTATGTTTATTATATAATATACTTTTCTGCCAGTGCAAAATTCCAAATCAATATCCACTGTTGATCTGACCTGCAGATCGATGGCGTACAATCCATTGCCCCGGTGGTCCCCACCATCCATTCACCGTTGCAAAACCACGTGGTATCTATCGCACTTCTTGTGAGAGTGGGGCGATTTTTCTTATTTTGCAGTGATTCCATACACCGTTTGATGTGTGGCCTTGAGAACTATTCACAAACCGCCACTCATCGCACGTTAAAGTTTGGACGTGGACCCGACGCGATATTGGCGTCCACTGTCTGATCTGGGGCCGCTCATCGGACGGTGATCGCTCTCCGAAGATGACCATGCGATAACTCAAGGTACGGCACAGTGTTAAGTGCATCTCTGCCATCAATCTGATCTGCAGATCGATGGCCTAAAATTCAGCGCCCTGATTCCTTGTCCAGTCAGTTGTTCGGCGGCTATTCTCCGTCGTTGATCACATGGGCCGATCTCATCCGACGGCCCACATTTGTCCCGAACCACGAACATGATTTTCGATCATTTTTCACCAAAACAAAGGTTTTTAACCTATGTTCTCCATTTTTCCAAAAGCTGACTCCTCCGCTTTGACTTTTCGCCTCCGCTCCCGACCGTCGATCTCTGTGCGATAGACGGCTCCGATTTGATTCTTTCCCCTGTTTCCTTTTGACTCATTCTAAATCAATCTTGACTATTGGATGATGCCATCCAACAACCACACTCCCCCCACATGTCCTCTGAAGCAATATAACCTATACATGCAGGATGTCATAACATTATTTGTATTTTGCAGGGTTCCCATGGTTTTTTCCGCTATGTCTGAAGAAAATTTAAAGGAAGAGGGTGACGATCCTCCTGCCTTCGATTCACCAGAGGAAACCATTCGCAGGAAGAAGCTCCATGTTTCATCAGTCATCCATGAAGCATTGATGCCACAAAACCCCTGCGCAACCCTACACCTCAGAAAAAAACCATGAATCAAGCACAGTCAGAGAGTATCAGTGTCGAAGACAAAGATATACCAGAACAGAAGGTTGAAGACAGATCTTCGGGGATTACATCTAAGATGGTTTATCAAAAGCCTAATCCCTGATTAAAAACACAATTAAAGGAGAAATCATAAAGGTGTATCAGCTAGAAAACCTCCACCGCCACAGCTGGGGCAAATTGATCCCTCTAGCTACCACGATGCCACCTGTGCCTCAAAGCATTCATATCTGAGGCTGGAGATATTAATCAGGTTCAGATATTTGTCTCAAATGCAGCCAGAGAGTAAATTCTGCCAAGGAACTTAATGACAAAACATCTGCACAGTTACTTCGACATCACACAGAGCCTCAAAGGTCAAAAAGAGCTCCCACTGAGCTTAAATCTTTATGTAAATCATTTAATACAGAAGACACCTATGTAAGCTTCTTCATTGAGCCCCCAAATGCCGAGAAGCCATTTAAGTCTGTATTAATTATATTTGGAGATATTTTATCAGATCTCACCTCCTCATTCTTCTATAAATACTACTACAGAAGATGAGAGAGGGATTGGTTGATGTAGTTGCTAATCATTGTAATGTAATTGAGCTTGAGACTTATATCTATAAATACTGTTCACTGGCCCTTGGAGCTCTGCTTGTGATAGATAAGTTAGGCTGAGATGAGTAGATGATTGCTAAACTAAAGCATTGGACTTAAAGCTGTAATTGTTTTGGAGCATCAATACAAGCTGATTTATGGGATCTTGGTCTATGTTGACGGTGATGTTTTTCTCATTGTAATTTGTTATTTTGTTTCTATTTTCACTGTGTTTCATATTCTCTTATCAAGAACAGCATGCATGGAATTAGGACCTACTGTATATCAGTACCCTTCTCTGACTGAAAATCTTTATCTTCATGTTTTCTTCTAATCTGTGTTGTTTGGGAATGATTCGATTCAGTTTAAGCATAGGAATGTTGGCGTTCCCTCGTCTTATTGTCTTAGCTGAATATTATTCTTAAATGTTATGTTCAGTACTGGTTGAGTAGAGATGAACTAAGGAAGATATGGTGTGCCCTGGTCCTAGTTTTATCCCCAAAGACTATCTGAATGTTTCCCTTGGAATGTGTTAAAAGCTGGCTAGTTTAGAAGTACTTACCAAATCTTAGACCATCCTTTGTTATCATTATTATTTCCCCCTATTTTTTATGTGTTTTCTATTTGAAGGTGTATCAAAGGCTGGCTAGTTTAAAAGTACTTATCAGATCCTAGTGTACTTTCATGTTTTTCTTAAGTGTATGTCAAAAGCTGGCTAGTTTAAAAGTACTTACCAGATCTTAGGCTGCTCTTTTTTTCTTCATCTGTTTATTTCCCCTTCTTGATTGTATCATTTCATTCCATAAATAAAACCTTAAAGAGATCCTTAGACATAGATGACTTGCCCCATGGACCACTCTTGCCTCTTGTTGTTCCAATTAAACCCTATTGTGACTCCATAGCCCAATGGACTAAAACTTGCAGTTATCTATCTTACTGGCCAAACCTTATTCTATGTGCTTGCAACTTCACACCTTTGAAACTCTTTGCATTTAGAACTTTCCACCTCAAACAGTAATCATGCTCAACCATCCAAAAAACAAACAAAACCCTTGGCCTTCATAACTAGCCTAATATCATTACCCAAAACTTCAAAGACAAATCCATCTTTGTACTTATTGGAGAGATCCCTCTCCGGATTCAAGAGGGCTAGATCCTAGAATCCCAAAGTGGTTGAAACGATGTTTCTCCCTGCGATCGGACTTTTCCAATCTTGCTAATTACAAGGAACTAACACAACCAAAGAGAATTAGACACAAAAACATGCAAGCTAATGGAGCAAACTTTAAATCGAAAAAGAGAGTTTCCCAAAGTGACCCAAACAAGAAAAGTAATCGATGCTCAAAGTATTGAAGAAGAAGGACTAATCAAAAAATGAAAAAGACCGTTCAATTAGAAAAAAAAAAGGATCAAGAAAAACTCAATCTAATGACCCGAAACGAGACTGATAACAATCAAAGAGACTTGTTCGTGAATAGAAGGCTTGGTGTGCAAGAACGCTTAGAAACCCTAAGGTCTTAAATGACACTGACAAGAAAATGGACAAACGACTGAAGGAAATGAGTCTATAGTAGTCAATACAGTCTCAAAGGCTTAATCACAGTCTCATTAAGGAGGTCAAACCAAAACCTACAGGGGTTGGCGCGATTTTAAGGCTGCAATCTACGCCATACAGAGGTTGGCACGAGTGCTAAAAGACAAACCTGCGCCAATCGGTGCGACTTTCCAAACAAAAACTACGCCAAGCTGGATACCTGTGGGAAAAAGAGGAAAAACCATAACCTAATGAGTAGAGGTCAACCTTGACACTCTAGAGCTGAATAGAGGATGGAATCTCAACAAACAAACCAGAAAAAGACAGATAACTAAACCAATAATCGAAAATGACCCAACAAGATGAAACGACAAACTCACACTGATCCCCAGTGGAGTCGCCAATTTGTTATGAAGGTAAATCCTCTCTTCGAACAGAGATGATCCCTCTAGACCTAGGGTGGGTCTAGCAACAAAAATACATGCTAAAGTGTTGCTTCCTAGTTAATGAATGAAAAAAAGACACGGTAGATTGACCTACCTTGAATCCAATGTTGTTGTCGTTACAGAAAGAGTAGTGGCCTCTCGCTCCTACCTTAACAAATCACAATCCGTTTGTTGTTACACTCAAGTACCTGCACATAGGATAAAGAACAAGAACAACATACAACAGAAGAGTTTCACTCATAACTATTAGCCAGTCAAAGAGGGATAAACATATCGCATCAAATAAACATCATAACACAATAGTGGAACAAAACAGTAGTCATGTATACAAATGAATAGAAGGAAGAGTACAACCAATGCTTTGACGTCGTAGTCTCTTCCAGCAGGGTTCAGGCGAAGCGCGTCTCAAATTCTAGTCAGGGAGTTCGGACAAGATGAAGGCATGGACTCAAGCTCTCTTAGAAGTCATCCACTCAAGATTCTTCAACGCAATTCCTTCTTATTCTATCTTCTCTAGCAGCTCAACTATAGTATGTATAATTCTCCCAGTTCAGCTAGCTTCTACTAAAAGAGATAGTTTCTTTTATAAAAGAAAAGGAGGAGGTTTGGATCCCTAAAAAGGTGGGAGGGAGTCCTATCCTTTAGGAGAGTTCCAAGGGAGGTGGAAACTACTAACTAAAGGAAGGAGTCTGTGGTTGTTTTAGTTCAACCACTCCCAATGACTCATCCTTGAGGTGGTTTAAATGGAACCTCTGCCTCTATTTTTTTTTTAAATTTCCATAAACAGATTGTTGCAGGTGTCTAACTAGCATAGAGCGCCAACTGGCACGGGCTCAGTGTTAAATTCTCTGTCGGCGCGAGGGTGTAACTAGCTACTCGTGCCAAGGCAAAAATAGGGATTTTTACAGCTCTGCTCAGGGAATTGTTAACAAGAAGAATGTTTGTTTCATAAAAAGGGATGCAAGGATGGTATTTGCAAAGCATGACACTGCTTATTGGTCACAGAAATGACCCTCCAATGTGCGAGTTGGGGATTGCAGGGACAGTGACAAAATGTTGTGTAACGCACATGGATCGGGCGCTAACCCACGAGCCTAGCTCTTTGAAACTTAAATCAGTAAAATGAAATCAGTCTGTGTAATATTTCCAATTTTTCCACAAGATAATTGGAATATTAGAGTTCTTAATAAACTTAATTAATTAAGTAAATAAGAGGGTGGAGGGACCCACAAAACTCAAAGATAAATAAAATCCACTTTTGATGTGTGTATGTGGATATTTCAGATCTAGATCTACATAATGGAGTAGTAGAGAAGCCACTTAATGTGAAAGGAGTGAAGATCATGTCTCATTAATGAGAAATATCATGGAGGTTGAATCAATCAACTAAGATCATGGAAGAAATCAAATGTAATATCATAGAGCATTCATGATGAGATGATGGAGGAGTAGTGCATTTAATGCACACATGATGGAGAGGGTGATCATTACATTTACACATGATGGAGATCATGGAGAGACATCGCAGTCAACATGGAGGCCTATGTCCACATGTACATCGCAGTTATGAGGTGGGCCAAGGCATGGGAAGGTTCACAAACTATATAATGAAGATGAAGGCAACATTGGAGGCAGGCTTTAGATTATTGATTTGTGATCTGTTTAGATCTCGATTTGTCATTTGACATTCCATGCACCCTTATGTTGTTTAGCTAAGTCTACAGTGTTGTTTAGCACAAGGTGTTCCCAAGCGGGAATCCCACCTCTTTCCTTTAGTGACCTCTAAGGAAGAGTGTTTGTACTACATTCATCATTAGAAATTGGTGCCATATTTTTCCTACTTTCTGCAGAACATCCATATTCAGAAATTGCACATTTCTGAAGATCATTTTGAGAGGAGGAGGTTGTCCTTCAATATTTCAATTGAGGAATAGGTGAAGGATTCATTCTATCACCTTGACCTTCAAGATCAACCTTCCAGTTATTCAGACCTATATCAGGCATCAAGGCATCTATTTTTCATCTCCCAGAAGCAGCACTTCCATCAAGAATTGCGCATTCCATTCTTGTAGATCCAAGAGAGAAGGGAAGTTGCTATAATTTTAGCTAGTAATCCAATGGAGGACCATTTCTTCACTTTGTATGCATTATTTCAATCATTCTTGAGCTTTATAGCTATATTTTTCAATAGGCTAGAGAGCCTCCTTCTTTTACAACGCAGTTTTTATGAGCAGTTGTGTAGCAGCAGCTACAATCTTTAGAGGAGGATCGAGGAGCTAGATTTTGAGCTTATAGCTTGAGGATCTAGTGAAGGGATCAACCCTCCAAGCTTATATCTAATCTTGTGACATATTTCAGCCATCTATTTGTCAAATCCAACTTCAGATCTGCATACCCAGTAGTTGTATAGTGAAACCCTAAGAGGGTGATTTTCTTAGATTGACAGATTTGAGAAATCCTTTCTGGGTTATCTTGGGTTACCATCATAGAGCCCAGATCTAGAATCTTGGCATCATCAGAGCTTGATATTTCCATAGATATTCATTTCCCTTTTCATCTAGAAGTTATATTTACATTATCAGTTTTAGGGACATCGCAGTATTTCTTCCTGCAACTCTCTAGTTACGCAGTGCCTGCTTTGGCATGTTTGCAGGGTCATTCTAGGCCATCTCTTTGGGTAGACTACCTCATATTTTGTACACTGTTGTAATTGAATCTTCTCCTATGAATAAAATGGCTCAACTTCTCTATATATTTTGTTGTTGTCTTTAGATTTTTTCTGCAGTTCTCATATTATGTTTGAGTATTACTACATTCTCCATTTTGGGATATTACAGTATGCTCATTTCATAAAAGAATAGCCTCGTACATTTCTGAAATTTTGATCACTGAGTAAAATAATAAAAAGCTCAATAGCTTGCAACAAAATTCTGACCCTTCCTAGCTCTATCTTTGCTCTATTTATTCTACAGGGCAGCTACCAACATCTCCCTAGAAAATAGTGATTGAGTCCAATTGGCTCCAAGTAAAAAAATATTGAGTGCACTCCTCTTTGAGTTGCTTGGCTGACTCTGGAACTTGAATTGCTAGAAAGAATCTTTGGGGTGATTGCATCCACTTGACTCCAAGTAAACAAATATTGAGTGCACTCCTCTTTGAGTTGCTTGGCTGCTTCTGGAACTCGAATTGTCGGAGAGAATCCTTGGGGTGATTGAGTCCACTTGACTCCAAGTAAACAAAGATTGAGTTCAATCCTCTTTGAGTTGCCTGGCTGCCTCTGGAACTATAATTGTTGGAGAGAATCATTGGGATCCTTTGGTTGCCTTTGAGAGTTGAGGAGGGTGGACAATCCTCCTATAATTTCTCCTTGTTGTCTCCTCCAAGTCTTTATGATAAAATCCTTATAAAAATGCTTAATAATTCATGATTTTCTGCACTCAACCTCATATTAGGCACACAGAGTATGTTAGCCTTAATCACCACCTATACTAGCATCATAAAACCAAATAATAATAAAAATGCAAGAAAAAAATATCTAAGAAGGCAAAAAGGTGACCATTAATCCCTACAAATATGTCTAATGATGGAGCTCATAAGAAATTATGGCCCCCCATGGTACATAAGGAAAAATAATAAAACTACTATAATTAATAAGTGTTGTAAGATCATTACCAATGATTATCACTTTCATAACAAGGTCAGAATCTATCACACTACTTCTAAATAATAAACCATTACATGAAATAGATAAGGAACCATCACAAGGAATGATAGCACATAAATTGAAATAATCACAAATTACAATTTGTGCAAGCACATATCATTGGACATGAGAAAACATGGGAGCTAAGATACATAGAATATATCAAGGTGGATGTAGGGGTAGAAGAATTGGAACATCAATCTTGAGCTAGTAGATATGAGAAAGAGAGCTCGTCTGAGTAGCATTAATACACCCCTGAAAGGGTGGCTCGAAATTAATTGTCCTTAATGGGAAACAAGACTAATTTCCTCTTTGTTGTTAGCTTAGTTGTATTAATGTAAGACCCCTATCCAAAGCCATAAAAAATAAGGTGAAAATAATTTCAAAATTCAAAATAAAAAAGCTTACTTATCTTGTGTCATTGCCATTAGCTTTGAGGTGGATATTGTTCCAAAATCCAAAGGGAGAAAAAGTAACCTCTTGCATTATCTTTGAGGGGAAAATTCTTAAAAACTAGTGCAATAACCTTTGAGGCATGTATCATTCCAAAACTTAAACAGAACCTTAATTTTGATGAGATAATCTTCCAAAATTTAGAAGGGAGAAAATGCAACCTTACGTAATGTGAAAATTCCTTGAATGCAATTACTGGAGATTTATCTTCTAACTATTAGTAATTGATTTTTATTTTGAACTAATATTCAAAAAAATAAATATATTTTCACTATCGCATTCTTCACAATAAAAAATGTTGCGGAAAAATAAAATACAAAATCTAGAAATATATACACACACACAAAATATAACACTGTTGTTTTTGGATAATTGTCTTTACAAAAACCCCAAAGGGAAAACCAATGAAACATATGAGGGTTTATATTATTATGCAAAAATTTGAGAGAAATATTAAAAAAAAATTCACAACTATAAAACCTTAGACAATCTACTGGCAAAATATTTGGAAGACACTCTTGTCTCCCTCTGCAACTGATCTTACCTCTCTTAGCCACTCGCACCATTGTCTGGAATTCACACTTCCTTCATAAATACACATATCTAGATGTAGGAAAATCACACAACCCTGGAATCACCTCCACGTGATCCTTCCTGCATCTCTTTGCCTCTAAAACAAAATTTCTCTGCCTCTAGGACACTGATCTGACCACTAGTAACTGAAACGTGGCTTCTTCTAGCAACCCACACTGGGAATTTGACTAACTCGCACCATTGTATTCAATATCCTCTTTCCTATTACCCGGACACTAGAAATACTAAGGAAATCTTCCTCGAGAATATTTTCTCCCAAATATCTATTGTATCCCTTGATTTGATGCTTTCCCTAGCTTCAACTATGCACTTGTTGAATACTTTCAACTAGGTAGTCAAACTTCTCAACTCGGTAATCGTGTCTTCTCCAACACCTTCGACTTTCTCTTAAAATCTCTTGGTTAAGTCTCAACAACCATGATTAGCTCTCAATCGATGGCTAAGATCTATTTGACTTCATCAATAGAAGCCTCTAGAGAAAAATAGATCTACCTTAATTAATTCACTTTAATTTACCACTTTTCCTAAGTTAGACATGGAAAATATTTTAATTTTGGTTCATTAATTTAATTAAGGTGTTTATGAGTCTTATCTCGTGAAACCTTTTATAGTTTTGGATATCTCGTGTTCCTTAGCCTCTTGGACACAATTTGAGACTAAAACATTTATCTGTTGCTACACAAACTAACGCCTATATCCTAAATAAGGTGTAGCTAGTCTAAGACATTACCATTTAGTTGTAGCCAAATATGATTCCAAAATTCAAAATGGAGAAAATGTAACCTTACTACACCGTGGATAAAGTGCAAACAAGTCCAAGCTACTATTATTAGCTTCAAGTAGATATTGTTTCAAAATATAGAAAAAAGAAAATATAACCTTACCCAAACAATTTCCATAAGCATTGAAGCAAAAACCCTTCTAGACAATTGGGATCACCTTTGAAGTACTTATTGTCCCAAAATTTAAAGATAGTCTTAACTTTAGTTGGGTATCTTTCCAAATGTCAAAATAGAGAAAATATGTCCCCGCGGTCAAGCGAGGTTATCCTTGGTGGTTGGGAAGAAAGAATGGAATCCTCCTTACCTAGATTCAATTCCCGCAAGTGACATGATAAATGTTGACAATATGCATATATTACTCATATGGAATATACAACATTATACCTATAAAAAAACCCTATACTTTCACAATAAATTTGGTGTAAATGGTTCTAAATCATTACAAATATTTTCATACAAATATTATCCTAAAATTCAAAAAATAAAATATAACCTTATCTAAATCATTATTATTAGCAATAAAAATTATTTTCAAATAACTCTTATTACTTTTGAAATAGATATTGTTCCAAATTCAAAAAAAAAATTAAATATTTATCATCAACTACACCATCAATGGGTTCCAAAATCAATATTATTAACTCCACACAAACAAATATCAATAACTACACCACCAATTAAGCCTAAACAATTCCAATATCATTGTTTTTAACTTCATATAAATATTATTTCAATATTATTTCAAAATTAAAAAATAGAAAAATTATAACCTTCACTTCAATCATTGACGTTAACATTAAGACATAATTATTTTTTTATTAAAATATTATTATTACTTAAATTTTGGCCATTCCAAAATTCAAATAAATAATTAAAAAACTTCTCCAAATTACAAATAATTTAAAATAAATAATATATATATAATTTTCAAAACAATCTTATTTTTTAAAATTAACATTAAAAATATATATCCAACCTCACTTTCACCCAATTCATTATTATTGTCATTATAACTATCATTAATTTTCATAATAATCATTATTTGAAATCAACAGTAAAAAGTATATATCCACCTTCACCTAACCTTTTGAAAATAACAATTTGAAATTTTTGAAAAACACTTTTGGCTCAATAATCTTCCATACAAATTAAAAAATAATGTGTTTGAGTTTGAAATCAATACTAGAATATAATTATTAGGTTTGTATTTTAAGAGTATTTCAGGATATATGAATTCTCTACTCTTTTCGTACATCCAAAGTTAAGATAGATTTAGGCTAATTTAATTTCCTCTTTAAATATAATATATTCCACATGGGTCAATACCATAGATTTTCAAGCTCAAAAAACACAAATAACTTAACCAAGTCAAGTTTTCTCAAGCTCAAAAATCACCAATAACTTAACTAAGTCAAGTTGCACACACCTGATTAATTGTCATTATCATTATCATTATTATTAATTTTCAAAACAATCCTTATTTGAAATCAACATTATTATTATTATTATTATATATATATGTGTGTGTGTGTGTGTGTGTGTGTGTGTGTGTGTGTGTATCCTCACTTTCACCTAATTCATTATTATTATCATTATCATTAATTTTCAAAGCAATCATTATTTGTGTGATTGAGTTTGAAATCAGTGTCACCCTTTAAAGAAAGGGAAGATTTAAGTTTAGTTAAATATATTTTCTTAATAAATAAATATTATTATTATTATTAGGTTTACATCTAAAGAGCATCTCAAGAGATTTGATCCCTCTTGGCCTTTGATAGATGCAAATTTAAGATGGATCTAGGTTAGTTTAATTTCCTCTTTTTAAATATAATATATTCCACATAGATACCATGGGTCAATACCATGGGTTTTCTAGCTCAAAAACTACCAGTAACTTGACCAAGTCAAGTTTTCTCAGTCTCAAAAACCAGCAATAACTTGACTAAGTCAAGTTTACCTTATTATTTTAAGTTTAAAGTTATTTTTATTCCCTTTTTATTTTAAGGTAAGGTTATTTTTATTTGTATTTTATTTTGAGAGTAAATTTTTTTAATGTACTATTACTTTTATTTTTATTTTATTTTATTTTATTTTTGATCAAGTAAAAATGGTTAGAAAACATTACATTATATTACATTACAACATCCCTACTATACTAAGTTGGATAGAGTTTTCTCAAGCTCAGAAACCATCAATAACTTGACTAAGTCAAATTTACCAAATTATTTTAATTTAAAGTTATTTTTATTCCATTTTTATTTTAAAATAGAATTTCACAAGGACTCAAATTCTCCCTCTTCCTTTTGGAAAGATATTGCAAGGATGCCTCTATCACTCTTCGAAAATTTTCAGAGAACTTCCTGTTTTGACTCATTTGATTGCGTTGGATATAGTTGTTTACAGTTTAAGCGAAGAGACATGGAGTTGGCTTCCAGCACCCACAGATAGATATGGGTATCTGCGTATCATAGCCTTTAAACCGAGACCAGACATGAAAGTTTGTTGAGATTTATTTTGTTTTGTTAAAATTTGTCTCTTTCACTGATATCAGGGTATTATAGTAGGTAGTTGGTATGATCCTTGAGGTACTTTCAACCCAATTAAAACAAATGTTTATCATTAATTTTGCAGCATAATTTTGTATAGCTTTCATGTTGGACATTTTTAATAATTATTTTTAATGCAACGTAATATATAATTATTAAAAATAAGATATAGTTCAACTGTGACTATTTAAAAAAATGCATTTTAGGATTGTTGAATGCTTTTTGCAGTTTCATATGATCAATCCAATGTTGAAGAGACTTTATGCACAATGGATCATGATGTACTTTTGTGACTATTTAAAAAAATGCATTTTATGATTGTTGAATATTTTTTGTAATTTCGTATAATCATTTCAATGTTGAAGAGACTTTATGCACAATATATAATGAATGTTGAATGCTTTTTGCAATTTCATATGATCATTCAAATGTTGAAGAGACTTTATGCACAATGGATAATGATGTACTTTTGTGATTATTTAAAAAATGCATTTTATGATTGTTGAATGTTTTTTGCAATTTCATATGATCATTCCAATGTTGAAGAGAATTTATGCACAATGGATAATGATGTACTTTTGTGACAATTTAAGAAAATGCATTTTATGATTGTTGAATGCTTTTTGCAATTTCATATGATCAATCCAATGTTGAAGAGACTTTATGCACAATGGATCATGATGTACTTTTTTGAATGTAAAAAAATGAATAAATTGAAAGGCTCATCTTATAATTAGTTAATGTTACCATAACATGTAACATTTAGTCAATAAATAGAACATTAAGAGATGTAATTTATCTATGAAGTCCTACAACATCACATTTTATTTTCTACATTGCAAAGCCTAGCACATTGTAATGTTCCTGGGAAATTAATTGCCTATGAGATGAAATAACCTTTTTATTTTCAAGTGAAGAAATCATGCCTGGAGCAGCTCTCAGGCATACATAGTCCTGCCTGGGATTGGATCACAAGACTTGTGGGGACCAAACCAAGACCTGTGGGAAGGAGTTGATTGGGACATGAAACTAAAGAATCAAGACAGTCTGAAGGCCTAGGATCATCGTATTGGAAAATAGATTTATTTATTGTTAAATAATGTTATGCCATAGAGATTAGAGTAGTTAAACTATACAATTTTTGTTGGAACTAGATATACTTTGATTATCATTGGGATTCAGACTACTTGTTGATGAGCTATTGAATGATATAGTGGGAAAATCATATAGTATTTGCAATCATATTTTGAGGAACTATAGAATTATAATGTGAATGATAACTATAGTATTAATTATTATAATTTATTGTTATTATCTAGTTGTGTACTAAACATGAATTTGTATGAAAACGCTAGGGTGAACTAGTAAAACAGGGGATGTCAAGGGCATCAAGGGAGGCGTGATGAGGCAGCTTGTCACGTGGGCCACATGGAAAAATGAGGATGACACAAGGCAGAGAATATGGGCGGCTCAACCCATGACACATTAAATCGGAAGTTAGTATGGCTAGATGGGGGTAGGTGATGTCAGGAAAGTCTCAGGATGTGAGCTACAGCTAGAAGGAGAAAAGATTGGGCAGAAGGAATGTTAACAACTTGATGTTAGTTGGAGCACGAACGTCTGTGGAGCAGTTAGCAAGGGAATTGTCGCAGCAGAAGGCAGCAAAAGGGGGAAGGAACTCCATCCAGCAGGCAATGGTATACCGGGTATGTTTCCTTCTCTTGTATGTTACTGGACATGGTATTCCTCTGTGTCGCTGAGATGGGAGGGTGGTTTACTCATAATTCTATGCAGCCTAGTCTGCATGTCGAACCTGACTAGAGTCAATTTTGTGAGGCCTATTTTTTGTCAGCCTACTCTTTTAATGACACCTTACATAACAAAAAAACATGTCTTTTAATCAATAAAAGACAACTATACTCTAAAAGAAACATTTTCCTAGTAGGACTCAAACTCCTATTTATTACATCACTATGACATAGCTCATCACTACTTGACATCTTAAATATCCTCCTCAACATATGGAAACAAACCCTATTTTTCAGGAAAACAGGACCCTTTCTTCAACGAAGGCTTCAGCTGATGAGTTGTTTCCATTTCATGGTCTTCAAGCCATAAATGTTTGGTGGCAAGGTCCCTTGATCTATTGGATGTTTCCACATGTCCAAAAATTCTTTTTAACTGCTCAAAAACCTTTAAAAACAACTCGCTAAGAAAACAGAGCAGTTTCGTAATGTGCTTTCGTAATGTCCAAATAATGGCTTTTTAACTCAAATTTTTCCTTCTTTACTGTTCCATATTGTCCATCATGACCTGACACATCATCAATACCATTTCCCCTCCTTGAAAGCTGCAAAAAGTGGTTTTAGAAGAAAAAAGAAAGCTACCGATTTTTTCGTAGCGTTTTCTTGGCTTCAAGCCTAGGAAACGCTACGAAACTGTGGAAAATTGTGAAATTTCCAAATTTTGACCCTGTCTCAAAAAGGTAACCTCCAGCTGTATAAAATTGGTTTTCAACTTGCCATTAACCTCTTAAAACATAATCAAACTCAACTTAAGAGCCTTGAGATGTTTCCTCTTCATTAATGATGAGTTGAGCTATGGGTTCCTTAACTACAGTCATCTTTAAGCCCTTCTTCTCCAGCTCCTCCTGGATCAATTCTAACTTCTCTTGGAGGTCTTTGACTTGGTCCTTCAATTTTCTGTTGCTAGATTTCAAGTGCAAGTTCATTTCTCTAACATTCTTCACCTCTCTTCTCAATGGCTGAGTCCATTTGATTAATTGTTGTGTATCATCTAAGGTCTTTGACGCACTATCAACGTGTGCTTCCCAAATATCTTTCATTTTCAAAAACTACACTTTTTGAACATTATGTTTTCTTGCCTCTTTCTTCAAGGCTGCTATTTCATGATTTTTTAACTTCAACTACTCCTCAAGGACCTCAATCTGTGGTTTTTCAATGATTTTCTCCTTTCCTTTCTTTTGCTTGATGACTGGATCTTCTTTTGCAGGTGATGATAGGTCAATGATACTTGGCGGTGGTTGGACAATGTTAGTGACCCTCTAAACTTCTTTACTGATTTCCAAGAGTTTTATAGCATGTCTTTTCATGGGTTTCCTATCTTGAAACATGAAACCTGCATCCTCACCTTCAAACTCTAACTTCTTTGCTGATTTGGATTTCTTGAGCTTCTTTCCTCCCTCATCTATATCTTCAGATTGGACTATGGTGGTTTCCTCAATATCAATAGTATGTAGAATGTCTTCTAAATTTCCCTTAGCCAATGTTTGGCTTCTTGTAATGGTTTTGTTACCATGTTTACTCATAGTTGGCTCTTGTTTTGCAGGTTTTCTCACAGTTGGTTTTTATTTTGCAAGTGAAACAACAGGCGTATCAAGTTTCTGCAATTTCTCTGTTTCCATGATTACTGGTTCACTTTTCTCTGCCACTAAAGGTTCACTTTTTTCTACCACTGAAGGTGATGGTATACCTCTAGGTTTAGGAGTTCTTTTAGGGGTAATGGAATCCACTTCAAAACCACTAACAAACAGAAAACAAGACCAGTCTCTGCCTAGTCTTTTTAACTCCTCTAAAACCAACAACTTGATTAAACCATGATGAAAGAGTGAGGCTTCATTTCCGTCAGATTTAGCTTGAACTTTATCTATCATTTTTTCTAAGCTTCTATATAAGTAAAAAGTTAGATCAAGATATTTTTACCAACAAAATGTAGCAGAAGCCTGAAGTGGTAAGAATACACCTTATGATACCTCCCTTCACAAGTGAAGTACTTCTGAATGTTAAGCAGTAGCTTTGAGAAATTGTCTTTCATGTAGCTCATTGGAATGGCATTTGTAAGGTCGATATCACTATGTTCTATCTTGATAAATTCCTTACAGTCCTACATGTTGAATTTGAACCTTTGAACCATTGTTCTCCCCCTCTTGGAATTCCTATTGTTTTTGTAATAGCCTATGGTGTTATAGTGAGGTTCAACATTCCCACTTTTGCAGCTGTCCCATTGAAATTTAGGGAAAATTCTTTAGAAACATGTACATGGAATCCTTGCAATATTTGGAAAAACTGCAAACACCCTGTTCTTTTGAAAACTTCTGAAGCTTTTTGGTCTTCATTTATCAGGTTCATGTATGATGGCTCATATATGAGATAGTGGCCACCTTTGTTAGTCTTCCTCTTTGTACCCATGGTACTTTTATGTGCTTCTCTACCTCGCTTGATCAGTGATACCTGCAAAATTTAAAGATGCCAGCCAGGGCTTGGGCTTAGTGAAATACCTCTCTAGAGCTCAATAACATGCAAATAGGGAGCATAGAATGACAAATGACTCAATTGGGAAAGATTTTAAAGTTTGATGACAACTCATGGCATAATCATGACTCATACATGCTTAAAATGGTAATAATGACTTCAGCCATGACCATTGTACCTTGATTTAACCCTAACTGACTCGAATGGCATCTACCTTAACCCTTTCAAATCATTGACTGACAGTTTTTCCCCCAACACAGATAGGCAAAGCTGGGACAATACCATGGGGTCTGTGAGAATGACCATCGAACGCAGTAAGAACAGTGCTAGATGGAACAGCTTTGGGAGATCCAAGTGTCTTCCAGCATGCGAGAGACATCACGCATGTAGAAGCACCCTCATCAACAACCGTTCGAAAGATATTGCACTTCCGATACGACGATTTAATATGGAAAGCCATGTGATGAGGAAGTCTCTTCTTAAAATTATTCATATCAAAAGTAATCATAAGAGAATTTTTCGGATCAATAGCCCCAATGGCAGTGAGCAAAGCACTGCGCTGAGCCGGACAAGACTGGAGTACCTCTAAAGCTGACATAGCACAAGGACTTTGCGCCAGATCTTCTACAATCGAGTAGTTCTGGGCAGCCCTAGCGTTTGGATTAATCGTTGACCGCTTAGAAGATGCTTTGGGCATCCGAGGCATAGACTCAATAGTTGGCTTCGTAATGTGAAGCGGCTCAGTAGCATCAAGAACTTCCTTAGCTTTCGAAGACTCTTCTCCGCCATAATCATGGGATCTCGTAGCGATATCCGCGTGAGCACTCATCATAAAAATGTTCGATGGAATTTCCCCTTCCTGGGTGCCCCCAGAGGAAGCCCCAGGATTTTGGTTCGCGCCAACAACTAATTGTTGCCCTTGGGGAAAAGGGTTTGTTAACATAGCCTGGGAACTAGAAGAACCCTGCTGGCTTAACAAGCGCTGAGCATCCTGAATTTTAGGGCAAAGGTGTGTGAGATGGTCTCCAGCACAAAGCTTGCATGGAAACTTCACTTTCTTTTTCTCCTTTTGACCCTCACCAACACGCTCGTTGGTTTTATTTGCATTGCCCTTCCCGTTCTTGCCCCTCTTCTTGTTATTTCGTCCTTTCTTCTTCCCATCGGATTGTTGATTTCCTTTGGGATCAGAAGCTTGGACAGCATTTATGGACAAAGACTGGGAAGGTGATGAATCAGCAGGCACAGCCTGACCAGAAGGAGCAGATTGTAAAGACAACTGCTGCAGTTGAGAAAGCAGGCTGGCTGCACCACTATTGACCGATCCGACAAGCCTATCACCATGTGGACCAGGTTTAGTTTTCGACAAATCTAATTTGGAGTGAGGAGCATTGGGAAAATACTTATAAAGTACCCCAGACTGAGAATATATCATTTCTAGCTGCTGGGCCCTAAAAATGGCCTGCTCCTCAGAAAATACCCCAGATAGGGATACATCTTTTGAAATATCTGACTGCAGAGATTTCAGAAACCATTCGAGAAGGGAATTCTCCGGAATATGAGCTTTGATAAGCCTCTTCCTTCTCCTCCATTCCCTAATGGATCGTAATGTGAGTTGCCTCATCCTCGCTTAAAATTAGCCAGAGTTCCTGGCCCCAAATTTCATATCTCGAAGGTGAAACCGAAATGGTTTAGAAATAGGGATTTTGGCAAGTTCTCCAGATGTAGCGAAACTGCCCCCAGTGAGCTCGATATACCATTTGGCGGCATTTCCAGTTAGGGTGCGTTGAAATAATCTCAACCTAATCGAATCATCGATCAGGGAGTTCGAAGAACACCATAAGTGGAAAGTAGTGATGTGGTCCGCCGGATCCTCTCCATTCTTACCTTCAAACTTTGGAATGTCTGAAGGAAGTTTGGTTGGGACCGGAGGCCACCCCGGACTATAACGAATCGGATCATTAGTCAACTTCGACAGATCTGGCAAGTTTAACGTTGCCAGAAAAGGTAAGCGAGGCGGAGCCTGAGGATTCCATCCTTGATGGGATGGATTCCCAACATTTTGAAAAGAATAGCCTGGATTTGATGAGGCACCAGGTTGCCAGAAAGGACTCGTAGAAAACAGAGAAGAACCTCCTCCCCACGCCAAGTTACCAAAGCCCAGACTAGTTCCCCCCGCTGAAGTATTGATTGAAGAGGAAAGCCCCTGGTAGGGGTTCCAAGCATTAGACAGAGGAGAAAAAGACTGATAAGCACTTGATGAAGGGAAAGAAGCATTCCCTTGATGACCTACGTAAAACTGATTCCCTGCCCCCGCTGTAGTAAAGACAGGATTCCATCCCGTAAAAGTAGTCGAACTTTGCCCCCCAGACCAAGGGTTGAAACTCTGGGTCTGGGACGTAAACGGAAATGACCCTAAAGAAGGATTGGAACTAGGAATATGCCCAGTCCCAAAGGGGAAACCCTGAAACGAAGCTGATCCACTAGCCATGTTAGACATGGGTGTAGATCCAGCTGCACCGGCGAAAAAGGAAAAAGAGGGATTTCCACTAATGGACATCCCTGAACAAAAGGGACCAGAATGAGAAGCATGTGCTTGGGTGAACCCAGAGCCAAACACAGCAGCACTAGAAGCAATTGAAGATGAAGCAATAGTGCCCCCTGCTTCAACAGAAGCAGGATTCTGAATGCCACCAGCACTCACGGTAGAAGCCGCGTTCCCAGTCGTGGCCATCGAAAGATAAGAATGATACGGAAGATCCGGCGGTCTCTCCGACTCAGGTCCGATGTACTGAACAACGAATGGATAATCAGGAGGAAGAGGAGATGGACCTGTAGCAGGAGGCTCAGGTACGTCTTCTATTTGAAAATCTTCTTCCTGAGGAAACAAAACTCGCGAGGTGAGCGGAACGCTCCTCTCGGGACCGACACCAGAATCAGCTATGAAACCTTCAGACCTCTATGGAGGATCTCTCTCCACTGCGTCAGACGCCACAGGGTGGTAACCACCTGCTAAATCACTCCTACGCCTTCTCGAAGAAGGCTCTAGACTCTCGGGAGATAACCCCCGGATTCTCCTCGAACGACGAGGCGCTTGATCAGCCACTTTTATAGATTTTAAATTAGACTCAAAAAGTGAAAAGCTAGGCAAGCTAGGAGCAAAGAGCACTCACTAAAATAAAAATCCCTGAGATACAGTCAAGCAAACAGCCTCCAAGTATTTCCGCTCCGGGTGATGAGGACCGGACACCAAAATACAGGAAAGCGAAGTATAGGACCTCCCGAAAGCAGTCTGGGATGATTAGGGCCTAGAAAAACTAGCGAAGGTATCAGAAACAGTTACGCCGACCTCCTAACGACAGCCTTTGCCGGCTCAAGCACCCAAGCTTCGCAAGGGCACCCCCCAGAAGTACTGCTGAAAGTGATGCGACGTCTGCCTTAGGTACCACGGGTATTCCCCCCTGCAGTCACCTGTGTGGAACCTAGGAGTGGCAACTATGGGCACCAATCCATATTAGAAGCCGAGCGGAACGGTCTTGAGGTCAGATTTAGCCAATCGGAGAGGGGGTATCCCTATTCTCAGCCTTCACTTCCCCTCGCGCTTGACTCTCGGATGAGAGCTTTCCCGGTCCACCTAACGGAGTTGGATTTCGGTCAATTAATCAAATTCTATGTTTGTTTTAGCGGCCTTGGAGAGTTAACTCTCCACTCACCTATTCCAAGGCCCTACAACCTAGCTAGTTGGTGAATGACACTTAGAAAAATTGCTAGTTGATTTTAGATTAAATCGCTTATTTTAATGGGCTGTTATGTTAAGTCACAAGGATATGAAGATGAAACGTATGGTGTTTTGACGCAAAAGAAATTAATAAAAAATTAACTACATGCAAATGCAGTTATTGTATTTCGATGAAAATTAATCTCTATACAGGTTCTACGAGACTAAAAATTGTATTTTTTCTTTTCAAATAGCAAACTCACACTCACAAAAACTATGAAACTGACTAAATGCTGAAAATGCACCTAATGCAAATCACTACAAGCATGCAAATCCTAAGATGCAAAAATCTCCTAAAGCAAAGTGAAATTTCCTGAAAATTCCTTCAGTTTTAACTCTTCTTTGGTTGCCCAAAAATCTAGTTCTCGAAATCAAGAACTCTTAAAATGAGGACACCAAAAACACTTAAAAACAAGAAGAAGAAATCAATGACAACTCCTCCTCAAAATCAAGCCAAAAACTAAAAGCAAGAAACCTCACAAAAGCTTCAAAAGTTATAGCAAACGAAAATGAAAATGCAACAACAAAAGCAAATAACAAGTGAAAATGTTTTTTAAGCCTTTGAAATGAAAAAAAAAAAAGCAAAGCAAATGTTTTTTGAGCTTTTTTGTTTTATAAAGAAAGAGCTCGAAAAGACCAAGCAAAACTATCAAAATCCAAACCAAACAAGACTGAATTTCAAGAACAAACTTCACCAATGCTCCCAAACCTTATAAGGCTAACTCGTAGCAAGACCAATAAGAGCAAAAGAAGACCAGAAAACTTAGCCACTCAGCCTAGACAAATAGTGCAAACTTGTTGCAAACAAAGACTCCAAAGAAGCAAGAAAAGCTCTTCAAAAGTTGCAACAAAACCTAGCCTATGGAACTCAAGAAAACCAATAAAAAACGAAGCAAAAATCGTAATGCAAAGCACAACACAAAGATAGGAGCGAGTAAACGAGCAGAAGCTCACTGTTCTGATAAAGCAGAACAGCCAAGAATGCTCAGAAAGCAATCTTGGTACTCAAACCAGAAGTGCTAGCACCAGAAACAACACTTTGCTAAAAAGACTATTTTTCAATCAAACGAAAGAGAGAAAAGACAAGAAACCACTTCCTTCACAATCCAAAAAGTACATAGACTCTGTAGGAACAGGTCTCCACAGCCAGAAAGGACCAAAAAGTCAAGAAACCCAAAAATTCAAAATCTGCCCAGGTATACGCTACTTCACAGTTTAGCAACCAGCGTGCATACGTGACTGTTCTAAAGGAAACTCGCGTATACGCGGGTACCTTTAGACAAAATTGCGTGTATACGTGACTGTGTGCAGAAAAAAGCGCGTATACAAAGTTAAATAATGAAAAAACAAAAAGGACAAGCCTGGAAAAGAAACCAGGACTTCAGACTGACTGTAAAAAGTAAACTGGACTGCAAATGAAAGTTAAAACTGTCGGCAACCTATCAAACAGCTGAAACCACCCAACAGGAGAATCACAAGAGTGTGATCCCCAGTGGAGTCGCCAGTTCTGTTTCGGGGAATATCACCCTAGAGGTTAGTTGGGTTACAACCTCCACAGAGCAGGGGCATGCTACTTAACAGAGACTCACACAACCATGCACGTTCAGAAAAACTAAATAGAGTAGAATGAGAAAGTTACCCGTAGGTCCTACGGTTGAAGCAGATCCCGCGGGGTCCAAACCCCCAGCAATCGTCCTTCCTTCTTAACCTGAAAGACAAGAAGAAACAAGCACGAAGAACTGGTTGTACAGCATATATCTACTCTAAATGTTAGTGAAATCAACATGAAACATTAAATAAATCATAATGAATGCTTAAATAACAATATTCTCATACATATAAGCATACACTAACACGTATATTTCGGGAACAACATGGTACTTCTGTATTATGAATAGCATGTACAAAAGTAACGAGTGGAGAGATCACTTGATCCTTCCACGGCCTTCGAGCAGACCGTCGTCCGGATCCGTCCAGCCCTTGCCTCGCTAAGACTCCTTCCAAACTGGTGCATACGAGATGACATATAGGGAGATGTACATCTCAAGGAAACAAGGGTTTCCTATAATGAACTGGGAAAGTGCAGGAGGCACGGGGAATCAGACTTGGATAGGGAATACCAACAGAGTATAATATCAATAACTCTCTCTCCCTTAGGCCATACACATGAGGGGTTTTTATACTCCCTCCAAGTAGTTTCAACAGTTGGAAACAGTTGGCCACGTGCTGGGGTGGTTGAACTACCCGAGTAACCATCAACCCAGCCCGAAAATAGGGAATTTTTATATATTTTTTCATAATTTTAATGGCATACGCGGAAAAGTGCAGCTGGACTCGCGTATACACGCGGAAAAGTACGGGCATAGTCGCGTATGGGGATTTTTACACTGTTTTTAAGTGAATTTGTCCAAGTCTGTAGGAATGGGTGCCCAAAGCCATAAAAGCAATCATGAATCATATGAAGGTGAGAAATGATGCTATAACACCTACCACCTGTTTTGAAAATACAGATAGGAATACCTCCTTTCATAACGTACTTATTGTATTTCTGGGCAGTTGCACTACGAAAGTATTAGCAGTTTTGTAGTGAAAAGTGCGTTTTTTCTGTGTAATTCACTACGAAAGTAGGAATTCTTCGCTAAAATGACCTTTTCAGAGTTGTAAGATTGGGAAATGAAATATATCAAGAAATAATGACTGATGTGACATGAAAATACTTGAATGGGGGTGGGTTTGGACCTTAGGATAGGCTAAAAAGAAAATTTTAAAATTTTCCTTTACCAAGTAATGAAAAATGAATTCTATGACCATACCTTTGACACATGAACCTCTAAGACTATGTCAAATGATGTTTCATTTTTTTCTTAGTGATAACATCAGGAACAAGACCCCAAAACCAAAGTTGAGGATGAAATTCTAGATTATGAAATGGAACAAATGGTGACAGATCCTAGGAATACAAGAGGACAATTGCCCCTATTCAAACGTGCAATCCACCTCTACTAGAAAATGAAGTGTCTAATGGAAAAGGCCATTGTAGCAGTTCAAGAGGTAGGAGGTGATCCAAAGGCAGCTTCCATATTGGCTGATATGCACAGAGACATTCAGGCAATACAGCTTCAGGTGCATCACAAGAATGTGTGTCGTGTCCGCATTGAATGTCAACTCCAAAGCATGCACCAACTAGATATGCCTAGATCAAGTGCAAAGGATCTGACACCTATTCAATCCTGAGATGAGTAATTACAGAAGTCTAGTTTTTTGTTGAAACATCAAGTGGGTAGATATCATTTACTTTTTTAATAGTATGTCAAAATATATAGTAGATAATATACCCTATAAGGCTTTTAGAGACAGGATTAAGATGTTTCAATTTGGTTGGCTTTTAACTCTTTAAGGTGGCCAACGGACCTGGTTTCCTTCAGGCAGGTTGAGGCTACCAAGCATTTAATCTGATGATGTAACCTGTTGTTTTTATTTATATGAATGGATAGAGAGGCATTACCAAATTTACAAATATATATATATATATATATATATAAATAATAACAACTTTGAAAATAAATTTGATAAAATTGACAATACTTTTGAAAATGCATATCAATCCAAATTTGAAAAGGACCTCGTGACTAAATATTTTTCTAGTATCTTCGGGACAGACATTGGCATTAGAGAACTTTTGAGGTATAAAATGGGTCTCCTAAGAAAAATGTACAACTAAAATAAACTTTATAAGAACCAATAGGATTCAAAATGATAATTTCAACCATGGGGGATGATTCACCATTTTTGGGGTAAAAAAGTAGAAAGATTAAAAAATAATAAAATAATAAAACTACTTTTTCAACTTGTATTTTTAGCTTATCTCCCTAAGTTTTTACTCAAATTTCGAGTAGGAGTACTCGTTCGATGCAAAATTTAATTCCTCATCCAAAGATTACCCATGTTGCATACTTTCAATGGACCTTGCTACACGAAAAATGAGGAATACATGAAAAAACATGGCATTTTTTCATGTATTTCTCATTTTTCATGTAACGGGGCCCATCGAAAGTATGTAAAATGGGTACTCCTTGGATGAGGAATACAATTTTGCATCCAACAAGTGTTCCCAATATAAATTTGAGTAAACCCATGGGGAGATAAGTTAAAAATACGAGTTGAAGAAGTAGTTTTTTCTTTTTTCCCTCTAAAATTTGATGATGTAATCTAATATTATTTTATTATTTCCACTAATGTTTTATAATTTCCTTAGGAAGCTAATTTTAGATCTTAAAATTCCACTAATGATGAAGTAGTGGCTGAAGGTAGTTAATGTGGTTGCAATTGAAATGTGTGTCATTAATTTTGTTAAAGATTGCTCCAGAATGATGAATGTTTGTTGGTGGTGGTGTTAAGGGTACGATGGTGAGGTTACCACCTCATCCCGGCTCTGGTTGCTCCTTATTTCTAAGATATTGGAAAGCCTATAGTTGTACAACAATCTTGGTTAGCGATGGAATTTCTACAACACACATCTTTTGTTTGGTGAGTTACTCATTGCCAACCAATGTGAATCAATTTATTCTCTGTTTATTAGGGAGGATAGTTTGGTTTTTGGTGAATTACTCCCTTCCGATTGTTTCTATGTTCTTTCAATGTGTTGATTTGTGGTTTTCTGGTCTTATCATCTATATTCTAGTAGCAGTCATGTTATGTTTTTTTTCAATTTATAGCAATGGATTTCATTTTCCAAGTGCCTTAGCTTGGTGGTCTTATCTTGGTGCCTTAGTACTATGGTTTGTGGCATTAACTGTTTGAGGTCTCTCTAGTGTAAGGTTGAGTTTATATTCTGTATGTATAGTGAGTTTCTAAACCTCTTGGGTTTGGGCCCTGTCAAGTGATTTATTGCGAACGACCTCCTCGTTTTTAGGTATGGTCATCAGTGTCTCCCTCTTGATCCCTTGGTATCTTTCATTGGACGATGTTCATCTTTAGGGTATTTTCATTATCTCTCCTCTATGGTGTTTATGGCTCCTTACCAAAAAATGCCCAGTCTTCGAGGGGGTGGATTTTTTGGTGGGAATAAAAGGTCATTCCCCTTCTCTTATGACTTTGTTGCCTCTACTTTTGACTCAGTTCCTGGAAGTCTGTTATGCAAAATTATGAATTACAGATAAAACATTGTTCCCTAAATGTGGTGTTATGCATTTAGAACAACAGATTAAAGACTTTGTAAATACTTTTCCTAACAGTAAATAAACACATAGAATAGATCAAGAAACCTACTTGGGGTCCAAGCGCTTCCTATTCTCCTTCCGTCGCTCTTGTTATAGCTTCAAATCCAAGCTAGGTTGCCAAAATATTTCCTGAAATAATGAACACTAAACAACAAAGATATTGCAATATACAGATGGCTATTCATGTTAATCAGTTAAATCAATGAAACATGAAACATATACATCAGATAAGAATCCATAATATGAAAGACATGAGCTTATACAGATACATATGTGGGAAAGTAAGCAACCAGCGATTGATTTTATGTCACCAACTCCAACATCATCCCAGCCTCATCAAAATGAACATCTCTCCAGTAACATATCACTCAAATCAAATCCTCAATTGAAATTCCACCAACATTTCTCTATTCAATTTCTTCTTTCTTAAGCACTAGGATCTGTGCTCAATTTATAGATGAGTTGAAGGTAGTTTTACAATCAATGAATTTATAATAATAGGAAAGACATGTTCTCAAGATCAAAGATTCAAAACGGAGACATGGATTCGAAGTTTGACACATATGCACTCTTCTAGAAGGCACTAGCCAAGTGGAGATTCTAGAACAATGAGAATTTCACTCCCAGTTTGACCAATGCACCCTTGAGTGTCGGGAAGTGCTTTTCAGATCACCCTTGAGTGGGGTTACCTACATATGCAAAGCACTTAGCCCCTTGAGAGACTGTGTTGGTGAGCTCATAAGTGATATAACATGTACTTCAAATCTTGGAAACCTTGCAATGGAAGTCATGGATGATTTGTTCTTGTTCTTTGTCTTAGAGCATGTAGCAACTGAAATGATAGGGGATGATAGAACCTATTCATTGGTTCTGGGAATGATGTCCAGTTTAACTAGGTCATTGTGAATGGTTCCCAAATCGACCTATAACAGATTTCCCCCTAAAACATGAAATTAGAATAATAATTACAACATTTTTTGAATGTAATGCTTTACATTGTGATGGGTTGGAGCTGAAGAGGAATGGCGACCTGCATCAATCCTACAATACATTACATCATGATATATCCTCTTGATCATAAATTGCTGAGGGAAGGCATTGCCATGCTTAGCACATAAACTATCTAATAACATGTACATAGTACAGAATGTTGTCCACATTGGAATGTTTCCCAATACAGACATGCCTACAGATATAGGACC
Organism: Pinus albicaulis; assembly: GCA_034641835.2. NCBI lineage: Eukaryota > Viridiplantae > Streptophyta > Pinopsida > Pinales > Pinaceae > Pinus > Pinus albicaulis. The sequence goes on along the minus strand of CM076574.1, from coordinate 1,266,898,171 downwards.
ATGTTTGGATGACAATCTGTATGTAAGGTCACCGTACAGATGATGTGTACAACAATCCTGAAATCGTAGCCCGAATGGATGAAACTAGATCCAAGGTCTTCTTATCTCGTTCACTCAATAGTTCGGGTACAAGTCTAGCCATGCGAATATATGATTTGTAGTCAAACATGGTAAGACATCGTTTGATTACCAACCAATGATGTGAGCTGTTAAAAAACACGAGAGAACCACCATTAATTTAAATTGCCCTCAAGGTACTACAGTACATTTCGTAAGGCATGAATAGATGATTTGATGTCAAACTCCAAATAAAATCTTTCGGTCAAAAGTCTAGAAGCGAGGATCTTTTCGATGTTGTAACAAGCCTCATGGTACTGGAATATGATGTTTCTAAGTGAACTTCCTAGATGATGATTTGATGTCGATAGGAAGCCACTTTATTTCGAAACAGGAGTTACTGATTTCGGAGACGCAGTATGACTTGATATAGTGATGTTCAAGGATGAATTTCATGAGAATGAAGGTTTATGAGTATTGTAGAAGGATGAGTATTCACTGGATGACTTCTCTTGAACATATCGGTGACACTAAGATAAGTTGGAAAAATTGACCCAAAATCGAGATGGAGGTATGATGAAACATAGGTATGAATGAACTGTCAAGAAGATTACCCAACCCAAATAGTCACGGTGATGGAGAGAAGTGTCATGTTCAAGAGCGACCTGCTACCGTGAAAAAATTTGTTCACTTTCCCAAATTTTCCCCGATCATTTGTCGACCAATACTTCTTTAAATTTTAACAATCTTGAGGATGATAACATATGCTTGATCTATAATTCAACCCTTTGGGTAAACAATGTATTTCTATTTAATAATTTAATGAGTCTAGCGATGAATGAAACTCGATTCTTTCCATGATCAACAAGCCCATTGCTATTTTATGTTTTAATGAGCCTAATGACAGCGACAACCCAGTCCTTTCTCATATTTAGAGATTTTGAAAAAGAGGATGAAAGAAAACTCCACAAGTACTTTTTCGTAAAGTTGTCGCTCAAATACGAAAAAGTGTAAAATAATATCTGAGAGAACCTCTTTAGTCATGTTTGACTAAGGTATTCCTTTTTCGTAAATAATATATCTCAGTCTGGAAAAGGGTTAATCTTATACTGAGTAGATATCAATTCATTTACTTTTACGAGCTCAAAAAGACAAGTGCTCAACAATATTTTCACATTATCGGAGTCTAAAAAGAGCTAAAAGAAGACTCCAAGGGTTCCTTTTTCGTTGTTATAGAAGCTCGAAAAATAGATAAAAATGAGCTTCAATTCCTTTTTCATTTTTAACAAATATCGAAAAAAAAGGATAAAAGTATGCTTTGTGGTCAAATCATTCTTTGAAATAAATTTGCATGACTAATATGTTCATCAGTTGTAAAAACTGTTCAGAACAACATCAAATGGATTAAAAATACCTGCTTCATGATAAAAACATAATAAAACCATAGTCACAGCAATAAATGTTCATTGCAAATAATCAAATGACTAATAAAAAGAGTTTTACTATTCACTTTTACCATTCAATAGTTACCATTTTCATTTTGGAGCTCTAAGCCTGTTTTTTCCCCCGAACTTCAGCTTCTAATTGCGATCGATTCCGTGGACGTTTTTCATCACCGTTTGATCTAGGTTAGTGCCATGAACCTTCTCTTTCTTCCAGTAATCAATTCATTTCCTTTCATTTCAAATTTTTAGGGTTTCGAGCCCTCGAGGGTAAATTTTGATTCCAAAGAGGGAAACGCACCCTTGAGCATTGAAAAGTGCATTGTGGAGCACCTAAATTGAAGTCTAGCTGCATATGCAACACATTGTCCCTTGTTCAAGACTGCGTTGGGCCCAATCTCCATTTTTATTCTTGCACTATGCCCAAAATTTATCTAATTTTTTGCATTGAAAGGAGTCTAATGAGTCTTATGGTTATGTTTCAGGATTTCATCTGACTATAATGACAATTACATGGAGAGAAAGAGATCATGAAGAATACAATATGGTTTCCCTAAATGATCTGGGTATAGTAAGAGCCCTAAGATATTGTGGGTTGTTAAAGTACTTCTGCTTGTCATGGATGAGGCAACAAATAGAACTCTTGGAGTTCCTATTTCGAGCATAGGATCCGGATATTGAGGCATTTCACATTAGGAACAAAGTTGTTCCCATTACAGTGGAGGATGTATATTTTCTCACAGGTTTGTCAAGAAGAGGCTTGCCCATTTCCCTCTCAGGGTCTGCTCTTGGAGGAGAGACAGTGAGAGACTATGTTTTGCAGATTTTTATCCAGGGGCAGAGCCAAGAAAATATGGGAAGATAAACATCTGTGACGTTCGATATTTGCCTTTGAGAACCATTCTTTTCATGATTGCAAAACTTATCAGCACCGTTACATGACATGTAGCGAATAGATCATATATGCAGTATGCGTTAGAGTGCATGGAGCCAACAGTATTCAACTAGTGTGAAGTTGTACTTTCCCAAATAAAGGAACAACTGAACAACACAAATGGAGGAAGGAAGAAGAACATCATTTATGGTTCGATCCTCATTTCATTTGCCTTAGGGCGGATTCCATTGATCTAGCCTCAACATGTGATGCTGGGTGTGTCTAACCCTAGAGATCCGAGGATGTAGAGATGGGTTGAACTAATGGGTAGGTATGCAGGACAATCAACCATTGTGTTCTTGACTACGTTCTTCACCTGGTTCAGGCGACAAGTTGTCACCATTGATGAGTGTGGATACCCAAGCATCGATTTCTAAGGAGATCCAAAATTAGCCTTACCAGAAGGCGCTCACTCGGGTGCAATAGGTAAGAATGTTTTGACCATGTTTTTTATTTTCCTAAGGTTTATACAATGTTTTTGTATTTTTTGATTTTTTCCCAAGACTTAACCAAAGTTTTGATGTAATTCAAATGTTGGTCGAATTCAACCGGTGGAGGAACTAGAGCATGGAGCAGATGAGCCAGCAGAGATGACTGTCGAGAGAGCAGTCCTTCAGGATTTAGATATGGTTGATATTCTGGCTGAGCTTAGGCAGCACATAGAGGGTTTGACCTTCAGGATTCTGGATTTTTGGATTGAAGAGTTACCCATGCGAATACAGCGCCACACTATAGGCGTTCCTAAGCGTTGGATACAGTTACTGCGTAGGATAGCTAGATCTATAGCATGTTACCATGAGCAACACTAGTTTTACTTTCAACATGTTGCATACATTTTGAAGTCAAATGACCAATGTGTCTTGGGCACAAATTTTTGTAAAAACCTATAACTATCTATCTATTTGATTTCAATGTTTTCCTATTTTTATTATGTAATCCTATTCAATTATGTGAATGTATCTTTACATGTGTCACAAATGTTTGTCTAAAACATGATTAGATAAGGAATCAGTCAATGTGTTCAAATGTATGGAAATGTGTTGATATAGAATAAAATGAAAGTGTCTTTCCAAAATTCAAACTCTTAGGAACAAATGATGCAGTGTTGGATTTCTAACAGTATAAACAATAGTAAGTTGTAATACCACAAGTTGTGAGTCTAACCTTATAATGATGCAGTTAATACCAAATGAAATGGAATCAGAGATAAGTTCAATCAACGCACTATACTCAACAATATGTTTTGTCGATCTACCAATACAAATCCCTTGAAAACTCATAACTCGTCGTTTGGAGTGAAAATGGCCCACACCGTAGAGGATAGATTCTGCGTACTACGACTAGCACCATCAACATATCCAACAAATGGTTCCCTAGATTCAGACATCTGTGATGAAATGTAAAGTTGATTACTAACTTTAAGAAAACTCTAAAAAAAAACTAAGACAATGAATGCAAATCAACAACATATATATACAATGTAATACAAAAATTTACTAAGCTCATGATTAAGCATAGTAATGTTTCAGATACAACCCATTTCGGGGCTGCACCAATGGAATTCCATCGTAATCCACCAACTCGTAGGCTTCTTTAGAAAGAACTCTTTTGACAATATAGGGGCCATGCCATAATGGCTCAAATTTCCCTGTACCTATTACATCATATTTTTTTATCATAAAGAAGGACCAAGTCGCCCTCTGATAAAATTTGAGGCTGGACATTTTTGTCATATTGCGCCTTTATACGTCTCTTATGCACTTCGTTAGCCAAATGGGCTTAATGACACGTTTCATCAAGATGGATGAGGTTTAAAGACACATTTCTTCTTCTGGGGTGTCAGGTAACAAGTTGATTGCGATTTTTAACGACGAAATTTCACATTATATTGGGAAGATAGCTTCCAGACCATACACTAGTTGAAAAGGAGTAAATCCGGTTGCGTTTCTCACCGAGGTTCGATACGCCCACAAGGCCAAGTATAGGATTAAATTCTAGTTTATTTTATGAACTCCTATAATTCGTTGAAGCGTATTTTTAATAATTTTGTTGATAGCTTCGACTTGTCCATTCGATTGTGGATAATAAGGAGTAGAGTTATCATGTAACAATCCTAACTTGGCAGTCAATTCATTCATCATGTGGTTGCGAAAATGCTTCCCATGATCTGTAACTATAGCCTGTGGGACCCTAAAACGTGCAATAACATGATTAAAGAAAACCAATGTAGCTCTCTGTCCTATGCTGTTGAATGTAGGCATCGCTTCGGCCCATTTGGTAAAGTAGTCTACTACAACAATAATATAACCATGCCCCCCAGACGAACGAGGGTTATAGGTCATGAAATCGATACCCCATTTCGAAAATGGTCCCACAAAGACAATAGGATGCATTGGTGCTGGCAGTTTGTGGATTTTACGAACAAAAATCTGGCATGCATGACAACTTCTAACCGAGAGGATGCAGTCGCGAAATATAGTAGGCCAAAAGTAACTAGCATGGAGTATCTTCTGTGTGGTAGCGTATCCAGATAAATTTCCACCACAAATCCCAGCATGACAATCATTTAAAATCTGTTCGGCCTCCTCGTGAGTGAGGCACCTTCTTAAAATAGTATTGACACCACGACAATAAAGTGTATCACTGACGATCAGATAATCTTTGGCTTGGTATCGAATACGTCGATGTTTAGAGCAAGAGGTATCATGCTGAAAAAGTTTGGTTTTGGAGATAAATGATAAAATCTCCATACCAAGGATCAGATGATCCTATCAGAAACAGAGACTCGTCAGGAATTTATGGTTTTGATGTAGTAGCAATACTATCATAGGGAAGGTCACAAAGAAGCTCTGCCAAAACTAAATACTTATTTGACTTGGATTTGATGAATTCCAAATCAAATTCCTGCAAAATGAAAATCCGTTTTGAATACTTCCCCCCAGCAATTGAAATGATAAGATATAAGTCATGGGGTTGCAATCTGAAATGACAATGGTCTTTCGGAACATGATATAGTGGCGAAACCTTTGGATTGCTTGAACAGCCTCCAAGGAAAGATTTTCTATGTACGAATACTTGACTTCTGTATCATTGAGATTAAGACTCAAATAATATATCAGATGTTCTATCCCATTTTCTACTTGGACCAATACCATAGCAATGGTCGTATCAGTCGTGAAGATATATAAGAAATAACCGTTCTGATAATTTGGGGGATACATTAATGACGCTTGGACAAGTGTATCCTTGACAACATCAAAAGAAGCTTGTGCAACTTGGTCCCAATGGAAGGGAATCCCATTTTTCAAGATTCGAGTAAATCCTTTAGCCATTTCAGCGTAGTTGGGTATGAACCTCCTTAGGAAGTTAGCCTTTCCTTGAATTTTCTATATTTTTAGTAAATTTGATGGTGCAGGAAAATCAAGAATGGCCTGGACCTTCAATGGGTCTATTAGAATTCCTTCTTTTGAGACTATGAATCCAAGAAAATGACCAGACCCAACATAAAACACAAATTTATGTGGATTGAGGTGTATTTTGTAGTGTCAGCATCGTAAAAATATGGCTCTTAAATGCATCGGGTGATCATTCTGATTTCGTGAATGTGCGGGTAAATCATCTAGATAGGGTTGAACAATATGTTTGATGTCATTGAAAGCATAATCCATTTCTATCTAAAAAGTAGCCCCCATCATTCTTTAAACCAAAAGGTAGTTTCCTATAAGCGAATGTGCCCTAGGGACAGATGAATGATGTCTTATGTTGATCCTCTGGGCGGATATTGATTTGATTGTAGCCAGAAAATCCATCCATGAAAAAACAAATTTCACATCCCACACAATCGTCAATAATATGGTTGATAAAGGGAGTAGGATAGTTATCTTTTGGAAAATCAAAATTAACATCTCGATAATCAATGCACACTCTGATGGTTCCTTGTTTTTTCATGACAAGAAGGATGTTGGAAACCCACTCAGTTAGCAGAAAAGGGTATATGAAACCAGCACACAATTTTTTTTCAACTTCTGCTTTAATGGAAGCAGCCTTCTTCAGATGAATAGGGCGAAGTTGTTGACACACTTGCTTGACATTAGGATATATATTAATATCTTTTTCAACAATACTAGTGTCAATACCTGGCATCTCCTCATAAGACCAGGCCAAGATATCCCGAAATTCACGAAATAGAGAGTGATATGTTTCAAGTTCTGATGGAGAACAAGACATGCCAACATGAATATTTTCTACCACGTCAGGTTTGGTCGAAATATCAATAAAAATAGTTTCTTCAATGTTTGAAAAATTTCACTCAGAATTGATTGCATTAATAGGTAAAGAATTCGAAAATAAATTTTTGATTGATGGGTGATATATTTCACTAAGATTATCTTCATAATCAGGAAGATGGGAACAATGATGATACCTTCCCATGGTTATCCTTCTGTCATCATTGTTTCCAAAATATTCTCATCTGTCAAGAAATTTGAGGAAAAAGGATCAGATGGAGTACCAAAATCCAAGGAATAATCAACCCAAACAACCGGCGACGATGATTTTAGATTCGCCGCTCAAGCCAGATAGATTGATTGATATGCCAGCTCAATAGGGTTGGGTGTAAAAAACTCCTCCAACATAACAATTTCAAGATCACCTGTACTCTTCCATAAGCAAGATGGAGTGGAAGAGATCATGTAGTAGGTCTCTATACTTGAACAATTTTTGTCGACGTCACAAGCGGCAGTAATGCAAAGGTTCCCATGATAGTGGAATCCTTTAAAAGTCCTACACCAATGTTTTGAAGTGCACGTTGGGGTGAGTGAAAAAATGGAACACTTCCAGTTATCTGTGAGGAGGAGGTAAAGAAGGATAGTTGATTTATGACTGTGATAGTACCTTTGTGTGGAAAGGATATCATTCTAAAATATGTAGAGACAATTGCAGTCATAACATATACCTGAGGCCTTCCAAGTAGAATATTATAGTCAAGGGGTCCGTCAACAACCTTAACATCAACATTCATTATTTTTCCCCCTAGTTCAACATGTAGGTTACTAATAATACCACAAGGCTTATAAGTACGCTCGTCAAAAGCCTTCAACGTTGTTGATGATTGAGATAGTCGTAGCGAGCCAAGTGACTTCCAACAGTCTAGAGACATAATGCATGTAGATGCTCCCTCGTCAATAATAGTACGATGAACAAGGTGATTGAGAACATTTACTTGTATGGATAATTCCAATTTTGTTGGTAGTTGCGGCACATAGCCCATATGATTAAAGACTATGAGATTAGGATCAGTGGGATCAATTCCACCAATCACCGATAATAAAGCCTGTTTTTGGGAGGGAAAATTTTGTAATACCTCAAGAGTTGATATAGCTAAAGGGGATTGAGCCAAATCTTCAACTATATTATAATTTTTAGCACCTCTTGGTCGAGGATTATATGTCGATTTATGAACGACTCCCTTCGGTGGCTTGATTGTCAATTCAGGAATAAAAATAGGTGGTACCAATTCCATAGAAGGATTCATGGTTGTGGTAGTAGGTTGATCAGTAGCCTAAATAACATAATATTTATTACACGTTGACACCAAAATATATGTTGAAGGTTTTGTGATAGATAATAAAAGCACTTGGGAACTAGAAGCTGGATCCGTAGCAACCAAATTGGTGTCTAGATTCAGAAACGGATCTGTCAACACACCTGACGCATGTGAAGTCTTAACCATTTTTGAAACTTCAGCGCAGTGAGGAAATTCCCGAACAAAGTGTTCCTCATTACATATTATGCATGGATAACAAGGTTTCCTAGTTCTAGACGATTTATCAAATGATATTTCCTGTGGGTTAGAAGTTTTCTTTTTCTTTGATTTCCCTTTTTTCTTACTTTCGGGTTGCTTGTCACTTTTTCCTTTGTCAAATGACATGGCATTGATTTCAGAAGAAAGTGCAGGATCAAATGCAGTAGTATGATGTGTGCTTGCAGTACCAATCATACCATCTCCAGCATGAGAGTCCTTTAATTGAGAAGGAACAATAAAATTATATCACGACACGTTTGGAATCTTTTCATAGAGCATGCTAGACTGTGTATAAATCAAGTCTAAATATTGAGCACGAGAAATAACTTGCTCTTCAGTGATGATGCCACCCTTAGCCACATCCTCAGTTATAGATGGTAACAGGGACTTTACATGACCAAAAATGGTGTAACAACAATACTCAAGAGAACCTCTTAGCCATGTTTGACTAAGGTATTCATTTTCATAACTAGTCTATCTCAGTTTGCAAAAGGGTTAAACTTTTACTAAGTAGACATCTTTTCATTTACTTTTAAGAGTTTGAAAAGACAAGTACTTGACAATATTTTCATAATTCGAGAGTCAGAAAGGAGCTAAAAGATGACTCTAGGGGGGTCCCTTTTTCGTTTATTTCTTACGAGTCCGAAAAAGTAATAAAATGAAATTCGATAGTTCAAAAAAATTAATTACCATCGCCAATTAGTAATAACATGTCGCTACACAAGTGAAAAAATGTTACGCAGTTCGAGAAAAATATACAAATATAGGTAAAAATACTCCCTAAATGGTAAAATTACTTTAAAATTTTTATATAAACTCCATTTGTCATTTTCTGAATTGGAGCGCACATTTTTCCCTAAATTTCCCTCGATCTTCAGACGAGGAGTGTGATCGATCCAGAGCACCATTCAGAAAACCGTCTATCACAGGTAAGATCTTTGTCCATCCTATACAATTTAGTAGTAATTTCAAGTGATTTGATCCATAGAATAGGTAGCTGGGGGTGTTTGAAGAAAAAAGGGGTTGTGGGAGGCCAACGCGGATTTTACCCTTTAGGTTCTCACTACCCTCCCTGAGCTCAAAAGGACCATCGCACTGACAGTGTGAAAAAATTTAGGGACAAATGCATTGGCGTCGTGAAGTAAAAATTTTCATCAAATATAAAAAAATTACTAGTTATTTTACAGATTTTCCTCCATGGAATCTAATTAAATTATTTTCCAATGATGTTTTACAGGTTATGCCTTGAAAAAAATGGAAATTGAATGGAAAGAAAGAGTCCACGAAGTAGAAGATCATCGAGCATCACAGGACCCTAATTTCATAAGGTCTCTTCACATATGCGGATTAATTAAGTTCTTTTGTACCCCTGAGATCAAAGCCCAAGTGGATTTACTACAATATTTGGTGAGATGGTGGGATGTAGACCGTCAGATGTTTGTGATAGGAGACCAAGAGATAGATATAGAGGTGGAAGACATATATTTCATCATAAGATTTTCCATGAGAGGAAAATGAGTACAGTTGTATGGTGCTCATCCAGGAGGAGAAAGCACTGATATGTTAATTTCTAGGAATTGTACCTATGGTTCTTGTTAAACAAAAAGTGGGAAGATAGACATCAAATATTTCAGAGATATTCCATTAAGAACATTCCTCTACACTATAGCACGAGTGGCTAGGGTCAAAGCTCTTCATGAGGTGACCAAATCTCACTTTCAGTATGTAGTGGATTGCCTCAATCCTGCCATATTCAACTGGTGCGAAGGGCTACTTTCTAATCTTAAAGACCAACTTACCAAGTGCAAGACACGTAAGCTAAAACAATTTGGCTATGGGTCAATTCTGGTGGTGTTATTTCTAGAGTGCGTTCCTCTGTTCAGGTATCATTGGGTGGAGGTAGAAACTCCCGGACCCAGGGATTCACGTTTAATGCTGTGGGCATAGTTGATGCCTCATCATGGAGGTGGGAAACAAATGTAGTTTCCACCTGCGTTTTTTGTATGGCTACATCAATATCTCATCATGGTGGATGATTGGGCTTAATTTGGGACATTTTCTGAGGAGATGTTGATCTCCCACTGCCACCTGGAACACAGTGGAATGACTCAAGTAAAGAATTTTATTTTTAACTTCAAAATTTTAATTTTTTTAATCATGTGATCCGAGATTGAGACTTGTGATATTCTATATATGTGGGACTAGAGATACCTCCATGGGTTTCTCTTATAGCGAGGAGGGTGTCATGAGAGCTCGAGGATGGACCATATGTCGAGGGAATTGATCCTATGGTGTAGGTGGAGCACAATCTAGAGGCCTTGACTAGAGGCATTCCAGATTATGCTACTATTGATGATGTGCCACTTCGGTATCATAGGCATACCATGGGAGTGTCAACTAGAATGTGTCGGCTATTGGGCCAAGTTGTTAGGGTTGTATCATGTTGTCATATATACATGTCTCTAGTTTTATTTTTGCACTTATGTAGGCTTGAGAAGCCATGTGTCTAAGAACACAAATTTTTATTTTTGATGTAACAAATAATTTGCAAAATCTCTCTCTCTCTCTCTCTCTCTCTCTCTATATATATATATATATATATATATATACATGTTTGGCCTTATGTAACTAATGTTACTATATTTCCATGGTTTTTCTTGTACAAATGTTGCAAATGTCGATCTAAAACATGATTAGATAATGCATCTATCAATGTATTTAGATGTCTTGGAATGTCTTGACATGTTATGTAATCAAAATTTCTTTCCAAGAGACGAACACACAAACACATTCTTAAAATATGAGAGTTTCTAATGAAATTATGCATGTTTAATTATAATACAATGAGTTGTGAATCAAGTTTAACAACCAACGCTCTAAAACCAAGAAAAATAGCTTCTAACAATAGTTTGATTACCGCACTATATTCCACTATATTATTACTTGTATGTCCTAAACATATACCCTGTAAACTTACTAACTCATCATTGGGAGAAAAAAATGTTAGAAAATTATATATTACAGGGCAATGGAACACATAAAATATGCAGAAACAAAAACACATAAATAGCATATAAAACAAGAGAGACATAGATATATGTGGCTCATCCAACTTGGACTACATCCACAGAAACAACCAGTCCTTCCTTTATATTATCCAGCAAAAATGAAGAGACACAACCTACAAAAGATACGTTGTAATATCCTTTACTCTCTCACACAAACCCCCTTTTTATTTATCACTCGGAGTATACACACCATAAACAGTCACAATACAATACCCTTATACAAAAGAGGGGGTTTCCTTCTAGGGAAAAAAACCCTAAATTAAACACAACTTCTATTGTCAGATTATCTGCCTATTGAATGACCCAGATTGATTACGAAATTGAAAATAACTACAACATAAATCTATCCATGTACATCTAAAATATCTCTTCACGTGAACAATAAAATGACTGGAAAAAACAATCTCAAACTTTTATCTAAGAATAAAAACTCAAATACACAAATGAATTGACAAAAATATACATGAAATATGAACTTAAATACTAACTATTAATAAATTAAGACCTTTCTATCTTGAGGGGCCCTCCTACGAGAAGAGGGTAGCACTATCAAGCTTTCACAAGTTAATTATCCATGCATTGTGATTGCACAGCTGGTAAATAAGAAAGAAAGAAAAAAATGATTGCAAAAAAGAGTTTTTGAAACAATCCTCTCCCTGATCAAATAGATTACACTGGTTTTATAGATCTCTGAAGAAACTAGAAACTCAAAATTTCATTACATGAATTATGGCCATGAGATCTCCACAAATCAATTTGAGAATAAAATAAAATATGTTTTAAAGCATTTATTCTTAATCTATCATTAGTAAATCCAAGTAAATTTATTCTTAATCTACTAAAACTTGCACTGGAAAAACTATCATTAGTAAATCCAAGTAAATTTATTCTTAATCTACTAAAACTAAATGAAAACAATGTTAATTAACCACTTAGACATATAGAGACACATCATGAAGAATTATGGTAAAAATGGTGGCAAGTGAGTGAAATTTTGCAATGGATGGTTGGAAGTAATGGCTTAATCAATGACAAAGACAAGTGAGAATGATGAAAAATCAGTGACCCAACAAAGAGAATTCCAATATAATTCCATGCATGGAGCACCATCTTATATACCCAAAGGTACATGGGGAATGATCCTATACACTTCCGTACATGGAATGGGATATCACCCCCGGGATGCAACACCGGAAAATAACGACATCTCCTACATTTAACAACATCGGAACATGTCTCTAGCCTAGACCTCTACATGTTTTTGTTAATGTTCCAAATTCTGCTTAGGTTAATTGAGATCAATTTTGAAGTTGGTCTTGAATGACGTTTTGGTTTCAAGGCTAAAAAATCTATGTCACTTGAACACACCTACTATGCATCTAATATGAAGAAAAAAATCTTTTCATTTTAAATGAAATCTATCTAGTGAAGGGAAGAAGTGCAAACATGTATGTAACAATCAAATATGCAGCAAACAAGAGCTTCCTGACTAGATCTTTCAACTTCGCAATTCCAATGCAACAACCAAGAGGGAAATAAATTTTAATTCCCTAAAGTTCACCTGCATGATTTTTTTATTTTTTTGAATGAGGATACACTTATCAACTTTCAATACTAAGTAATGTAATCTATGCTTAATGACAATCTCAAAAAAACTTTCCAGTGCAATGTAATCTAATGCAATTTCCAAAATTAATGATAAATTTTGAGATGAAAGCTTAAAAAATGAAAATAAAATTTCTTTTTGGATTCCAAAAGGACTAAAAATGCTTATTAGACAGCAAATCAGTAACATATGCAAGCAGCAAAACAATAAATTCAATTACCCAAAGAACCAAATATTCAAACAAAGTTCATTTTCACTACCTAAACATGGAACAAACTTTTTCAAACCAAAAATAATATAACAAAAATAAGTCAAAATTTTACGCACACAGAGTAGGAGAAATACATTAGATATCAAGACATTCCAGACCTTTTGTCAAAATCCCTAAGAAATCTCAATTTTTTGGACCAGCGTAGGCATACAATGGAAACCAGGGACTTCAACACGACTGTAATCAGTAAAATCCACACTGACATTTCTCTATTTTTCATAATAGATGTGTTGGGCGAGAAAAAATTGGGAAAAAAAGAAGAAGATTTGAATAGAGATCCAGGTTTGACACTCTAAACAACACACCACTCAGAATGCAGATCTATAATCAATCAAAGTTACAGATTACTAGGAGGTTGGCCAAACTTAACAAAAATGACCAAAAAAAAGGAGGTTTGAAGGGTTATGTGCTCCCCAGTGGAGTCTCCATTTTTTTGCGTAGATAAATCCTTTATGTGGACAGAAATGATCCCTCTTGTCCTATGGGAGGATCTGGCACCAAACAAGGAAAATTACATGCAAACATTCCTTATCCATATTAGAAAATATAAAGGAGGATAGATCTCCTACCTCTCTCTGATACTAATATCCTTGATGTCGACCTTGACTCTTTCGCTTCCAAGCTCATGATCTTCTCTTCACTAGTGTAGATGAATGTCTGCAAGAAATATCAAGTGTAGATAAAAAATGCATACAAAGCATAATGCATTCTAATACAAATCATGTAACAGATCAAGGAACATTACAATAAATGGAAAATAATTGACACATTTATGGAAAGAAAACATACATTGTATAATTAATATAATGAAAAGGGATAAGTACAACCAGTGAAGCCCTTATTTTGGAAGTCTCCTTTATGTGAGATTCCAAGTCCAAGCCTTAACCTTCAATAACCTCCTCTCCTTTGGAAATGGGCATCATTTGGGCACAATTTAGCACTAGGATGTCAACCAACCAAGAGTGGATGGCGAGGATTTCATTTATAGGGAAGGACAGGGAGTTGAGGATCCACAAAAAGAGGTAGGAGTTCCACATCTCAGGGGATATATCCATGGAAGGAGGATCAAGGGCCAGGAATGGGAGGTCTCATTCCAATCATCAACTACCCGAAACCACGTTGTCGTTCTTGAGTGTTCTAGTAAGAGAAGCTTCTCCTCCATTTTGGAAAAAACTTCCTGAAGAGGACTAGCATGGATTTTCTTGATAAAATTCGTGCTAGCAGCACTAGACATGTGTAATGCAAGAGGTTACTAGCGTGAGACATTAGTTATGCAGAACGTGTTGGGCTTGCAAACAAAGTTTTTTGACAAGTTCTTCAGAATTCTTCCAAGAAAAATTTTCTTCATTTTCTTTAGGGATATTATTTTGATTAGCACAAACATGTTTCATGGTGAATACATTATTCATGAAATCTTTCATCACTTTGTGACACTTGCGACATTGACGACACAAAGTGCGACACCAGGATACGAGACCGGGAGTGTGAAAAAATATTGTATAACATTAACCTATCTTAACGTGTAGTTATGAGAATGGGGTATATTTTGTTTCTACTTTTATTTCTCTTTTACTACTAAAACCACCTAATTTATGACATCCATCTCACAAAACATTTCATGATATAAAAAAATTTCATATTCGGGATCGTGGAAACAAAAGTTATGTGATTTAAAATTCTCCTCCCCACATCATGTTAGAGAAATTTGTTATGTCATGTGGCACCCATGTGGTAGAAGGCCCTAATGCCACATCACACTATGTTGGTTTAAGTGGCATGACTCACCTTCCCCTTAATACACGTTACATACTTATGTCGGGTGTCTATGGATAAGTCTCATAGTCGTAATAGGGATTGACCCCCTGATTATTTCCCTAACATCTTATATATATATATATATATATATATATATATATATATATATATATATATATATATATATATATATATATATATATATATATATATATATATATATATATATATATATATATATATATATATATATATATATATATATATATATATATATATATGTTTGAAATTCCACGGGTGTATATATCTATCTAGATAGATAGATAGATATATACACCCCGCGGGGACCCCACTTTCCAAACATATATATATATATATATATAAATATATATATATGCATATACAAATAAGTTTCTGGGACCTCTTATATATATACATTCACTTATGTATACAAACTAAATGCTCCCAAAAACTAAATGCTCCCAAGCCCCACTTGCACATATATATGAGTATATATATATAATGCATACCATGTGGAACCCCAATTTCCAACCATATATATACGTACATAAAAATAAGAGTCATGGGATCTTCTTATATATATCATATACTTATGCATACAAAACTTAATGCTCCAAGACCCCACTTCCACATTTATATAACATAAGTATTATGATATAATTAAGAATTATATAATTTTTTGTGATATATATATCAAACCTCTTATATTCATTGGCCTTCTTCACATTTATATGTTATAAATATGTTATATATATATACATTACACAATAATCATGTGTGGACATATGTGAACCATGCATATAGTATTGGACCCCATAACAATATGAGGACCACAATGCTCCTACAATGAGATGGTTCAGATGTATTTGCAAACCCCCCCTCCCCATGATGTCACTGAAGGAGGGGGGAGTCTACATTACCCATTCCATTGATTATTCCACACAGGAAATCCAACAGTCTAGTCTCGTCTTCGCCTAATCAACTGTATCCGGGGGCTCGACTCTACTTCTACATTGATGCTTCCCAAATTTCTTATTATTCTACTTGAGTTCCATTTTTTTTATCATAGTTCATCTACGCATCAACTACTTTTTTGCGTACACATTTTTTATTTCCCATCCCTATAGCTATAGCTTGGTCCATTTTCTTTGTGTCTCCTCTCATGTGTGCCCCTAATCTGTATGTCTTTTGTTTGAGTTTTTATTACTTCACTCTCTGCCTGATTTCTCATCTGTTTCCCCTTATCTGCTCAAAATATCCTCCCCACTCTAGTCAAATTTTCTCCATGTACTTCATACGTTTATTGTGCTCCTCTAACCAATTTAATTCTATCCATTTTTTCCTCAATCACTCCTCATTACTTTTTTCCCTTTTCCTGCTATGTCGTTTTTTGAACTCAACTTATTGGTGGTTATTTTCCAACGTAAGCTAAATCCTCTAGACCAACCAACATTGCTCCATTTATACTTTTCTTTAAAAAACAAAAAATTTTATTTAGCCTTGTCATCCTTGATCTATTTGTGTCTTCCAGTAGGAATCTTGTAGGCCAATCCACATGGTGCCACTTAATCCTCTAGCCACTGATATTTTAACAATATGTCCTTGTGCACACATGTCAACCTCCATGGTTTCCATCAAATAAGTAGTATCCAAAGCAATTTCCCCCTCCTCAACTCTGGAATTCATGTCCCTGACTCAACCTATTCTTATTAAATTTAATTTATAATAAATGGGAAATGTAACTGAGTTTATCACATATACATTCGAATTTGGAGACATTATGAGTACTCTCTCAAAATGTTATAGCCCTTGAAGTTTCCATCCCTAGGAAATGTGCTCTAACCACCTTTAAACACCCCCTTTAGTGAGAATATTCTTCCAAGGGGATCATACACACTATATATGCTAACAAGTGTACAGTGTGCTAATGTGGGCATCTCACTAATGATGTCACATCCTCATCATTATCCACCATGCTTACATGTATCCTAGTGTAGTGATATAGATACCAATAAAAGTGATATGGATTTGAATGTAGGTTGATATGGTTAAATCAAGGCACACATATCACAATGCACGTACATAGATCTTGATGCAAGTGCATGAATTCCAATGTGAGGGTGTCCACTTACAATAATGTATAAAGCTTCAAACAAGTCATTTGGCCACAAACATTAAGTAATTTCCTTTAACAAAAAATACAGGTTAATTTTATAAGTTTCCTTAAGTTTACCATGTTGGGACACTTTCATCCTCATTACATGTGTCATTTTTCTAGGAAAAATTGTATTTCCTAGGGAATTTAGTTAGATATTGGTAAATTTGATGAATTATTAATGAAAAAATAAAGGGAAACCTTCTGTTTCAACCCTAAAAATCATTTTTAAATATGCATAAGCTCTTTTGCTTGTCCAACTAGCGTTTTTGAGCAAGGAATCTTTATTTTTGTGCATACATGCATTTAAAAAGGGAAATTTTACCTAAATTTACTCTCTTTTGCATTTTTCTTGTTTTTTGCTTAGTCCTTCTCTTTATGTATTCATTTGTAGCCTAAGTATTTGGAGCTGGACCTTTTTAATGAAGTGGAATCATTATTATTCTCAATTTTTAACATTGCATGCTCTTTACCTCTAGAATTTGTTGCTTTTTTTTTACTTTGGATTATTTTTTTTCATCTAATTTCTTCACTTAGAACTTATTAAATGAATTTTTATAAGTCTAACATAAGCAAGAACAATATCTTTGTATGGGTGAGTTCGTTGTGAAAGGGAATAGGTGGAAAATGGTTAGGTATGTATATGCTACTCAACCATATCGCTGATGGTACAATTAGTCCTCAGCTATGACATAATTTTCTAAGGACAATTGGTGAGCCTTGGTATTGCACCAAGAGTGCTGCAACTCCCAGGGGCTTCCCTAATTTACTTTATCAACTCAGGGTTCGTACAAACTTGGAGATGATAGTGCTATATACACAGTAGATGCATTCTGTTCATGTCATCCTCTTCTGCTTTATGAAAGGGTGCTATTTCTTAAACTATTATAAAAACTGAAAAGTAAATTGCTGGAAGGAAATGAAAGAAAGGAAACTAACTTAATTTGTAGAAAGGAAATGATGGAAATAAACTAAATTCAATTGATGAAAGGAAATGGAAGAAAGGAAACTAAACTAAATTTGTAGAAAGGAAATGACGGAAAGAAACTAAATTAAATTGCCGAAAGGAAATGGCAGAAAGGAAAATAAACTAAATTCCAAGAAGGAAACTAATTTAAACCACACTTAACTTGGCCAATCGGCTAAACACACCCTACTTATCTTAAGCTTTATCTACCATGCTTCTATCCATTCAGCTAATCTATCCATGACTTAATTCTAATTTAAAGAGTGTTGATTTGCAGCTTGGAGAAGAAAGGGGTAAAGGTGCTAATGGAGGGCTCAACACATGAAACAAGGCTTAGAGGTGGAAAGAGCGGGTTTAAACCATATTAAAGCTTTATTATGGTGAAAAAATGCTTTGGAGTGGAATGATTTAAAAATTTCGATGGCAGAGTTGCGATGGAGGGTGATCACAATCAGCGTTTGGAGAAGTAAAGGTTAACAGGAACAAAATAAAAAGTGTGATTTGTGATGTGCAATGCAGCGGATGACGTGGCGGTGGCACCAGTGGCAGAGTATGGAGCGATACGCAATTGGTAGACAGGAGCGGTAAGTGTTAACGAGAACAAAATAAACAATGTGATTTTTGATTTGTGATGCGGTGGAGTACGAAGAAGATCACAATCGGAAAAAGATGCAAAGTGGTGATGTCTGATGCAGCGGAGTTATCACAATCGGCATTGAAGTGGTAAGTCTTAAGGGAAACCAATAGAAACTACGATTTGTGATTTTCAATTTTATGATATCGCAATATCGCAAGGTTGGCGAAGAAGCAATAATGCATTTGGGAGGAGAGTGTGAAGTGCGAAATGTGATAGCGGGAATTTCGAGGAGGAAAGGTGGAGGTCAAACTTTAAAGTGTTTGGAGGGTTTTCAAGTTAAAATGGTTGTGATAGCTGTGAAAAGTGAAAAGAATTGATAGAAGGTGAACTTTAAGTTTTGGGGGAGTTTTTGAGAATAAAAAGTGGTGGTAGCTGCGATAAGAGAAAAGGAAGGAATAGAAGGCGTAACCACTATGCACAAGGGCATAACATAGTGTACCAAATCGTAACAGCAGAGATGGAAGGAAAATGGAAGATGAAGCAGGAGGTATTGGAGAACTTTTCTGGGACTGTTGAGACTTATTCCTGCACTCAAACCTATTGATTCATGCATGAAAACAGACAAAATGCGTGGTAAAAATAGTGAACAGAAAGAAATTTCTTTTGGGTTTGTGGGAAGGTTTGCCCTCCTCGAGCTCTAATGACGGAGATGAGAAGGGGGTCTTGATCCACAACTTTTTTGGTTTTTCTACTCTATTATATTATTCACAAGAAAATGAAACCTACAACACCACACTGAAAGCAAAACTAAATAGAAACTTGAAACATAAACGAAATTATTAGAAGTGGAACCAATGAAATGACAGAAAGCAGAGAACAAATACAGCAGGGAGGCTGAGGCACATGGATCGGGCCCTAACCCACAAGCCTAGCTCTCTAAAACTTAAATCAGTAAAATGAAATCAGTCTGCTCATTTCATAAAAGAATAGCCTCATAAATTTATGAAAGTTTGATCACTGAGTAAAATAATAAAAAGCTCAATAGCTTGCAACAAAATTTCGACCCTTCCTAGATCTAGCTTTGCTCTATTTATTCTACAAGGAAGCTACCAACAACTCCCTAGAAAATATTGATTGAGTCCACTTGACTCCAAGTAAACAAATATTGAGTGCACTCCTCTTTGAATTGCTTGGCTGCCTATGGACCTCGAATTTCTAAAAAGAATATTTGGGGTGATTGAGTCAATTTGACTCCAGGTAAACAAAGATTGAGTGCACTCCTCTTTGAGTTGCTTGGTTGCTTCTGGAACTCGAATTTCCGAAGAGAATTCTTGGGGTGATTGAGTCCACTTGACTCCAAGAAAAAAAATATTGAGTGCACTCCTCTTTCAGTTGCTTGGCTGCCTCTGGAACTCGAATTGTTGGAGAGAATCCTTGGGATCCTTTGGCTGCCTTTGAGAGTTGAGGAGGGTGGAAAATGCTCCTATAATTTCTCCTTGTTGTCTCCTCCAAGTCTTTATGATAAAATCCTTATAAAAATGCTTAATAATTCATGATTTTCTGCACTCAACCTCATATTAGGCACTCAAAGTATGTTAGCCTTAATCACCACCTATACTAGCATCATAGAACCAAATAATAATAAAAATGCAAGAAAAAGAGATCTAAGAAGGTAAAAAGGTGACCATTAACCCCTCCAAATATGTCTAATGATGGATCTCATCATCACCCCCCTACTGAATGGTTGCTCATCCTTTGAGCAACTAATCCTCCTCTTGCATTCCCTTCAAGGCTTTAACAACCCCCCTGATCTCCCGAGGAAGAAGTGTGGGAGTTTCCCCTAGGGGTAAAACCAATTATTCTTTTCTGCATTCTCCCATTCTCTATATTGTGCATATGTGTCCTTTGCATCATTCAGCCCCATAAGAAAAGGTGGGTTGAGATTTAGTTCCAACCATTGGATATTTTTGGCCTGCATGGCCCTCTTGTATAATGGTGCCCTTTCCAATGCACCCCTCAATATTTCTAGAGTATGGTACTCCCTGTGCTTGAGGTTGTGAGGGAGGTTGTTCCATCTCCACTGGATGGCTATAATTCACTCATCTTATATCTGCCTAGAAACATCATCAAAATGGCCTATTACCTATATTTGAGTCTAAAGGTAGCTTTCAACTAGTGCAAGGTCCCTTTCAATCTCTTGAAGGTTAAGGGTGACTCCTCTTAGGCTGAACAATTTTGATCTGATATGTAAGGGTTCTTTATTTCTTCTTCTCATGACCCTCCATATCTCTTTTTCTCTAGTGTCGTCATTCATCATCCAAGATACTAAAGGCATCAACTTCTTATCCCCCATTGTAGGATTAGGGTCCCAAGTATCCATATTTGTCCGCACAACGTTATGCACATAAAACTCTTCCATATTTTTCTGATCAGCCATGTTAGCTTGCTTGTAGAAATCCATGATTTGCCTACAATCTTGGAAAGGTAGGGATCCATGGGAGGCTAGAGTTTTGATTTCAAATAGGATCCCTTGCTCCTTGAGGTACACAACATATGAGTCATAAGGGAATCTGTGTTGAAGGGATTCTATGCATAAGTCTACCATGGTGGCTACTTGCTGCCGTTTTTGCTGCAATTTCTCCTTCAGTGCTACATTCTCTGCCTGTGCCTTCTGCAGTTTCTCCTTCAGAACTTTTTCTTCGATTCTTTCCTCCTCCCTTGGTGATTCTTCAATGATATTTGGACTCATGGGAGGATTTTTTCTCTCTCTTTGACTTATCCTTTGACTCTTGTCAGCTCCAAAATACATATAGGTCTGCCTTTTTCTCTTTGCGCTCAGAGGATCTAAGGTGGCAACTGCCTCTTTGTCTTGAGTGGATGTGGTGTTGTGCTGTGAGTCTGCTTCTTGCTCACTTTCTACTACCTTTATGACTTCTGTCTCTATTTCCATTTCTTCCGTTTCTCCTTAACCCTCCATCTCTTCCTTTCTTCTTCTAGCTCTTCTTGTTCCTCTTTTGGTTCTTCTTCTTCTTCTCTTTCTTATCTAACGCTAGGAGAAAGGCTTCCCTCAGTCCCTTGCTACTGTGTCTGATATGCGGTATGCTTCGGAAGCTAGCTAGACTATTGGTGATGTTGTTCTTCTACTGCTGTTGCACGTTGTTCAAATACGCAGCCCACTCTTGGTACTGCTGTGTTGTGGCACCCTTCAGTCTCTTTCCCTAAAAAATTCTCAATTCACTGGTTTGGATGAGACAAGATCTCTTTTTATTAGATTTCGCAAATAATGTTGAAGCGCTGATGTGACTCGGCTCAGCTCCAGTTTTTGTTGTAGAAAGTTGGACCCTCTTCTTGTTAATTGGTTGATACTATGTGTCTCCTCCCCTCGTTCTCCTCTACACCACTTAATTTAATTTTTTAATTTTTTTTCTTTTTGCATAAAGGAAATGACAGAAAGAAACTAAATTAAATTGCTGAAAGGAAATGGCAGAAAGTAAATGATAGAAAGAAACTAAATTAAATTGCTGAAAGGAAATGGTAGAAAGGAAACTAAAATAAATTGCAGGAAGGAAACTAATTTAAACCACACTTAACTTGGCCAATTGGCTAAACACACCCTACTTATCTTATGCTCTATCTACCATGCTTTTATCCATGTATCTAAATTATCCATGACTTAATTCTATCTGAAAAATTTTTGAGTTGCAGCTTGGAGAAGAAAGGGGTAAAGGTGCTAATGGAGGGCTCAACACATGAAACAAGGCTTAGAGGTGGAAAGAGTGGGTTTAAACCTTATTAAATCTTACTATGGCACAATTTTTTTTTGGAGCGGAATGATTTAAAAATTGAGATGGTGGAGTTGCGATGGAGGGTGATCGCAATCAGCGTTTGGAGCGGTAAAGGTTAACATGAAAAAAATAAAAAGTACGATTTGCGATGTGTGATGCGGCGGATGACATTATTGTGGGCTAGTGGCGGAGTACGGAGTGATATCGCAATCATCAGACAGGAGCGGTAAGTGTTAACAGGAACAAAATAAACAATGCAATTTTTGATTTGCGATGCGGTGGAGTACGAAGAAGATCGCAATCGGCGTCGGGAGTGGTAAGTCTTAAAAGAAAAGGGAAAAATATGCGAAGTGCAATGTGCGATGCGGTGGAGTTATCACAATTAGTGTTGAGGTGGTAAGTCTTAAGGGAAACAAATAGAAATAGCGATTTGCGATTTGCGATTTCGCAATATCGCAATATCGCAAGGTTTGTGGAGAAGCGATAGTGGAGTCAAGAGGAGAGTACGAAGTGAAAAATGCGATAGCGGGAATTTCGAGGAGGAAAGGCGGAGGTCAAACTTTAAAGTGTTTGGAGGGTTTTCAAGTTAAAATTTTTGTGATAGTTGCGCAAAGCGAAAATAAGGGATAAAAGGTGAACTTTAAGGTTTTGGGGGAGTTTTCAAGAATAAAAAGGATGCGGTAGCTACGATAAGAGAAAAGGAAGGAAAGAAGGTGTAACCACTATGCACAGTCGCGTAACACAGTGTACCAGAGCCTAACAACAGAGATGGAAGGAAAATGGAAGATGAAGTGGGAGGTGTTGGAAAATTTTTCTAGGACTATTGAGACTTATTCCTGCAATCAAACCTATTGATTCATGCACAAAAACAGACAAAATGCGTGGTAAAAACAATGAAAAGAAAGCATTTTTTTTTTTGGTTCTGTGGGAAGGTTTGCCCTCCTCGAGCTCTATTGACATAGATGAGAAGGGGGTCTTGATCCACAACTTTTTTGGTTTTTCTCCTCTATTCTATTACTCACAAGCAAATGAAACCTACAACAACACACTGAAAGAAAAACTAAACAAAAACATGAAACGTAAATGAAATTATCAGAAGCAGAACTAATGAAATGAAAGAAAGCAGAGAACAAATATAGTAGAGAGGCTAAGGCACATGGATTGTGCCCTAACCCATGAGGCTAGCTCTCTGAAAATTAAATCAGTAAAATGAAATCAGTCTGTGTAATATTCCCAATTGTTCCACAAGATAATTGGAATATTAGAGTTCTTAATAAACTTAATTAATTAAGTAAATAAGAGGGTGGAGGGACCCACAAAACCCAAAGATAAATAAAATCCACTTTTGATGTGTGTATGTGGATATTTTAGATCTAGATCTACATAATGGAGTAGTAGAGTAGCTACTTAATGTGAAAGGAGTGGAGTTCATGTCTCATTAATGAGAAAGATCATGGAGGTTGAAGCAGTCAACTAAGATCATGGAAGAAATCAAATGTAAGATCATAGAGAATTCATGATGAGATGATGGAGGAGTAGTGCATTTAATGCACACATGATGGAGAGGGTGATCATTACATTCACACATGATGGAGATCATGGAGAGACAACACATTCAACATGGAGACCTATGTCCACATGTACATTGCAGTTATGAGGTGGGCCAAGGCATGGGAAGGTTCACAAACTATATAATGAAGATGAAGGTAACATTGGAGGAAGGCTTTAGATTATTGATTTGTGATCTGTCTAGATCTGGATTTGTCATTTGACATTCCATGCACCCTTATGATGTTTATCTAAGTCTGCAGTGTTGTTTAGCACAGGGTGTTCCCAAGTGGGGATCCCACCTCTTTCCTTGAGTGACCTCTAAGGAAGAGTGTTTGTACTACATTAATTGTTAGACATTGGTGCCATATTGTTCCTACTTTCTACAGAACATCCATATTCATAAATTGCACATTTCTAAAGATCATTTTGAGAGGAGGAGGTTGTCCTTCAATATTTCAGTTGAGGAACCAATGAAGGATTCATCCTATCACATTGAGCTTCAAGATCAACCTTCCAGTTCTTTAGATCTATATCAGGCATCAGGGCATCTACTTTTCATCTCCCAACAGCAGCACTTCCATCAGGAATTGCAAAGTCCATTCTTATAGATCCAAGAGAGAAGGGAAGTTGCTAACATTTTAGCTAGTAATCCAGTGGAGGACCATTCCTTCACATTGTATGCATTATTTCCATCAGTTTTGAGCTTTATATCTACATTTTGCAGTAGGTTAGAGAGCCTTCTTCCTTTATAGTGTAGGTTTTATGAGCAGTTGTGTAGCAGCAGCTACAATCTTCATAGGAGGATTGGGGAGCTAGATCTTGAGATTCTAGTGTGAGGATCTAGTGAAGGGATCAACCCTTCAAGATTAGATCTGATCTTGTGACACATTTCAACCATCTATTTGTCAGATCCAGCTTCATATCTGCATACCCAGCAGTTGTATAGTGAAACCCAAGAGGGTGATTTTCTTAGATTGATAGATCTGAGAAATCCTTTCTGGGTTATCTTGGGTTACCATCATAGAGCCCAGATATAGAATCTTGGCATCATCAAAGCTCGATATTTCTGTAGATCTTCATTTCCCTTTTCAGCCAGAAGCTATATTTACATTACCAATTTTAGGGACATTGCAATATTGCTTCTTGCAGCTCTCCAGTTACGTAGTGCCTTCTTTGGCATGTTTGCAGGGTCATTCTAGGCCATCTCTTTGGCTAAATTACCTCATTTTTGTACACTATTGTAATTGAATCTTCTCCTATGAATAAAATGGCTCAGCTTCTCTATATATTCTGTTTTTGTCTTTAGATTTTTGCTGCAGTTCTCATATTATGTTTGAGTATGACTACATTCTCCCTTTTGGGATATTACAGTCTGCTCATTTCATAAAAGAATAGCCTCATACATTTATGAAAGTTTGATCACTGAGTAAAATAATAAAAAGCTCAATAACTTGCAACAAAATTCTGACCCTTCCTAGCTCTATCTTTTCTCTATTTATTCTACAGGGAAGCTACCAACAACTCCGTAGAAAATAGTGATTGAGTCCACTTGACTCCAAGTAAACAAAAATTGAGTGCACTCCTCTTTGAGTTGCTTGGCTGCCTATGGAACTTGAATTTCTAGAAAGAATCTTTGGGGTGATTGCGTCCACTTGACTCCAAGTAAACAAAGATTGAGTGCACTCCTCTTTGAGTTGCTTGGCTGCTTCTGGAACTCAAATTGTCGGAGAGAATTCTTGGGGTGATTGAGTCCACTTAACTCCAAGTAAACAAAGATTGAGTGCACTCCTCTTTGAGTTGCTTGGCTGCCTCTGGAACTTGAATTGTTGGAGAGAATAATTGGGACCATTTGGTTGCCTTTAAGAGTTGAGGAGGGTGGACAATCCTCCTATAATTTCTCCTTGATGTCTCCTCCAAGTCTTCATGATAAAATCCTTATAAAAATGCATAATAATTCATGATTTTATGCACTCAACCTCATATTAGGCACTTAGAGTATGTTAGCCTTAATCACCACCTATACTAGCATCATAAAACCAAATAATAATAAAAAAGCAAGAAAAAAAATGTCTAAGAAGGCAAAAAGGTGACCATTAACCCCTACAAATATGTATAATGATGGATCTCATTAAAAATTATGTCCCCCCATGGTACATAAGGAAAAATAATAAAAATACTATAATTAATAAGTGTTGTAAGATCATTACCAACTATTATCACTTTCATCACAAGGTCGGAAACTATCACACTACTTCTAAATAATAAACCTGTTAGGGTCCCGTGATTTGGCTGATTAGCAAGCCAAATGACAGTGTAACATCAAACCAAACTTTGGAGCCCAAGGACCTAGCCTTGCTGGACTCAGAGAGGACTCTCTCTATTTGTATAAGGGATATTTGTGTGTTAGCTTATGGTGTTCTGATTTTAGGCTAGTTATGAAGTACGTTTTTTGGTTTTGGTTTTATGTTGTGAGGGATGAAACTGATCAAAGATACGAGATAGGTAAAAAGATGTCAGATCAACTGGGCTATGGGGTCGAAAAGGTCAAGAAATATATCAGACTGTGATACAGGGTTGTTGAAGGGCCGATTTGATTCAAGGTAGAAAGGATCTTTGGGCAAAATGGAGTAAATGGACATCAATTTTGTGAGCAACAAAAATTTTCAAGCATAACTAGTTTAATAGATAACATAAACATGGTAGGGCAAACCATTAATCATGAAAAATGTAACTATAAGCTAATCAATGCATAGAAATAAACATTCAAGCCATGCATAGAGGTATATGACCCTCTAACTTTGGGAAATGGCTTTCAGACTTTGGGGAAAACACTTAAGAAAGACAAACAACTTAACTTATTATGTCGGAATGCCTAAACATAGTACTTCAAGTTATTGGGCACTTTGGAAGCAAGATTTGCATAGTCTTAGACAAAGGGCTAGATCGGAACTAGGCCTCCTTGGTTCAACAAAATGACAATCTAATCAGTCAAAGAGAAATTTCATGGATGGAACTATAGCTAGCCATAGGTAAGCAGGGCGTACCGTAAGTCATACTTAGCATGTATAAAACCATGAATGAAACAAGCAACAATATCCTAAATTATTAAAGAGCAGTCAATAATTCTTTAATGTTACTTAGGAAGAGGAAAACAAAGAAGCTATGAAGAAACAAGAAATTTGAGGTGCCTCCATGGGCATGTCTCAAATTTTTTCTCTACTGATCTATAGCAAGCAAGAAACATGTATTCTACCAAGTCATGGAATCCAACAACAATCATCTATTCATCATCCAAGAACATCCAAGAGGCAATCCAAAAGCATGAGACAAGTATTTCTTCCAAAGCTTATATGACCATATATTGCTTCTATCATCAAGTTCAGCCTTGTTTACAATGAAAGCCTTTGCAATATATAGGCCAAAGTGAGGAAAACCTCATGGTTCAACTTGCCATCCTATTGGCCTAATCAAAATATCTAAACTTGTCCTTGAGGCTTTGCAAAGCCCAAGGCACAAAATATCTCATAAAATATCTAGAAAATGCTAAAAAAGGGAATTAAATTGACTTTTCACAACTTGTCATGTGCAAAAATAGCTAAACGCACATGAGGAAATATCAGTTTTTAAAGGTTCAAATTTTACAAAAATATTCAAAATTTACATCAGCAAAAGGTCCCCTGACTTGCCGGCAACATTTGGCAGCCTTCCCGATGTCGAAATGAGGCTCATAATAGCTCGTTGGAAAGCTATGAGTGTCTAATTTCTGGAAAAACTAAAATTTTCCCAATATCATGCCTAGAAGTCCTCTAAAACTGAACCTGTGTGTAAAAAACCAAAAATTACAGTCTGCTGATAGACCAGGCAGAGTGTGCAAAAAGCGAGCATTTTTCGCCATTTCAGGGGAGAAAATGATCTCCAAATGTCCTGAAAATCGCTTAGTGTATTCTCCTAAAATTATGGCATCTAATGATACCATTCTCCTCCTTTGACGATCCCCTAAACTGAAATGGCGAATTTCATGAGTTTTGACCAAAAACTCAAAAATGCCGAAAAAACCAAAACATGTCAAAATTTGCCCAAAATCAGTGTGTATGACCCTCAAGGGTTCTTAGCAATATTTTCTGAAGCAGTGGCCAAAATCTCAAGTCCTGATGAGCCTTTCTTCACTTTCCGTGCCAGGCGCTTTCCTTTAGCTTCCTTTAGCTTCTCTTGGGCAACCTTTAACTTGCGCCGGGAAAACTGATTTAACTTTTGGTAATGTTTCGTCATTCTTCTTTGCAGCTCTAAATCCCTGTTTTCCCTCTCCAATTTCTTCTCCAAATTTTCATTGACTCTTTCAAGCCACACCTCCTTATTGTTTTCTATCTCCTGTTCAAACAATGCTGTGAGAGGGGTGGATTGGAGAAGGGCAATTTCCTCATCTTTTTGTTTCTCAAGGGCTCTTTTAATCCCAATGGTTCTAGGCCTTTTTCACCTAGGCTGGTCTTCTTCTTCACTTTTATCAAAATTGCCTATGAGCTCATCTATCCTTGCTTGGGCTTTGGAGGCCTCTTTCTTCTACTTAGTCACCCTTGTCTCATGAATGGCCATATGGACACTCATTTGCCTATTTTGGATTTGCAAGAATTGATTGAAATTCCTTGCCCTATGAAGATCATCCTTCAATGCATCAATTTGTCTCTCTCTTTGGATCAAAAGGTTTTCTAGAATGCAGGCCTCATTATCACTATCATCGCTTTGGATTGGGATGATATTGAATGCACTCTCTTGCTCATGACTTCCTTCTAGCTTGCCTTTCCCTTTGCTTTGGGAGGCTATTCTTGTGCTCTTCCTCTTAGGCAAGTCAATCATAGGCTTCTTTGGCAACTTTCCTTTGCTACGGAGAGCTCTTGTCACATTTGGAATGACAACCTTAGGCACTTTCTTTCTTGCAGTCCTGCGCTTGGCCTTTTTAGGAGAGAAAGGCATGATTCCTTTACCTTTGTCATCTTGTTTGTCATCCTCTTAAATTTGCATTTCTTCTTGAGGCTGTTGTGTATCTTGAGGAGGTTGTTGTGTATCTCCTTTAGGCTGCCCCTGCTCCTCAATATCATGTTGTTGTTCTGCCTCACTTTCCTATTGTCCTTGGTCATCAACATCATGCTGCTGCTTTGTCTCAATTTCCTGCTCATCCTGTTGTTCAAACTGCTGCCCTTGATCCTCATCCTTATGTTGCTGCTCAGATTGCTGCCCTTCCTCCCCTTGCTGCTGTTCATCACCACTGAGTTGCTGTTGTTCAGCACTCTCCTTTTCTTGTTCCTGCTGCTGCTCACCATCACCATTGTCATGCTACTGCCCCTCATCCTCAGTTTGATGCTTTTCATCTTTTTCTCCATGTTCATGTCCTTTCTCCTCATGCTGGCCACTTCCTTCTCCTTCTCCATGTTCTTGTGCCTGTTCTGTAGTGATTTTGAGCTTTCTAGGAGTAGGCCTACTAGAGGAAGGCAAGGGGCGATGAGTAGGAGAAGTGGGGGATGCATGGACTAGAGGGACAGTGGAGAAATCTGGGTGAGTAATGAAAACATCCCAAGAGACCTCTCTCTTCTCAAGCTGGTGAAGGATGATGATTTTAATGAGAGAGTGATGGAATAGAGAGGCTATTTGCTGTGATGGAGGCTTCTTCTGGACATAGGAGGCCATTTTCTCAATGCTTTTGCATAAGAAGAAAGGAAGATTCAACTGCTTGGTTCTTGTGAAATGCATCAACAGTCGGATGTGATATGCATAAACTCGGGAGAATCTCCCCTCACAAGTGAAATACTTCATGATGATCTTCATGAGGGGGGCATAGCTGGCTAAAAGATATGAGAAAGGGAAGATAGCAGGGCATGATTCTCTATGTTCAGGCTTGAGGAAAGGTTTGTAGTCATCTAAGTCCAAATAGCTTTGTTTGAACCATTTCTCACCAATATAGGGAATTTTAGTAGCCTTGGATATGGATCTCGGGGAGAACTTGAAATCAAGGCCTGCCAATTGAAAATGTTTGTCTCTGAACCTCAAGGCGCACAGATGTGTTAGAGGAGAGAAGCTTTTTACTTCTTGTACCCTTTGGCAAAAATCCAAGCATCCTACCTCATGAAAATTGAATAAGATAGATGGGTGTGCATTGACCTCTTCGGTGGAAATGGGCTCATACCTCTTGTGCAACACACTCCTGCTATCTTGTTTGGGAGGAATCTTGTTCTAGATGTGCTTCTAAAATACCAAAATGCTTCAAAGTTTTTTGAAATGCCTTCTTCAAACAAAACTCTGTCTCAGCCTGTCAACTTACTGTTTGATCAAGATAAAATTGGTTTTGAATGCTGTGTAAAATGTCTCCTTTGATATAAGATCCCTGGTATTCAAAACAATGTCCTCTTTTTGTATGCCAAACAACAAGAAATTTCAAGAATAAACATACTGTCAACACAGTCAAATGATTTTCTGAGTTTATGGTAAAATCATCTAGCTTTTAGTACTTTGGAGGACATAGGACAGCCTTGTTTTTTGGATAAAGGCAGAAAAACAATCTTCTTAGTTCAAAACACTACTCTCTTCTTTGTATGCTTTTCAACAAGTATATTCAACACCATTACACAGCCCAACAAAATGCATCTACACAATCAAAGTTCGTTGTGTTATAGGTATAGTTATCAGGCCCCTTGTGTTTGGTGTGAGCACAAACAATCCTGTAGGAGTCGAACAGTGAAAACTTCTTTGAACCAAAACACTGTCCTGGTATTCAATATTCCTTACCCAGATTTTGACAATACCTCCAAACTAATTACACTGCTTTCTCACTAAGGTCTGTTTATGGTCGAAAGGAAACCATGACCTTGTTCTTCATCACACCGAGGAAGACTTTGAATAATGGCCAAGTAATACACATATGATTACTGTGTTTGAAATTAGGATCAATGTTTCATTTTTCAAATGATAAGTTTCCACCTTTAAAACATGGCCTTCATCTCTCATCATTTCTTTGAGGGCAGTTACAATGGTTTTTTACATCAATGCAAATTCAACACTCTTTGATGTTTCACCTCTAGCCGACATAACCACAGCAAATCTCGTTTTTCACACAAAAATCAAACCTATGGTTTAAACTGTGATTTTTAACCCTTTCACTCTGTCTCAGCAGTCTTAAAAGAGCAAAAAGGCACATAGAATACCTTTGGAATCGATGATTATGCTTCTTGAGGAGTTTGATCCGCTTCAGGAGTTTTTTGGAGGCATCTTGAGCATTGGATTTATGTGCGGCACTTTAGGAGGAGAGAACGTCGTGCAAAAAACAGTCGGGTCACTTGTTGGGCCCTTGTGACCAGAAGATACAGGCGTGCCATGCGCCGCTACAGGTGCGCCGTGCAGCTTCGTTTTCTTGTGTAAAATGAGCGCCTGAACGCGCCGCGCAGTTCAAAAAGTCCCAAAACTCTATGTAATTTGCTCCAACTCTTTTCTCCGATCTCCAAGACAGCAAGAGGGGTTCTATGGGTGCTTTGAGATGTAAAAAAACGCGTGGGAAACAGTCTCCAACTCTTGCATTTGAAAAAAAAGTGAAAACCCTTTGATGTACTTAATGAGTGTTTTTGAAAAACATTTAAAAGGCCTTTGTCTTTAAAATCAAAACATGAAGTTCCTACCCTTTGTGAGATCATAGCTAAGACTCCTTTTCTTTTTCTCAAAATAAAATCATTCCAAGGGTTAACTTCGTTCATTGTGTTCATATATTTGAAAAAATGACCTTTGCCACTGTTGACACCTTTGGTGACATTTTTAACAAGAAAAAACCACTCAAGATCTGTCAAAGAGAATTGAAAACTGCTTTGTCATTTTGCAAGGAGATGGCCTGTCTTATTCAACTTGGTTGACAACTTATGCCTCCAGGTGTTTCATCAGTTCTTCCTCTGACTGTAGGTGCCAAAATTTAGTTGCATTCATTTAGAATTTTTTATCTTACGTCTATCAAGAAGGGCGCTTCTTCTAACCCCTTGCCTCTGCTCAAAATGTACCAGCAAGGCACCTTTGACCTCTGTTATAGAAGCAGGCCCTTATTTGAAACAGTGGTGTGTATCATTGTTTTTGAAAGTTGTTTATAGAACCTGGAGAAGCATGCCATAATACTTCTTGAAATTTATGAACAAATGTATTTAGTTGAAATACCTCCTTTGGAAAGCTAAATATAATTTTGCCTTCTTGTCCACTGTGATGATCTATCTAAAAGACATTATTTCATGAACAGGAAGATGAGCACCTTTTGACAATCATTTACCATCACTGGTCTGTGTCATGACCTGTCCCTTAATCATCAGCAAATTGTTTTATTTGGCCTCCAGACTGCTATATTAGAAAGAAAACTTGATGAGAGATAAGTTTAACATTTTGGATTACAGTAGTACCCCTGCTTTCCTTCTTTTTCCTTTTACATTATTTCTCTGTTTCAACTATCTCTTACTGTTCTTACCACTTATCTTTTGATCAGTCAAACCTTGAAATCAGTTACTGCCCTGGCCCTCTGCTTATGAATGAAGGAGGCCCTTCACTGGACAAAGTGTCTGATGTTCTTTCAACCTCTTTGGTCCTCTGCTTGTAGATGAAGGAGGCTTCTTCGTCTTGTCATATCAACAGCCTCTTGACAGTGTTGTTTTTCTTTTACTGTTCTTTCAGGCTTTGAATGAGGTCGCAATAGCTTGATGAGAAACTCTTTGCTCTGTAGCTGCATCATAGGCTCAGGATCACATTGAGAAGCAGTTGTCTTCTCATGTGGAGCTCAAAATTGTCTTCCGAGATGCTGGTATGTTTCTGTCCTTGAAAGATCCATCAAACACTGTAAAAACACCTAAACCCAGCTTGACTTGTGGTCTATGTATTGCTGAGACTTAAGGGTGTATTAGTGGCGCGAGCTAGGGCTGTAACCAACTTCATTAGCATAGTAGGAAGGTCTGTTATGACTGGTCTATAGCAGATGGAGGTTTTTGGCTCTTTGATAGTTTGCCAAGGGAGAAATGCCTTAAAACGCCACTTCCTAACTTAGGGGAGACTGTTTGAATAGATTTGGATTGTCTCTTTAGAGCTGATGGGTAGACTAGTATGGCTGAGGCTAGGTAGGATTTTATGATGGGGTTTCATCTTGTCATGGGAGGACTGAAAGGTAGGAGGGAAAAAAAGTTTTATGGGTGTTTTCCCAGCTGGTAAATTTGACAAATTTTTAGATCGGATGTTGGAAAACTTGGTTGTTACAACTAGTCATCACCAACAAGTAAAAAATACTGATGACTAACAAAACCATCACATGAAATAGATAAGGAACCATCACAAGGAATGACAGCACATAAATTGAAATAATCACAAAGTACCATTTGTGCAAGCACATATCATTGGACATGAGAAAACATGGGAGCTAAGATACATAGAATATATCAAGGTGGATGTAGGGGTAGAAGAATTGGAACATCAAGCTTGAGCTAGTAGATATGAGAAAGAGAGCTCATCTGAGTAGCATTAATACACCCCTGAAAGGGTGGCTCGAAATTAATTGTCCTTAATGGGAAAAAGGACGAATTTACTCTTTGTTGTTAGCTTAGTTGTATTAATGGAAGACCCCTATCCAAGGCCATAAAAAATAAGGTGAAAATCATTTCAAAATTCAAAATAAAAAAGATTACTTATCTTGTGTCATTGCCATTAGCTTTGAGGTGGATATTGTTCCAAAATCCAAAGGGAGAAAATGTAACCTCTTGCATTATCTTTGAGGGGAAAATCCTTAAAAACCAGTGAAATAACCTTTGAGGTGGGTATCATTCCAAAACTTAAAAAGAACCTTAATTTTGACGAGATAATCTTCCAAAATTTAGAAGGGAGAAAATGCAACCTTACCTAATGTGAAAATTCCTTGAATGCAATTACTGGAGATTTATCTTCTAACTATTAGTATTTGATTTTTATTTTGAATTAATATTCAAAAAATAAAGATATTTCACTATCGCATTCTTCACAATAAAAAATGTTGCGGAAAAACAAAATACAAAATCTAGAAATATATACACACACACAAAATATAACACCATTGTTTTTGGATAATTGTCCCTACAAAAACCCCTAAGGGAAAACCAATGAAACATATGAGGGTTTATATTACTATGTAACAATTTGAGAGAAATATTACAAATTGTTTCATAACTGGAAAACCTTAGACAATCTACTGGAAAAATTTCTGGAAGACACTCTTGTCTCCCTCCGCAACTGATCTGACCTCTCTTAGCCACTCGCACCATTATCTGGAATTCACACTTCCTTCATAAATACACATATCTAGATGTAGGAAAATCGCACAACCCTGGAATCACCTCCAGGTCATCCTTCCTGCATCCCTTTGCCTCTAAAACAAAATTTCTTTGCCTCTAGGACACTGATCTGACCACTGGTAACTGAAACATGGCTTCTTCTGGCAACCCACACTGGGAATTTGACTAACTCGCACTATTGTATTTAGTATCCTCTTTCCTATTACCCGGACACTAGAAATACTAAGGAAATCTTCCTCGAGAATATTTTCTCCCAAATATATATTGTAACCCTTGATTTGATGTTTTCCCTAGCTACAACTATGCACTTGTTGAATACTTTCAACTGGGTAGTCAAACTGCTCAACTCTATAATCGTGTCTTCTCCAACCCCTTCGACTTTCTCTTATAATCCCTTGGTTAAGCCTCAACGACCATGATTAGCTATCAATCGATGACTAAGGTCTATTTGAATTCATCAATAGAAGCCTCTAGAGCAAAATAGATCTACCTTAATTAATTCACTTTAATTTACCACTTTTCCTAAGTTAGACATAGGAAATATTTTAATTCTGGTGAATTAATTTAATTAAGGTGTTTATGAGTCTTATCTCATGAAACCTTTTATGGTTTTGGATATCTTGTGTTCCTTAGCCTCTTAGACACAATTTGAGACTAGAACATTTATCTGTTGCTACACAAACTAACGCCTAGATCCTAAATAAGGTGTAGCTAGTCTAAGTCATTACCATTTAGTTGTAGCCGAATATGATTCCAAAAGTCAAAATGGAGAAAATGTAACCTTACTACATCGTGGATAAAGTGCAAACAAGTCCAAGCTACTATTATTAGCTTCAAGTAGATATTGTTTCAAAATATAGGAAAAAGAAAATATAACCTTACCCAAACTATTTCCATTAGCATTGAAGCAAAAACCCTTCTAGACAATTGGGATCACCTTTGAAGTACTTATTGTCCCATAATTTAAATATAGTCTTAACTTTAGCTAGGTATCTTTCCAAATGTCAAAATAGAGAAAATATATCCCCGCGGTCAATTGAGGTTATCCTTGGTGGTTGGGAAGAAAGAATGGAATCCTCCTTACCTAGATTCAATTCCCTCAAGTGACATGATAGATGTTGACAATATGCATATATTACTCATATGGAATATACAACATTATACCTATAAAAAAAAAACCCTATACTTTCACAATAAATTTGATGTAAATGGTTCTAAATCATTGCAAATATTTTCATACAAATATTATCCTAAAATTCAAAAAATAAAATATAACCTTATCTAAATCATTATTATTAGCAATAAAAATTATTTTCAAATAACTCTTATTACTTTTGAAATGGATATTGTTCGAAATTCAAAAAAAAAATATATATATATCATCAACTACACCATCAATAGGTTCCAAAATCATTATTATTAACTCCACACAAAAAAATATCAATAAATACACCATCAATTAAGCCTAAACAATTCCAATATCATTGTTTTTAACTTCATATAAATATTATTTCAAAATTATTTCAAAATTAAAAAATAGAAAAATTATAACCTTCACTTCGATCATTAACGTTAACACTAAGACATAATTATTTTTTTATTAAAACATTATTATTACTTAAATTTTGGCCATTCCAAAATTCAAATAAATAATTAAAAAAACTTCTCCAAATTACAAATAATTTAAAATAAATATTTATATATATATATATATATATATATGAAAACGAATATAAATATACACATGCATAATTTGTCATTATCATTATTATTAATTTTCAAAACAATCTTTTTTTAAATTAACATTAAAAATATATATCTATCCTTACTTTCACTCAATTCATTATTATTGTCATTATAATTATCATTAATTTTCATAACAGTTATTATTTGAAATCAACGTTAAAAAGTATATATCCACTTTCACCTAACCCTTTGAAAATAACAATTTAAAAATTTTGAAAAACACTTTTGACTCAATAATCTTCTCTACAGATTAAAAAACAATGTGTTTGAGTTTGAAATCAATGCTAGAAAGGGAAGATTTCATTTTAATTAAATATATATTTTTAATAAAAAATTATTATTATTAGGTTTGTATTTCAAGAATATTTTAAGATATATGAATTCTCAAGTTCGAAATTATACTAGGTTGGATAGAGTTTTCTCAAGTTCAGAAACCATCAATAACTTGGCTAAGTCAAATTTACCTTATTATTTTAATTTAAAGTTATTTTTATTCCATTTTTATTTTAAAATAGAGTTATTTTTATTTGTATTTTATTTTGAGAGTATAAATTTTTTTAATATACGATTACTTTTATTTTTATTTTATTTTATTTTTTATCAAGTAAAAATGATTAGAAAACAATACATTATATTACATTACAACATCCTACCATACCAGACTGGGTAGCCTCTCACCGCTTGGTACTCAAAATATGATATAAAATTATTCATAATTTGAAATTTGTTTTGCCTTCTTACTTTTCATTAAATTTTAATCTAAACTAGTGACATTTCATTTTTGAAATTGATATAGTTGAATTATTAAATGGACTACACCATTGGGAATCATTTAAATTTTTTATTCATGCCGCATTGAAGCATCCCTAACCAATGGCATTAACTTAAGCTTGATATCGTCTGCTTATTTGTGAGACCCGTGCATCGATGGCGTACAATCGATCCGCAGTGTCTCCCTTAAATTCCAAATCAATATCCACTGTTGATCTGACCTGCAGATCGATGGCGTACAATCCATTGCCCCGGTGGTCCCCACCATCCATTCACCGTTGCAAAACCACGTGGTATCTATCGCACTTCTTGTGAGAGTGGGGCGATTTTTCTTATTTTGCAGTGATTCCATACACCGTTTGATGTGTGGCCTTGAGAACTATTCACAAACCGCCACTCATCGCACGTTAAAGTTTGGACGTGGACCCGACGCGATATTGGCGTCCACTGTCTGATCTGGGGCCGCTCAT
This sequence comes from Pinus albicaulis, assembly GCA_034641835.2. NCBI lineage: Eukaryota > Viridiplantae > Streptophyta > Pinopsida > Pinales > Pinaceae > Pinus > Pinus albicaulis. The sequence continues at coordinate 1,266,860,873 of CM076574.1, read as the reverse complement.
CGGACGGTGATCGCTCTCCGAAGATGACCATGCGATAACTCAAGGTACGGCACAGTGTTAAGTGCATCTCTGCCATCAATCTGATCTGCAGATCGATGGCCTAAAATTCAGCGCCCTGATTCCTTGTCCAGTCAGTTGTTCGGCGGCTATTCTCCGTCGTTGATCACATGGGCCGATCTCATCCGACGGCCCACATTTGTCCCGAACCACGAACATGATTTTCGATCATTTTTCACCAAAACAAAGGTTTTTAACCTATGTTCTCCATTTTTCCAAAAGCTGACTCCTCCGCTTTGACTTTTCGCCTCCGCTCCCGACCGTCGATCTCTGTGCGATAGACGGCTCCGATTTGATTCTTTCCCCTGTTTCCTTTTGACTCATTCTAAATCAATCTTGACTATTGGATGATGCCATCCAACAACCACACTCCCCCCACATGTCCTCTGAAGCAATATAACCTATACATGCAGGATGTCATAACATTATTTGTATTTTGCAGGGTTCCCATGGTTTTTTCCGCTATGTCTGAAGAAAATTTAAAGGAAGAGGGTGACGATCCTCCTGCCTTCGATTCACCAGAGGAAACCATTCGCAGGAAGAAGCTCCATGTTTCATCAGTCATCCATGAAGCATTGATGCCACAAAACCCCTGCGCAACCCTACACCTCAGAAAAAAACCATGAATCAAGCACAGTCAGAGAGTATCAGTGTCGAAGACAAAGATATACCAGAACAGAAGGTTGAAGACAGATCTTCGGGGATTACATCTAAGATGGTTTATCAAAAGCCTAATCCCTGATTAAAAACACAATTAAAGGAGAAATCATAAAGGTGTATCAGCTAGAAAACCTCCACCGCCACAGCTGGGGCAAATTGATCCCTCTAGCTACCACGATGCCACCTGTGCCTCAAAGCATTCATATCTGAGGCTGGAGATATTAATCAGGTTCAGATATTTGTCTCAAATGCAGCCAGAGAGTAAATTCTGCCAAGGAACTTAATGACAAAACATCTGCACAGTTACTTCGACATCACACAGAGCCTCAAAGGTCAAAAAGAGCTCCCACTGAGCTTAAATCTTTATGTAAATCATTTAATACAGAAGACACCTATGTAAGCTTCTTCATTGAGCCCCCAAATGCCGAGAAGCCATTTAAGTCTGTATTAATTATATTTGGAGATATTTTATCAGATCTCACCTCCTCATTCTTCTATAAATACTACTACAGAAGATGAGAGAGGGATTGGTTGATGTAGTTGCTAATCATTGTAATGTAATTGAGCTTGAGACTTATATCTATAAATACTGTTCACTGGCCCTTGGAGCTCTGCTTGTGATAGATAAGTTAGGCTGAGATGAGTAGATGATTGCTAAACTAAAGCATTGGACTTAAAGCTGTAATTGTTTTGGAGCATCAATACAAGCTGATTTATGGGATCTTGGTCTATGTTGACGGTGATGTTTTTCTCATTGTAATTTGTTATTTTGTTTCTATTTTCACTGTGTTTCATATTCTCTTATCAAGAACAGCATGCATGGAATTAGGACCTACTGTATATCAGTACCCTTCTCTGACTGAAAATCTTTATCTTCATGTTTTCTTCTAATCTGTGTTGTTTGGGAATGATTCGATTCAGTTTAAGCATAGGAATGTTGGCGTTCCCTCGTCTTATTGTCTTAGCTGAATATTATTCTTAAATGTTATGTTCAGTACTGGTTGAGTAGAGATGAACTAAGGAAGATATGGTGTGCCCTGGTCCTAGTTTTATCCCCAAAGACTATCTGAATGTTTCCCTTGGAATGTGTTAAAAGCTGGCTAGTTTAGAAGTACTTACCAAATCTTAGACCATCCTTTGTTATCATTATTATTTCCCCCTATTTTTTATGTGTTTTCTATTTGAAGGTGTATCAAAGGCTGGCTAGTTTAAAAGTACTTATCAGATCCTAGTGTACTTTCATGTTTTTCTTAAGTGTATGTCAAAAGCTGGCTAGTTTAAAAGTACTTACCAGATCTTAGGCTGCTCTTTTTTTCTTCATCTGTTTATTTCCCCTTCTTGATTGTATCATTTCATTCCATAAATAAAACCTTAAAGAGATCCTTAGACATAGATGACTTGCCCCATGGACCACTCTTGCCTCTTGTTGTTCCAATTAAACCCTATTGTGACTCCATAGCCCAATGGACTAAAACTTGCAGTTATCTATCTTACTGGCCAAACCTTATTCTATGTGCTTGCAACTTCACACCTTTGAAACTCTTTGCATTTAGAACTTTCCACCTCAAACAGTAATCATGCTCAACCATCCAAAAAACAAACAAAACCCTTGGCCTTCATAACTAGCCTAATATCATTACCCAAAACTTCAAAGACAAATCCATCTTTGTACTTATTGGAGAGATCCCTCTCCGGATTCAAGAGGGCTAGATCCTAGAATCCCAAAGTGGTTGAAACGATGTTTCTCCCTGCGATCGGACTTTTCCAATCTTGCTAATTACAAGGAACTAACACAACCAAAGAGAATTAGACACAAAAACATGCAAGCTAATGGAGCAAACTTTAAATCGAAAAAGAGAGTTTCCCAAAGTGACCCAAACAAGAAAAGTAATCGATGCTCAAAGTATTGAAGAAGAAGGACTAATCAAAAAATGAAAAAGACCGTTCAATTAGAAAAAAAAAAGGATCAAGAAAAACTCAATCTAATGACCCGAAACGAGACTGATAACAATCAAAGAGACTTGTTCGTGAATAGAAGGCTTGGTGTGCAAGAACGCTTAGAAACCCTAAGGTCTTAAATGACACTGACAAGAAAATGGACAAACGACTGAAGGAAATGAGTCTATAGTAGTCAATACAGTCTCAAAGGCTTAATCACAGTCTCATTAAGGAGGTCAAACCAAAACCTACAGGGGTTGGCGCGATTTTAAGGCTGCAATCTACGCCATACAGAGGTTGGCACGAGTGCTAAAAGACAAACCTGCGCCAATCGGTGCGACTTTCCAAACAAAAACTACGCCAAGCTGGATACCTGTGGGAAAAAGAGGAAAAACCATAACCTAATGAGTAGAGGTCAACCTTGACACTCTAGAGCTGAATAGAGGATGGAATCTCAACAAACAAACCAGAAAAAGACAGATAACTAAACCAATAATCGAAAATGACCCAACAAGATGAAACGACAAACTCACACTGATCCCCAGTGGAGTCGCCAATTTGTTATGAAGGTAAATCCTCTCTTCGAACAGAGATGATCCCTCTAGACCTAGGGTGGGTCTAGCAACAAAAATACATGCTAAAGTGTTGCTTCCTAGTTAATGAATGAAAAAAAGACACGGTAGATTGACCTACCTTGAATCCAATGTTGTTGTCGTTACAGAAAGAGTAGTGGCCTCTCGCTCCTACCTTAACAAATCACAATCCGTTTGTTGTTACACTCAAGTACCTGCACATAGGATAAAGAACAAGAACAACATACAACAGAAGAGTTTCACTCATAACTATTAGCCAGTCAAAGAGGGATAAACATATCGCATCAAATAAACATCATAACACAATAGTGGAACAAAACAGTAGTCATGTATACAAATGAATAGAAGGAAGAGTACAACCAATGCTTTGACGTCGTAGTCTCTTCCAGCAGGGTTCAGGCGAAGCGCGTCTCAAATTCTAGTCAGGGAGTTCGGACAAGATGAAGGCATGGACTCAAGCTCTCTTAGAAGTCATCCACTCAAGATTCTTCAACGCAATTCCTTCTTATTCTATCTTCTCTAGCAGCTCAACTATAGTATGTATAATTCTCCCAGTTCAGCTAGCTTCTACTAAAAGAGATAGTTTCTTTTATAAAAGAAAAGGAGGAGGTTTGGATCCCTAAAAAGGTGGGAGGGAGTCCTATCCTTTAGGAGAGTTCCAAGGGAGGTGGAAACTACTAACTAAAGGAAGGAGTCTGTGGTTGTTTTAGTTCAACCACTCCCAATGACTCATCCTTGAGGTGGTTTAAATGGAACCTCTGCCTCTATTTTTTTTTTAAATTTCCATAAACAGATTGTTGCAGGTGTCTAACTAGCATAGAGCGCCAACTGGCACGGGCTCAGTGTTAAATTCTCTGTCGGCGCGAGGGTGTAACTAGCTACTCGTGCCAAGGCAAAAATAGGGATTTTTACAGCTCTGCTCAGGGAATTGTTAACAAGAAGAATGTTTGTTTCATAAAAAGGGATGCAAGGATGGTATTTGCAAAGCATGACACTGCTTATTGGTCACAGAAATGACCCTCCAATGTGCGAGTTGGGGATTGCAGGGACAGTGACAAAATGTTGTGTAACGCACATGGATCGGGCGCTAACCCACGAGCCTAGCTCTTTGAAACTTAAATCAGTAAAATGAAATCAGTCTGTGTAATATTTCCAATTTTTCCACAAGATAATTGGAATATTAGAGTTCTTAATAAACTTAATTAATTAAGTAAATAAGAGGGTGGAGGGACCCACAAAACTCAAAGATAAATAAAATCCACTTTTGATGTGTGTATGTGGATATTTCAGATCTAGATCTACATAATGGAGTAGTAGAGAAGCCACTTAATGTGAAAGGAGTGAAGATCATGTCTCATTAATGAGAAATATCATGGAGGTTGAATCAATCAACTAAGATCATGGAAGAAATCAAATGTAATATCATAGAGCATTCATGATGAGATGATGGAGGAGTAGTGCATTTAATGCACACATGATGGAGAGGGTGATCATTACATTTACACATGATGGAGATCATGGAGAGACATCGCAGTCAACATGGAGGCCTATGTCCACATGTACATCGCAGTTATGAGGTGGGCCAAGGCATGGGAAGGTTCACAAACTATATAATGAAGATGAAGGCAACATTGGAGGCAGGCTTTAGATTATTGATTTGTGATCTGTTTAGATCTCGATTTGTCATTTGACATTCCATGCACCCTTATGTTGTTTAGCTAAGTCTACAGTGTTGTTTAGCACAAGGTGTTCCCAAGCGGGAATCCCACCTCTTTCCTTTAGTGACCTCTAAGGAAGAGTGTTTGTACTACATTCATCATTAGAAATTGGTGCCATATTTTTCCTACTTTCTGCAGAACATCCATATTCAGAAATTGCACATTTCTGAAGATCATTTTGAGAGGAGGAGGTTGTCCTTCAATATTTCAATTGAGGAATAGGTGAAGGATTCATTCTATCACCTTGACCTTCAAGATCAACCTTCCAGTTATTCAGACCTATATCAGGCATCAAGGCATCTATTTTTCATCTCCCAGAAGCAGCACTTCCATCAAGAATTGCGCATTCCATTCTTGTAGATCCAAGAGAGAAGGGAAGTTGCTATAATTTTAGCTAGTAATCCAATGGAGGACCATTTCTTCACTTTGTATGCATTATTTCAATCATTCTTGAGCTTTATAGCTATATTTTTCAATAGGCTAGAGAGCCTCCTTCTTTTACAACGCAGTTTTTATGAGCAGTTGTGTAGCAGCAGCTACAATCTTTAGAGGAGGATCGAGGAGCTAGATTTTGAGCTTATAGCTTGAGGATCTAGTGAAGGGATCAACCCTCCAAGCTTATATCTAATCTTGTGACATATTTCAGCCATCTATTTGTCAAATCCAACTTCAGATCTGCATACCCAGTAGTTGTATAGTGAAACCCTAAGAGGGTGATTTTCTTAGATTGACAGATTTGAGAAATCCTTTCTGGGTTATCTTGGGTTACCATCATAGAGCCCAGATCTAGAATCTTGGCATCATCAGAGCTTGATATTTCCATAGATATTCATTTCCCTTTTCATCTAGAAGTTATATTTACATTATCAGTTTTAGGGACATCGCAGTATTTCTTCCTGCAACTCTCTAGTTACGCAGTGCCTGCTTTGGCATGTTTGCAGGGTCATTCTAGGCCATCTCTTTGGGTAGACTACCTCATATTTTGTACACTGTTGTAATTGAATCTTCTCCTATGAATAAAATGGCTCAACTTCTCTATATATTTTGTTGTTGTCTTTAGATTTTTTCTGCAGTTCTCATATTATGTTTGAGTATTACTACATTCTCCATTTTGGGATATTACAGTATGCTCATTTCATAAAAGAATAGCCTCGTACATTTCTGAAATTTTGATCACTGAGTAAAATAATAAAAAGCTCAATAGCTTGCAACAAAATTCTGACCCTTCCTAGCTCTATCTTTGCTCTATTTATTCTACAGGGCAGCTACCAACATCTCCCTAGAAAATAGTGATTGAGTCCAATTGGCTCCAAGTAAAAAAATATTGAGTGCACTCCTCTTTGAGTTGCTTGGCTGACTCTGGAACTTGAATTGCTAGAAAGAATCTTTGGGGTGATTGCATCCACTTGACTCCAAGTAAACAAATATTGAGTGCACTCCTCTTTGAGTTGCTTGGCTGCTTCTGGAACTCGAATTGTCGGAGAGAATCCTTGGGGTGATTGAGTCCACTTGACTCCAAGTAAACAAAGATTGAGTTCAATCCTCTTTGAGTTGCCTGGCTGCCTCTGGAACTATAATTGTTGGAGAGAATCATTGGGATCCTTTGGTTGCCTTTGAGAGTTGAGGAGGGTGGACAATCCTCCTATAATTTCTCCTTGTTGTCTCCTCCAAGTCTTTATGATAAAATCCTTATAAAAATGCTTAATAATTCATGATTTTCTGCACTCAACCTCATATTAGGCACACAGAGTATGTTAGCCTTAATCACCACCTATACTAGCATCATAAAACCAAATAATAATAAAAATGCAAGAAAAAAATATCTAAGAAGGCAAAAAGGTGACCATTAATCCCTACAAATATGTCTAATGATGGAGCTCATAAGAAATTATGGCCCCCCATGGTACATAAGGAAAAATAATAAAACTACTATAATTAATAAGTGTTGTAAGATCATTACCAATGATTATCACTTTCATAACAAGGTCAGAATCTATCACACTACTTCTAAATAATAAACCATTACATGAAATAGATAAGGAACCATCACAAGGAATGATAGCACATAAATTGAAATAATCACAAATTACAATTTGTGCAAGCACATATCATTGGACATGAGAAAACATGGGAGCTAAGATACATAGAATATATCAAGGTGGATGTAGGGGTAGAAGAATTGGAACATCAATCTTGAGCTAGTAGATATGAGAAAGAGAGCTCGTCTGAGTAGCATTAATACACCCCTGAAAGGGTGGCTCGAAATTAATTGTCCTTAATGGGAAACAAGACTAATTTCCTCTTTGTTGTTAGCTTAGTTGTATTAATGTAAGACCCCTATCCAAAGCCATAAAAAATAAGGTGAAAATAATTTCAAAATTCAAAATAAAAAAGCTTACTTATCTTGTGTCATTGCCATTAGCTTTGAGGTGGATATTGTTCCAAAATCCAAAGGGAGAAAAAGTAACCTCTTGCATTATCTTTGAGGGGAAAATTCTTAAAAACTAGTGCAATAACCTTTGAGGCATGTATCATTCCAAAACTTAAACAGAACCTTAATTTTGATGAGATAATCTTCCAAAATTTAGAAGGGAGAAAATGCAACCTTACGTAATGTGAAAATTCCTTGAATGCAATTACTGGAGATTTATCTTCTAACTATTAGTAATTGATTTTTATTTTGAACTAATATTCAAAAAAATAAATATATTTTCACTATCGCATTCTTCACAATAAAAAATGTTGCGGAAAAATAAAATACAAAATCTAGAAATATATACACACACACAAAATATAACACTGTTGTTTTTGGATAATTGTCTTTACAAAAACCCCAAAGGGAAAACCAATGAAACATATGAGGGTTTATATTATTATGCAAAAATTTGAGAGAAATATTAAAAAAAAATTCACAACTATAAAACCTTAGACAATCTACTGGCAAAATATTTGGAAGACACTCTTGTCTCCCTCTGCAACTGATCTTACCTCTCTTAGCCACTCGCACCATTGTCTGGAATTCACACTTCCTTCATAAATACACATATCTAGATGTAGGAAAATCACACAACCCTGGAATCACCTCCACGTGATCCTTCCTGCATCTCTTTGCCTCTAAAACAAAATTTCTCTGCCTCTAGGACACTGATCTGACCACTAGTAACTGAAACGTGGCTTCTTCTAGCAACCCACACTGGGAATTTGACTAACTCGCACCATTGTATTCAATATCCTCTTTCCTATTACCCGGACATAGAAATACTAAGGAAATCTTCCTCGAGAATATTTTCTCCCAAATATCTGTTGTATCCCTTGATTTGATGCTTTCCCTAGCTTCAACTATGCACTTGTTGAATACTTTCAACTGGGTAGTCAAACTGCTCAACTTTGTAATCGTGTCTTCTCCAACACCTTCGACTTTCTCTTAAAATCTCTTGGTTAAGTCTCAACAACCATGATTAGCTCTCAATCGATGGCTAAGATCTATTTGACTTCATCAATAGAAGCCTCTAGAGAAAAATAGATCTACCTTAATTAATTCACTTTAATTTACCACTTTTCCTAAGTTAGACATGGGAAATATTTTAATTTTGGTTAATTAATTTAATTAAGGTGTTTATGAGTCTTATATCGTGAAACCTTTTATAGTTTTGGATATCTCGTATTCCTTAGCCTCTTGGACACAATTTGAGACTAAAACATTTATCTGTTGCTACACAAACTAATGCCTATATCCTAAATAAGGTGTAGCTAGTCTAAGACATTACCATTTAGTTGTAGCCAAATATGATTCCAAAATTCAAAATGGAGAAAATGTAACCTTACTACACCGTGGATAAAGTGCAAACAAGTCCAAGCTACTATTATTAGCTTCAAGTAGATATTGTTTCAAAATATAGAAAAAAGAAAATATAACCTTACCCAAACAATTTCCATAAGCATTGAAGCAAAAACCCTTCTAGACAATTGGGATCACCTTTGAAGTACTTATTGTCCCAAAATTTAAAGATAGTCTTAACTTTAGTTGGGTATCTTTCCAAATGTCAAAATAGAGAAAATATGTCCCCGCGGTCAAGCGAGGTTATCCTTGGTGGTTGGGAAGAAAGAATGGAATCCTCCTTACCTAGATTCAATTCCCGCAAGTGACATGATAAATGTTGACAATATGCATATATTACTCATATGGAATATACAACATTATACCTATAAAAAAACCCTATACTTTCACAATAAATTTGGTGTAAATGGTTCTAAATCATTACAAATATTTTCATACAAATATTATCCTAAAATTCAAAAAATAAAATATAACCTTATCTAAATCATTATTATTAGCAATAAAAATTATTTTCAAATAACTCTTATTACTTTTGAAATAGATATTGTTCCAAATTCAAAAAAAAAATTAAATATTTATCATCAACTACACCATCAATGGGTTCCAAAATCAATATTATTAACTCCACACAAACAAATATCAATAACTACACCACCAATTAAGCCTAAACAATTCCAATATCATTGTTTTTAACTTCATATAAATATTATTTCAATATTATTTCAAAATTAAAAAATAGAAAAATTATAACCTTCACTTCAATCATTGACGTTAACATTAAGACATAATTATTTTTTTATTAAAATATTATTATTACTTAAATTTTGGCCATTCCAAAATTCAAATAAATAATTAAAAAACTTCTCCAAATTACAAATAATTTAAAATAAATAATATATATATAATTTTCAAAACAATCTTATTTTTTAAAATTAACATTAAAAATATATATCCAACCTCACTTTCACCCAATTCATTATTATTGTCATTATAACTATCATTAATTTTCATAATAATCATTATTTGAAATCAACAGTAAAAAGTATATATCCACCTTCACCTAACCTTTTGAAAATAACAATTTGAAATTTTTGAAAAACACTTTTGGCTCAATAATCTTCCATACAAATTAAAAAATAATGTGTTTGAGTTTGAAATCAATACTAGAATATAATTATTAGGTTTGTATTTTAAGAGTATTTCAGGATATATGAATTCTCTACTCTTTTCGTACATCCAAAGTTAAGATAGATTTAGGCTAATTTAATTTCCTCTTTAAATATAATATATTCCACATGGGTCAATACCATAGATTTTCAAGCTCAAAAAACACAAATAACTTAACCAAGTCAAGTTTTCTCAAGCTCAAAAATCACCAATAACTTAACTAAGTCAAGTTGCACACACCTGATTAATTGTCATTATCATTATCATTATTATTAATTTTCAAAACAATCCTTATTTGAAATCAACATTATTATTATTATTATTATATATATATGTGTGTGTGTGTGTGTGTGTGTGTGTGTGTGTGTGTGTATCCTCACTTTCACCTAATTCATTATTATTATCATTATCATTAATTTTCAAAGCAATCATTATTTGTGTGATTGAGTTTGAAATCAGTGTCACCCTTTAAAGAAAGGGAAGATTTAAGTTTAGTTAAATATATTTTCTTAATAAATAAATATTATTATTATTATTAGGTTTACATCTAAAGAGCATCTCAAGAGATTTGATCCCTCTTGGCCTTTGATAGATGCAAATTTAAGATGGATCTAGGTTAGTTTAATTTCCTCTTTTTAAATATAATATATTCCACATAGATACCATGGGTCAATACCATGGGTTTTCTAGCTCAAAAACTACCAGTAACTTGACCAAGTCAAGTTTTCTCAGTCTCAAAAACCAGCAATAACTTGACTAAGTCAAGTTTACCTTATTATTTTAAGTTTAAAGTTATTTTTATTCCCTTTTTATTTTAAGGTAAGGTTATTTTTATTTGTATTTTATTTTGAGAGTAAATTTTTTTAATGTACTATTACTTTTATTTTTATTTTATTTTATTTTATTTTTGATCAAGTAAAAATGGTTAGAAAACATTACATTATATTACATTACAACATCCCTACTATACTAAGTTGGATAGAGTTTTCTCAAGCTCAGAAACCATCAATAACTTGACTAAGTCAAATTTACCAAATTATTTTAATTTAAAGTTATTTTTATTCCATTTTTATTTTAAAATAGAATTTCACAAGGACTCAAATTCTCCCTCTTCCTTTTGGAAAGATATTGCAAGGATGCCTCTATCACTCTTCGAAAATTTTCAGAGAACTTCCTGTTTTGACTCATTTGATTGCGTTGGATATAGTTGTTTACAGTTTAAGCGAAGAGACATGGAGTTGGCTTCCAGCACCCACAGATAGATATGGGTATCTGCGTATCATAGCCTTTAAACCGAGACCAGACATGAAAGTTTGTTGAGATTTATTTTGTTTTGTTAAAATTTGTCTCTTTCACTGATATCAGGGTATAATAGTAGGTAGTTGGTATGATCCTTAAGGTACTTTCAACCCAATTAAAACAAATGTTTATCATTAATTTTGCAGCATAATTTTGTATAGCTTTCATGTTGGACATTTTTAATAATTATTTTTAATGCAACGCAATATATAATTATTAAAAATAAGATATAGTTCAACTGTGACTATTTAAAAAAATGCATTTTAGGATTGTTGAATGCTTTTTGCACTTTCATATGATCAATCCAATGTTGAAGAAACTTTATGCACAATGGATCATGATGTACTTTTGTGACTATTTAAAAAAATGCATTTTATGATTGTTGAATATTTTTTGTAATTTCGTATAATCATTTCAATGTTGAAGAGACTTTATGCACAATATATAATGAATGTTGAATGCTTTTTGCAATTTCATATGATCATTCAAATGTTGAAGAGACTTTATGCACAATGGATAATGATGTACTTTTGTGATTATTTAAAAAATGCATTTTATGATTGTTGAATGTTTTTTGCAATTTCATATGATCATTCCAATGTTGAAGAGAATTTATGCACAATGGATAATGATGTACTTTTGTGACAATTTAAGAAAATGCATTTTATGATTGTTGAATGCTTTTTGCAATTTCATATGATCAATCCAATGTTGAAGAGACTTTATGCACAATGGATCATGATGTACTTTTTTGAATGTAAAAAAATGAATAAATTGAAAGGCTCATCTTATAATTAGTTAATGTTACCATAACATGTAACATTTAGTCAATAAATAGAACATTAAGAGATGTAATTTATCTATGAAGTCCTACAACATCACATTTTATTTTCTACATTGCAAAGCCTAGCACATTGTAATGTTCCTGGGAAATTAATTGCCTATGAGATGAAATAACCTTTTTATTTTCAAGTGAAGAAATCATGCCTGGAGCAGCTCTCAGGCATACATAGTCCTGCCTGGGATTGGATCACAAGACTTGTGGGGACCAAACCAAGACCTGTGGGAAGGAGTTGATTGGGACATGAAACTAAAGAATCAAGACAGTCTGAAGGCCTAGGATCATCGTATTGGAAAATAGATTTATTTATTGTTAAATAATGTTATGCCATAGAGATTAGAGTAGTTAAACTATACAATTTTTGTTGGAACTAGATATACTTTGATTATCATTGGGATTCAGACTACTTGTTGATGAGCTATTGAATGATATAGTGGGAAAATCATATAGTATTTGCAATCATATTTTGAGGAACTATAGAATTATAATGTGAATGATAACTATAGTATTAATTATTATAATTTATTGTTATTATCTAGTTGTGTACTAAACATGAATTTGTATGAAAACGCTAGGGTGAACTAGTAAAACAGGGGATGTCAAGGGCATCAAGGGAGGCGTGATGAGGCAGCTTGTCACGTGGGCCACATGGAAAAATGAGGATGACACAAGGCAGAGAATATGGGCGGCTCAACCCATGACACATTAAATCGGAAGTTAGTATGGCTAGATGGGGGTAGGTGATGTCAGGAAAGTCTCAGGATGTGAGCTACAGCTAGAAGGAGAAAAGATTGGGCAGAAGGAATGTTAACAACTTGATGTTAGTTGGAGCACGAACGTCTGTGGAGCAGTTAGCAAGGGAATTGTCGCAGCAGAAGGCAGCAAAAGGGGGAAGGAACTCCATCCAGCAGGCAATGGTATACCGGGTATGTTTCCTTCTCTTGTATGTTACTGGACATGGTATTCCTCTGTGTCGCTGAGATGGGAGGGTGGTTTACTCATAATTCTATGCAGCCTAGTCTGCATGTCGAACCTGACTAGAGTCAATTTTGTGAGGCCTATTTTTTGTCAGCCTACTCTTTTAATGACACCTTACATAACAAAAAAACATGTCTTTTAATCAATAAAAGACAACTATACTCTAAAAGAAACATTTTCCTAGTAGGACTCAAACTCCTATTTATTACATCACTATGACATAGCTCATCACTACTTGACATCTTAAATATCCTCCTCAACATATGGAAACAAACCCTATTTTTCAGGAAAACAGGACCCTTTCTTCAACGAAGGCTTCAGCTGATGAGTTGTTTCCATTTCATGGTCTTCAAGCCATAAATGTTTGGTGGCAAGGTCCCTTGATCTATTGGATGTTTCCACATGTCCAAAAATTCTTTTTAACTGCTCAAAAACCTTTAAAAACAACTCGCTAAGAAAACAGAGCAGTTTCGTAATGTGCTTTCGTAATGTCCAAATAATGGCTTTTTAACTCAAATTTTTCCTTCTTTACTGTTCCATATTGTCCATCATGACCTGACACATCATCAATACCATTTCCCCTCCTTGAAAGCTGCAAAAAGTGGTTTTAGAAGAAAAAAGAAAGCTACCGATTTTTTCGTAGCGTTTTCTTGGCTTCAAGCCTAGGAAACGCTACGAAACTGTGGAAAATTGTGAAATTTCCAAATTTTGACCCTGTCTCAAAAAGGTAACCTCCAGCTGTATAAAATTGGTTTTCAACTTGCCATTAACCTCTTAAAACATAATCAAACTCAACTTAAGAGCCTTGAGATGTTTCCTCTTCATTAATGATGAGTTGAGCTATGGGTTCCTTAACTACAGTCATCTTTAAGCCCTTCTTCTCCAGCTCCTCCTGGATCAATTCTAACTTCTCTTGGAGGTCTTTGACTTGGTCCTTCAATTTTCTGTTGCTAGATTTCAAGTGCAAGTTCATTTCTCTAACATTCTTCACCTCTCTTCTCAATGGCTGAGTCCATTTGATTAATTGTTGTGTATCATCTAAGGTCTTTGACGCACTATCAACGTGTGCTTCCCAAATATCTTTCATTTTCAAAAACTACACTTTTTGAACATTATGTTTTCTTGCCTCTTTCTTCAAGGCTGCTATTTCATGATTTTTTAACTTCAACTACTCCTCAAGGACCTCAATCTGTGGTTTTTCAATGATTTTCTCCTTTCCTTTCTTTTGCTTGATGACTGGATCTTCTTTTGCAGGTGATGATAGGTCAATGATACTTGGCGGTGGTTGGACAATGTTAGTGACCCTCTAAACTTCTTTACTGATTTCCAAGAGTTTTATAGCATGTCTTTTCATGGGTTTCCTATCTTGAAACATGAAACCTGCATCCTCACCTTCAAACTCTAACTTCTTTGCTGATTTGGATTTCTTGAGCTTCTTTCCTCCCTCATCTATATCTTCAGATTGGACTATGGTGGTTTCCTCAATATCAATAGTATGTAGAATGTCTTCTAAATTTCCCTTAGCCAATGTTTGGCTTCTTGTAATGGTTTTGTTACCATGTTTACTCATAGTTGGCTCTTGTTTTGCAGGTTTTCTCACAGTTGGTTTTTATTTTGCAAGTGAAACAACAGGCGTATCAAGTTTCTGCAATTTCTCTGTTTCCATGATTACTGGTTCACTTTTCTCTGCCACTAAAGGTTCACTTTTTTCTACCACTGAAGGTGATGGTATACCTCTAGGTTTAGGAGTTCTTTTAGGGGTAATGGAATCCACTTCAAAACCACTAACAAACAGAAAACAAGACCAGTCTCTGCCTAGTCTTTTTAACTCCTCTAAAACCAACAACTTGATTAAACCATGATGAAAGAGTGAGGCTTCATTTCCGTCAGATTTAGCTTGAACTTTATCTATCATTTTTTCTAAGCTTCTATATAAGTAAAAAGTTAGATCAAGATATTTTTACCAACAAAATGTAGCAGAAGCCTGAAGTGGTAAGAATACACCTTATGATACCTCCCTTCACAAGTGAAGTACTTCTGAATGTTAAGCAGTAGCTTTGAGAAATTGTCTTTCATGTAGCTCATTGGAATGGCATTTGTAAGGTCGATATCACTATGTTCTATCTTGATAAATTCCTTACAGTCCTACATGTTGAATTTGAACCTTTGAACCATTGTTCTCCCCCTCTTGGAATTCCTATTGTTTTTGTAATAGCCTATGGTGTTATAGTGAGGTTCAACATTCCCACTTTTGCAGCTGTCCCATTGAAATTTAGGGAAAATTCTTTAGAAACATGTACATGGAATCCTTGCAATATTTGGAAAAACTGCAAACACCCTGTTCTTTTGAAAACTTCTGAAGCTTTTTGGTCTTCATTTATCAGGTTCATGTATGATGGCTCATATATGAGATAGTGGCCACCTTTGTTAGTCTTCCTCTTTGTACCCATGGTACTTTTATGTGCTTCTCTACCTCGCTTGATCAGTGATACCTGCAAAATTTAAAGATGCCAGCCAGGGCTTGGGCTTAGTGAAATACCTCTCTAGAGCTCAATAACATGCAAATAGGGAGCATAGAATGACAAATGACTCAATTGGGAAAGATTTTAAAGTTTGATGACAACTCATGGCATAATCATGACTCATACATGCTTAAAATGGTAATAATGACTTCAGCCATGACCATTGTACCTTGATTTAACCCTAACTGACTCGAATGGCATCTACCTTAACCCTTTCAATCATTGACTGACAGTTTTTCCCCCAACACAGATAGGCAAAGCTGGGACAATACCATGGGGTCTGTGAGAATGACCATCGAACGCAGTAAGAACAGTGCTAGATGGAACAGCTTTGGGAGATCCAAGTGTCTTCCAGCATGCGAGAGACATCACGCATGTAGAAGCACCCTCATCAACAACCGTTCGAAAGATATTGCACTTCCGATACGACGATTTAATATGGAAAGCCATGTGATGAGGAAGTCTCTTCTTAAAATTATTCATATCAAAAGTAATCATAAGAGAATTTTTCGGATCAATAGCCCCAATGGCAGTGAGCAAAGCACTGCGCTGAGCCGGACAAGACTGGAGTACCTCTAAAGCTGACATAGCACAAGGACTTTGCGCCAGATCTTCTACAATCGAGTAGTTCTGGGCAGCCCTAGCGTTTGGATTAATCGTTGACCGCTTAGAAGATGCTTTGGGCATCCGAGGCATAGACTCAATAGTTGGCTTCGTAATGTGAAGCGGCTCAGTAGCATCAAGAACTTCCTTAGCTTTCGAAGACTCTTCTCCGCCATAATCATGGGATCTCGTAGCGATATCCGCGTGAGCACTCATCATAAAAATGTTCGATGGAATTTCCCCTTCCTGGGTGCCCCCAGAGGAAGCCCCAGGATTTTGGTTCGCGCCAACAACTAATTGTTGCCCTTGGGGAAAAGGGTTTGTTAACATAGCCTGGGAACTAGAAGAACCCTGCTGGCTTAACAAGCGCTGAGCATCCTGAATTTTAGGGCAAAGGTGTGTGAGATGGTCTCCAGCACAAAGCTTGCATGGAAACTTCACTTTCTTTTTCTCCTTTTGACCCTCACCAACACGCTCGTTGGTTTTATTTGCATTGCCCTTCCCGTTCTTGCCCCTCTTCTTGTTATTTCGTCCTTTCTTCTTCCCATCGGATTGTTGATTTCCTTTGGGATCAGAAGCTTGGACAGCATTTATGGACAAAGACTGGGAAGGTGATGAATCAGCAGGCACAGCCTGACCAGAAGGAGCAGATTGTAAAGACAACTGCTGCAGTTGAGAAAGCAGGCTGGCTGCACCACTATTGACCGATCCGACAAGCCTATCACCATGTGGACCAGGTTTAGTTTTCGACAAATCTAATTTGGAGTGAGGAGCATTGGGAAAATACTTATAAAGTACCCCAGACTGAGAATATATCATTTCTAGCTGCTGGGCCCTAAAAATGGCCTGCTCCTCAGAAAATACCCCAGATAGGGATACATCTTTTGAAATATCTGACTGCAGAGATTTCAGAAACCATTCGAGAAGGGAATTCTCCGGAATATGAGCTTTGATAAGCCTCTTCCTTCTCCTCCATTCCCTAATGGATCGTAATGTGAGTTGCCTCATCCTCGCTTAAAATTAGCCAGAGTTCCTGGCCCCAAATTTCATATCTCGAAGGTGAAACCGAAATGGTTTAGAAATAGGGATTTTGGCAAGTTCTCCAGATGTAGCGAAACTGCCCCCAGTGAGCTCGATATACCATTTGGCGGCATTTCCAGTTAGGGTGCGTTGAAATAATCTCAACCTAATCGAATCATCGATCAGGGAGTTCGAAGAACACCATAAGTGGAAAGTAGTGATGTGGTCCGCCGGATCCTCTCCATTCTTACCTTCAAACTTTGGAATGTCTGAAGGAAGTTTGGTTGGGACCGGAGGCCACCCCGGACTATAACGAATCGGATCATTAGTCAACTTCGACAGATCTGGCAAGTTTAACGTTGCCAGAAAAGGTAAGCGAGGCGGAGCCTGAGGATTCCATCCTTGATGGGATGGATTCCCAACATTTTGAAAAGAATAGCCTGGATTTGATGAGGCACCAGGTTGCCAGAAAGGACTCGTAGAAAACAGAGAAGAACCTCCTCCCCACGCCAAGTTACCAAAGCCCAGACTAGTTCCCCCCGCTGAAGTATTGATTGAAGAGGAAAGCCCCTGGTAGGGGTTCCAAGCATTAGACAGAGGAGAAAAAGACTGATAAGCACTTGATGAAGGGAAAGAAGCATTCCCTTGATGACCTACGTAAAACTGATTCCCTGCCCCCGCTGTAGTAAAGACAGGATTCCATCCCGTAAAAGTAGTCGAACTTTGCCCCCCAGACCAAGGGTTGAAACTCTGGGTCTGGGACGTAAACGGAAATGACCCTAAAGAAGGATTGGAACTAGGAATATGCCCAGTCCCAAAGGGGAAACCCTGAAACGAAGCTGATCCACTAGCCATGTTAGACATGGGTGTAGATCCAGCTGCACCGGCGAAAAAGGAAAAAGAGGGATTTCCACTAATGGACATCCCTGAACAAAAGGGACCAGAATGAGAAGCATGTGCTTGGGTGAACCCAGAGCCAAACACAGCAGCACTAGAAGCAATTGAAGATGAAGCAATAGTGCCCCCTGCTTCAACAGAAGCAGGATTCTGAATGCCACCAGCACTCACGGTAGAAGCCGCGTTCCCAGTCGTGGCCATCGAAAGATAAGAATGATACGGAAGATCCGGCGGTCTCTCCGACTCAGGTCCGATGTACTGAACAACGAATGGATAATCAGGAGGAAGAGGAGATGGACCTGTAGCAGGAGGCTCAGGTACGTCTTCTATTTGAAAATCTTCTTCCTGAGGAAACAAAACTCGCGAGGTGAGCGGAACGCTCCTCTCGGGACCGACACCAGAATCAGCTATGAAACCTTCAGACCTCTATGGAGGATCTCTCTCCACTGCGTCAGACGCCACAGGGTGGTAACCACCTGCTAAATCACTCCTACGCCTTCTCGAAGAAGGCTCTAGACTCTCGGGAGATAACCCCCGGATTCTCCTCGAACGACGAGGCGCTTGATCAGCCACTTTTATAGATTTTAAATTAGACTCAAAAAGTGAAAAGCTAGGCAAGCTAGGAGCAAAGAGCACTCACTAAAATAAAAATCCCTGAGATACAGTCAAGCAAACAGCCTCCAAGTATTTCCGCTCCGGGTGATGAGGACCGGACACCAAAATACAGGAAAGCGAAGTATAGGACCTCCCGAAAGCAGTCTGGGATGATTAGGGCCTAGAAAAACTAGCGAAGGTATCAGAAACAGTTACGCCGACCTCCTAACGACAGCCTTTGCCGGCTCAAGCACCCAAGCTTCGCAAGGGCACCCCCCAGAAGTACTGCTGAAAGTGATGCGACGTCTGCCTTAGGTACCACGGGTATTCCCCCCTGCAGTCACCTGTGTGGAACCTAGGAGTGGCAACTATGGGCACCAATCCATATTAGAAGCCGAGCGGAACGGTCTTGAGGTCAGATTTAGCCAATCGGAGAGGGGGTATCCCTATTCTCAGCCTTCACTTCCCCTCGCGCTTGACTCTCGGATGAGAGCTTTCCCGGTCCACCTAACGGAGTTGGATTTCGGTCAATTAATCAAATTCTATGTTTGTTTTAGCGGCCTTGGAGAGTTAACTCTCCACTCACCTATTCCAAGGCCCTACAACCTAGCTAGTTGGTGAATGACACTTAGAAAAATTGCTAGTTGATTTTAGATTAAATCGCTTATTTTAATGGGCTGTTATGTTAAGTCACAAGGATATGAAGATGAAACGTATGGTGTTTTGACGCAAAAGAAATTAATAAAAAATTAACTACATGCAAATGCAGTTATTGTATTTCGATGAAAATTAATCTCTATACAGGTTCTACGAGACTAAAAATTGTATTTTTTCTTTTCAAATAGCAAACTCACACTCACAAAAACTATGAAACTGACTAAATGCTGAAAATGCACCTAATGCAAATCACTACAAGCATGCAAATCCTAAGATGCAAAAATCTCCTAAAGCAAAGTGAAATTTCCTGAAAATTCCTTCAGTTTTAACTCTTCTTTGGTTGCCCAAAAATCTAGTTCTCGAAATCAAGAACTCTTAAAATGAGGACACCAAAAACACTTAAAAACAAGAAGAAGAAATCAATGACAACTCCTCCTCAAAATCAAGCCAAAAACTAAAAGCAAGAAACCTCACAAAAGCTTCAAAAGTTATAGCAAACGAAAATGAAAATGCAACAACAAAAGCAAATAACAAGTGAAAATGTTTTTTAAGCCTTTGAAATGAAAAAAAAAAAAGCAAAGCAAATGTTTTTTGAGCTTTTTTGTTTTATAAAGAAAGAGCTCGAAAAGACCAAGCAAAACTATCAAAATCCAAACCAAACAAGACTGAATTTCAAGAACAAACTTCACCAATGCTCCCAAACCTTATAAGGCTAACTCGTAGCAAGACCAATAAGAGCAAAAGAAGACCAGAAAACTTAGCCACTCAGCCTAGACAAATAGTGCAAACTTGTTGCAAACAAAGACTCCAAAGAAGCAAGAAAAGCTCTTCAAAAGTTGCAACAAAACCTAGCCTATGGAACTCAAGAAAACCAATAAAAAACGAAGCAAAAATCGTAATGCAAAGCACAACACAAAGATAGGAGCGAGTAAACGAGCAGAAGCTCACTGTTCTGATAAAGCAGAACAGCCAAGAATGCTCAGAAAGCAATCTTGGTACTCAAACCAGAAGTGCTAGCACCAGAAACAACACTTTGCTAAAAAGACTATTTTTCAATCAAACGAAAGAGAGAAAAGACAAGAAACCACTTCCTTCACAATCCAAAAAGTACATAGACTCTGTAGGAACAGGTCTCCACAGCCAGAAAGGACCAAAAAGTCAAGAAACCCAAAAATTCAAAATCTGCCCAGGTATACGCTACTTCACAGTTTAGCAACCAGCGTGCATACGTGACTGTTCTAAAGGAAACTCGCGTATACGCGGGTACCTTTAGACAAAATTGCGTGTATACGTGACTGTGTGCAGAAAAAAGCGCGTATACAAAGTTAAATAATGAAAAAACAAAAAGGACAAGCCTGGAAAAGAAACCAGGACTTCAGACTGACTGTAAAAAGTAAACTGGACTGCAAATGAAAGTTAAAACTGTCGGCAACCTATCAAACAGCTGAAACCACCCAACAGGAGAATCACAAGAATGTGATCCCCAGCGGAGTCGCCAGTTCTGTTTCGGGGAATATCACCCTAGAGGTTAGTTGGGTTACAACCTCCACAGAGCAGGGGCATGCTACTTAACAGAGACTCACACAACCATGCACGTTCAGAAAAACTAAATAGAGTAGAATGAGAAAGTTACCCGTAGGTCCTACGGTTGAAGCAGATCCCGCGGGGTCCAAACCCCCAGCAATCGTCCTTCCTTCTTAACCTGAAAGACAAGAAGAAACAAGCACGAAGAACTGGTTGTACAGCATATATCTACTCTAAATGTTAGTGAAATCAACATGAAACATTAAATAAATCATAATGAATGCTTAAATAACAATATTCTCATACATATAAGCATACACTAACACGTATATTTCGGGAACAACATGGTACTTCTGTATTATGAATAGCATGTACAAAAGTAACGAGTGGAGAGATCACTTGATCCTTCCACGGCCTTCGAGCAGACCGTCGTCCGGATCCGTCCAGCCCTTGCCTCGCTAAGACTCCTTCCAAACTGGTGCATACGAGATGACATATAGGGAGATGTACATCTCAAGGAAACAAGGGTTTCCTATAATGAACTGGGAAAGTGCAGGAGGCACGGGGAATCAGACTTGGATAGGGAATACCAACAGAGTATAATATCAATAACTCTCTCTCCCTTAGGCCATACACATGAGGGGTTTTTATACTCCCTCCAAGTAGTTTCAACAGTTGGAAACAGTTGGCCACGTGCTGGGGTGGTTGAACTACCCGAGTAACCATCAACCCAGCCCGAAAATAGGGAATTTTTATATATTTTTTCATAATTTTAATGGCATACGCGGAAAAGTGCAGCTGGACTCGCGTATACACGCGGAAAAGTACGGGCATAGTCGCGTATGGGGATTTTTACACTGTTTTTAAGTGAATTTGTCCAAGTCTGTAGGAATGGGTGCCCAAAGCCATAAAAGCAATCAAGAATCATATGAAGGTGAGAAATGATGCTATAACACCCCACTAATTGCTGAAAATACAGACAGGAATACCTCCTTTCATAACGTACTTAGTGTATTTCTGGGCAGTTGCACTATGAAAGTATTAGCAGTTTCGTAGTGAAAAGTGCGTTTTTTCTGTTTAATTCACTACGAAAGTAGGAATTCTTCACTAAAATGACCTTTTTAGAGTTGTAAGATTGGGAAATGAAATATATCAAGAAATAATGACTGATGTGACATGAAAATACTTGAATGGGGGTGGGTTTGGACCTTAGGATAGGCTAAAAAGAAAAATTTAAAATTTTCCTTTGCCAAGTAATGAAAAATGAATTCTATGACCATGCCTTTGACACATGAACCTCTAAGACTATGTCAAATGATGTTTCATTTTTTTCTGAGTGATAACATCAGGAACGAGAC
Source organism: Pinus albicaulis (assembly GCA_034641835.2). Lineage (NCBI taxonomy): Eukaryota > Viridiplantae > Streptophyta > Pinopsida > Pinales > Pinaceae > Pinus > Pinus albicaulis. The sequence continues at coordinate 1,266,838,609 of CM076574.1, read as the reverse complement.
CCCAAAACCAAATTTGAGGATGAAATTCTAGATTATGAAATGGAACAAATGGTGACAGATCCTAGGAATACAAGAGGACAATTTCCCCTATTCAAACGTGCAATCCACCTCTACTGGAAAATGAAGTGTCTAATGGAAAAGGCCATTGCAGCAGTTCAAGAGGTAGGAGGTGATCCAAAGGCAACTTCCATATTGGCTGATATGCACAGAGACATTCAAGCAATACAGCTTCAGGTGCATCACAAGAATGTGCGTCTTGTCCACATTGAATGTCAACTCCAAAGCATGCACCAACTAGATATGCCTAGATCAAGTGCAAAGGATCTGACACCTATTCAATCCTGAGATGAGTAATTACAGAAGTCTAGTTTTTTGTTGAAACATCAAGTGGGTAGATATCATTTACTTTTTTAATAGTATGTCAAAATATATAGTAGATAATATACCCTATAAGGCTTTTAGAGACAGGATTAAGATGTTTCAATTTGGTTGGCTTTTAACTCTTTAAGGTGGCCAACGGACCTGGTTTCCTTCAGGCAGGTTGAGGCTACCAAGCATTTAATCTGATGATGTAACCTGTTGTTTTTATTTATATGAATGGATAGAGAGGCATTACCAAATTTACAAATATATATATATATATATATATATAAATAATAACAACTTTGAAAATAAATTTGATAAAATTGACAATACTTTTGAAAATGCATATCAATCCAAATTTGAAAAGGACCTCGTGACTAAATATTTTTCTAGTATCTTCGGGACAGACATTGGCATTAGAGAACTTTTGAGGTATAAAATGGGTCTCCTAAGAAAAATGTACAACTAAAATAAACTTTATAAGAACCAATAGGATTCAAAATGATAATTTCAACCATGGGGGATGATTCACCATTTTTGGGGTAAAAAAGTAGAAAGATTAAAAAATAATAAAATAATAAAACTACTTTTTCAACTTGTATTTTTAGCTTATCTCCCTAAGTTTTTACTCAAATTTCGAGTAGGAGTACTCGTTCGATGCAAAATTTAATTCCTCATCCAAAGATTACCCATGTTGCATACTTTCAATGGACCTTGCTACACGAAAAATGAGGAATACATGAAAAAACATGGCATTTTTTCATGTATTTCTCATTTTTCATGTAACGGGGCCCATCGAAAGTATGTAAAATGGGTACTCCTTGGATGAGGAATACAATTTTGCATCCAACAAGTGTTCCCAATATAAATTTGAGTAAACCCATGGGGAGATAAGTTAAAAATACGAGTTGAAGAAGTAGTTTTTTCTTTTTTCCCTCTAAAATTTGATGATGTAATCTAATATTATTTTATTATTTCCACTAATGTTTTATAATTTCCTTAGGAAGCTAATTTTAGATCTTAAAATTCCACTAATGATGAAGTAGTGGCTGAAGGTAGTTAATGTGGTTGCAATTGAAATGTGTGTCATTAATTTTGTTAAAGATTGCTCCAGAATGATGAATGTTTGTTGGTGGTGGTGTTAAGGGTACGATGGTGAGGTTACCACCTCATCCCGGCTCTGGTTGCTCCTTATTTCTAAGATATTGGAAAGCCTATAGTTGTACAACAATCTTGGTTAGCGATGGAATTTCTACAACACACATCTTTTGTTTGGTGAGTTACTCATTGCCAACCAATGTGAATCAATTTATTCTCTGTTTATTAGGGAGGATAGTTTGGTTTTTGGTGAATTACTCCCTTCCGATTGTTTCTATGTTCTTTCAATGTGTTGATTTGTGGTTTTCTGGTCTTATCATCTATATTCTAGTAGCAGTCATGTTATGTTTTTTTTCAATTTATAGCAATGGATTTCATTTTCCAAGTGCCTTAGCTTGGTGGTCTTATCTTGGTGCCTTAGTACTATGGTTTGTGGCATTAACTGTTTGAGGTCTCTCTAGTGTAAGGTTGAGTTTATATTCTGTATGTATAGTGAGTTTCTAAACCTCTTGGGTTTGGGCCCTGTCAAGTGATTTATTGCGAACGACCTCCTCGTTTTTAGGTATGGTCATCAGTGTCTCCCTCTTGATCCCTTGGTATCTTTCATTGGACGATGTTCATCTTTAGGGTATTTTCATTATCTCTCCTCTATGGTGTTTATGGCTCCTTACCAAAAAATGCCCAGTCTTCGAGGGGGTGGATTTTTTGGTGGGAATAAAAGGTCATTCCCCTTCTCTTATGACTTTGTTGCCTCTACTTTTGACTCAGTTCCTGGAAGTCTGTTATGCAAAATTATGAATTACAGATAAAACATTGTTCCCTAAATGTGGTGTTATGCATTTAGAACAACAGATTAAAGACTTTGTAAATACTTTTCCTAACAGTAAATAAACACATAGAATAGATCAAGAAACCTACTTGGGGTCCAAGCGCTTCCTATTCTCCTTCCGTCGCTCTTGTTATAGCTTCAAATCCAAGCTAGGTTGCCAAAATATTTCCTGAAATAATGAACACTAAACAACAAAGATATTGCAATATACAGATGGCTATTCATGTTAATCAGTTAAATCAATGAAACATGAAACATATACATCAGATAAGAATCCATAATATGAAAGACATGAGCTTATACAGATACATATGTGGGAAAGTAAGCAACCAGCGATTGATTTTATGTCACCAACTCCAACATCATCCCAGCCTCATCAAAATGAACATCTCTCCAGTAACATATCACTCAAATCAAATCCTCAATTGAAATTCCACCAACATTTCTCTATTCAATTTCTTCTTTCTTAAGCACTAGGATCTGTGCTCAATTTATAGATGAGTTGAAGGTAGTTTTACAATCAATGAATTTATAATAATAGGAAAGACATGTTCTCAAGATCAAAGATTCAAAACGGAGACATGGATTCGAAGTTTGACACATATGCACTCTTCTAGAAGGCACTAGCCAAGTGGAGATTCTAGAACAATGAGAATTTCACTCCCAGTTTGACCAATGCACCCTTGAGTGTCGGGAAGTGCTTTTCAGATCACCCTTGAGTGGGGTTACCTACATATGCAAAGCACTTAGCCCCTTGAGAGACTGTGTTGGTGAGCTCATAAGTGATATAACATGTACTTCAAATCTTGGAAACCTTGCAATGGAAGTCATGGATGATTTGTTCTTGTTCTTTGTCTTAGAGCATGTAGCAACTGAAATGATAGGGGATGATAGAACCTATTCATTGGTTCTGGGAATGATGTCCAGTTTAACTAGGTCATTGTGAATGGTTCCCAAATCGACCTATAACAGATTTCCCCCTAAAACATGAAATTAGAATAATAATTACAACATTTTTTGAATGTAATGCTTTACATTGTGATGGGTTGGAGCTGAAGAGGAATGGCGACCTGCATCAATCCTACAATACATTACATCATGATATATCCTCTTGATCATAAATTGCTGAGGGAAGGCATTGCCATGCTTAGCACATAAACTATCTAATAACATGTACATAGTACAGAATGTTGTCCACATTGGAATGTTTCCCAATACAGACATGCCTACAGATATAGGACCATGTTTGGATGACAATCTGTATGTAAGGTCACCGTACAGATGATGTGTACAACAATCCTGAAATCGTAGCCCGAATGGATGAAACTAGATCCAAGGTCTTCTTATCTCGTTCACTCAATAGTTCGGGTACAAGTCTAGCCATGCGAATATATGATTTGTAGTCAAACATGGTAAGACATCGTTTGATTACCAACCAATGATGTGAGCTGTTAAAAAACACGAGAGAACCACCATTAATTTAAATTGCCCTCAAGGTACTACAGTACATTTCGTAAGGCATGAATAGATGATTTGATGTCAAACTCCAAATAAAATCTTTCGGTCAAAAGTCTAGAAGCGAGGATCTTTTCGATGTTGTAACAAGCCTCATGGTACTGGAATATGATGTTTCTAAGTGAACTTCCTAGATGATGATTTGATGTCGATAGGAAGCCACTTTATTTCGAAACAGGAGTTACTGATTTCGGAGACGCAGTATGACTTGATATAGTGATGTTCAAGGATGAATTTCATGAGAATGAAGGTTTATGAGTATTGTAGAAGGATGAGTATTCACTGGATGACTTCTCTTGAACATATCGGTGACACTAAGATAAGTTGGAAAAATTGACCCAAAATCGAGATGGAGGTATGATGAAACATAGGTATGAATGAACTGTCAAGAAGATTACCCAACCCAAATAGTCACGGTGATGGAGAGAAGTGTCATGTTCAAGAGCGACCTGCTACCGTGAAAAAATTTGTTCACTTTCCCAAATTTTCCCCGATCATTTGTCGACCAATACTTCTTTAAATTTTAACAATCTTGAGGATGATAACATATGCTTGATCTATAATTCAACCCTTTGGGTAAACAATGTATTTCTATTTAATAATTTAATGAGTCTAGCGATGAATGAAACTCGATTCTTTCCATGATCAACAAGCCCATTGCTATTTTATGTTTTAATGAGCCTAATGACAGCGACAACCCAGTCCTTTCTCATATTTAGAGATTTTGAAAAAGAGGATGAAAGAAAACTCCACAAGTACTTTTTCGTAAAGTTGTCGCTCAAATACGAAAAAGTGTAAAATAATATCTGAGAGAACCTCTTTAGTCATGTTTGACTAAGGTATTCCTTTTTCGTAAATAATATATCTCAGTCTGGAAAAGGGTTAATCTTATACTGAGTAGATATCAATTCATTTACTTTTACGAGCTCAAAAAGACAAGTGCTCAACAATATTTTCACATTATCGGAGTCTAAAAAGAGCTAAAAGAAGACTCCAAGGGTTCCTTTTTCGTTGTTATAGAAGCTCGAAAAATAGATAAAAATGAGCTTCAATTCCTTTTTCATTTTTAACAAATATCGAAAAAAAAGGATAAAAGTATGCTTTGTGGTCAAATCATTCTTTGAAATAAATTTGCATGACTAATATGTTCATCAGTTGTAAAAACTGTTCAGAACAACATCAAATGGATTAAAAATACCTGCTTCATGATAAAAACATAATAAAACCATAGTCACAGCAATAAATGTTCATTGCAAATAATCAAATGACTAATAAAAAGAGTTTTACTATTCACTTTTACCATTCAATAGTTACCATTTTCATTTTGGAGCTCTAAGCCTGTTTTTTCCCCCGAACTTCAGCTTCTAATTGCGATCGATTCCGTGGACGTTTTTCATCACCGTTTGATCTAGGTTAGTGCCATGAACCTTCTCTTTCTTCCAGTAATCAATTCATTTCCTTTCATTTCAAATTTTTAGGGTTTCGAGCCCTCGAGGGTAAATTTTGATTCCAAAGAGGGAAACGCACCCTTGAGCATTGAAAAGTGCATTGTGGAGCACCTAAATTGAAGTCTAGCTGCATATGCAACACATTGTCCCTTGTTCAAGACTGCGTTGGGCCCAATCTCCATTTTTATTCTTGCACTATGCCCAAAATTTATCTAATTTTTTGCATTGAAAGGAGTCTAATGAGTCTTATGGTTATGTTTCAGGATTTCATCTGACTATAATGACAATTACATGGAGAGAAAGAGATCATGAAGAATACAATATGGTTTCCCTAAATGATCTGGGTATAGTAAGAGCCCTAAGATATTGTGGGTTGTTAAAGTACTTCTGCTTGTCATGGATGAGGCAACAAATAGAACTCTTGGAGTTCCTATTTCGAGCATAGGATCCGGATATTGAGGCATTTCACATTAGGAACAAAGTTGTTCCCATTACAGTGGAGGATGTATATTTTCTCACAGGTTTGTCAAGAAGAGGCTTGCCCATTTCCCTCTCAGGGTCTGCTCTTGGAGGAGAGACAGTGAGAGACTATGTTTTGCAGATTTTTATCCAGGGGCAGAGCCAAGAAAATATGGGAAGATAAACATCTGTGACGTTCGATATTTGCCTTTGAGAACCATTCTTTTCATGATTGCAAAACTTATCAGCACCGTTACATGACATGTAGCGAATAGATCATATATGCAGTATGCGTTAGAGTGCATGGAGCCAACAGTATTCAACTAGTGTGAAGTTGTACTTTCCCAAATAAAGGAACAACTGAACAACACAAATGGAGGAAGGAAGAAGAACATCATTTATGGTTCGATCCTCATTTCATTTGCCTTAGGGCGGATTCCATTGATCTAGCCTCAACATGTGATGCTGGGTGTGTCTAACCCTAGAGATCCGAGGATGTAGAGATGGGTTGAACTAATGGGTAGGTATGCAGGACAATCAACCATTGTGTTCTTGACTACGTTCTTCACCTGGTTCAGGCGACAAGTTGTCACCATTGATGAGTGTGGATACCCAAGCATCGATTTCTAAGGAGATCCAAAATTAGCCTTACCAGAAGGCGCTCACTCGGGTGCAATAGGTAAGAATGTTTTGACCATGTTTTTTATTTTCCTAAGGTTTATACAATGTTTTTGTATTTTTTGATTTTTTCCCAAGACTTAACCAAAGTTTTGATGTAATTCAAATGTTGGTCGAATTCAACCGGTGGAGGAACTAGAGCATGGAGCAGATGAGCCAGCAGAGATGACTGTCGAGAGAGCAGTCCTTCAGGATTTAGATATGGTTGATATTCTGGCTGAGCTTAGGCAGCACATAGAGGGTTTGACCTTCAGGATTCTGGATTTTTGGATTGAAGAGTTACCCATGCGAATACAGCGCCACACTATAGGCGTTCCTAAGCGTTGGATACAGTTACTGCGTAGGATAGCTAGATCTATAGCATGTTACCATGAGCAACACTAGTTTTACTTTCAACATGTTGCATACATTTTGAAGTCAAATGACCAATGTGTCTTGGGCACAAATTTTTGTAAAAACCTATAACTATCTATCTATTTGATTTCAATGTTTTCCTATTTTTATTATGTAATCCTATTCAATTATGTGTGCTTGCAGTACCAATCATACCATCTCCAGCATGAGAGTCCTTTAATTGAGAAGGAACAATAAAATTATATCACGACACGTTTGGAATCTTTTCATAGAGCATGCTAGACTGTGTATAAATCAAGTCTAAATATTGAGCACGAGAAATAACTTGCTCTTCAGTGATGATGCCACCCTTAGCCACATCCTCAGTTATAGATGGTAACAGGGACTTTACATGACCAAAAATGGTGTAACAACAATACTCAAGAGAACCTCTTAGCCATGTTTGACTAAGGTATTCATTTTCATAACTAGTCTATCTCAGTTTGCAAAAGGGTTAAACTTTTACTAAGTAGACATCTTTTCATTTACTTTTAAGAGTTTGAAAAGACAAGTACTTGACAATATTTTCATAATTCGAGAGTCAGAAAGGAGCTAAAAGATGACTCTAGGGGGGTCCCTTTTTCGTTTATTTCTTACGAGTCCGAAAAAGTAATAAAATGAAATTCGATAGTTCAAAAAAATTAATTACCATCGCCAATTAGTAATAACATGTCGCTACACAAGTGAAAAAATGTTACGCAGTTCGAGAAAAATATACAAATATAGGTAAAAATACTCCCTAAATGGTAAAATTACTTTAAAATTTTTATATAAACTCCATTTGTCATTTTCTGAATTGGAGCGCACATTTTTCCCTAAATTTCCCTCGATCTTCAGACGAGGAGTGTGATCGATCCAGAGCACCATTCAGAAAACCGTCTATCACAGGTAAGATCTTTGTCCATCCTATACAATTTAGTAGTAATTTCAAGTGATTTGATCCATAGAATAGGTAGCTGGGGGTGTTTGAAGAAAAAAGGGGTTGTGGGAGGCCAACGCGGATTTTACCCTTTAGGTTCTCACTACCCTCCCTGAGCTCAAAAGGACCATCGCACTGACAGTGTGAAAAAATTTAGGGACAAATGCATTGGCGTCGTGAAGTAAAAATTTTCATCAAATATAAAAAAATTACTAGTTATTTTACAGATTTTCCTCCATGGAATCTAATTAAATTATTTTCCAATGATGTTTTACAGGTTATGCCTTGAAAAAAATGGAAATTGAATGGAAAGAAAGAGTCCACGAAGTAGAAGATCATCGAGCATCACAGGACCCTAATTTCATAAGGTCTCTTCACATATGCGGATTAATTAAGTTCTTTTGTACCCCTGAGATCAAAGCCCAAGTGGATTTACTACAATATTTGGTGAGATGGTGGGATGTAGACCGTCAGATGTTTGTGATAGGAGACCAAGAGATAGATATAGAGGTGGAAGACATATATTTCATCATAAGATTTTCCATGAGAGGAAAATGAGTACAGTTGTATGGTGCTCATCCAGGAGGAGAAAGCACTGATATGTTAATTTCTAGGAATTGTACCTATGGTTCTTGTTAAACAAAAAGTGGGAAGATAGACATCAAATATTTCAGAGATATTCCATTAAGAACATTCCTCTACACTATAGCACGAGTGGCTAGGGTCAAAGCTCTTCATGAGGTGACCAAATCTCACTTTCAGTATGTAGTGGATTGCCTCAATCCTGCCATATTCAACTGGTGCGAAGGGCTACTTTCTAATCTTAAAGACCAACTTACCAAGTGCAAGACACGTAAGCTAAAACAATTTGGCTATGGGTCAATTCTGGTGGTGTTATTTCTAGAGTGCGTTCCTCTGTTCAGGTATCATTGGGTGGAGGTAGAAACTCCCGGACCCAGGGATTCACGTTTAATGCTGTGGGCATAGTTGATGCCTCATCATGGAGGTGGGAAACAAATGTAGTTTCCACCTGCGTTTTTTGTATGGCTACATCAATATCTCATCATGGTGGATGATTGGGCTTAATTTGGGACATTTTCTGAGGAGATGTTGATCTCCCACTGCCACCTGGAACACAGTGGAATGACTCAAGTAAAGAATTTTATTTTTAACTTCAAAATTTTAATTTTTTTAATCATGTGATCCGAGATTGAGACTTGTGATATTCTATATATGTGGGACTAGAGATACCTCCATGGGTTTCTCTTATAGCGAGGAGGGTGTCATGAGAGCTCGAGGATGGACCATATGTCGAGGGAATTGATCCTATGGTGTAGGTGGAGCACAATCTAGAGGCCTTGACTAGAGGCATTCCAGATTATGCTACTATTGATGATGTGCCACTTCGGTATCATAGGCATACCATGGGAGTGTCAACTAGAATGTGTCGGCTATTGGGCCAAGTTGTTAGGGTTGTATCATGTTGTCATATATACATGTCTCTAGTTTTATTTTTGCACTTATGTAGGCTTGAGAAGCCATGTGTCTAAGAACACAAATTTTTATTTTTGATGTAACAAATAATTTGCAAAATCTCTCTCTCTCTCTCTCTCTCTCTCTCTATATATATATATATATATATATATATACATGTTTGGCCTTATGTAACTAATGTTACTATATTTCCATGGTTTTTCTTGTACAAATGTTGCAAATGTCGATCTAAAACATGATTAGATAATGCATCTATCAATGTATTTAGATGTCTTGGAATGTCTTGACATGTTATGTAATCAAAATTTCTTTCCAAGAGACGAACACACAAACACATTCTTAAAATATGAGAGTTTCTAATGAAATTATGCATGTTTAATTATAATACAATGAGTTGTGAATCAAGTTTAACAACCAACGCTCTAAAACCAAGAAAAATAGCTTCTAACAATAGTTTGATTACCGCACTATATTCCACTATATTATTACTTGTATGTCCTAAACATATACCCTGTAAACTTACTAACTCATCATTGGGAGAAAAAAATGTTAGAAAATTATATATTACAGGGCAATGGAACACATAAAATATGCAGAAACAAAAACACATAAATAGCATATAAAACAAGAGAGACATAGATATATGTGGCTCATCCAACTTGGACTACATCCACAGAAACAACCAGTCCTTCCTTTATATTATCCAGCAAAAATGAAGAGACACAACCTACAAAAGATACGTTGTAATATCCTTTACTCTCTCACACAAACCCCCTTTTTATTTATCACTCGGAGTATACACACCATAAACAGTCACAATACAATACCCTTATACAAAAGAGGGGGTTTCCTTCTAGGGAAAAAAACCCTAAATTAAACACAACTTCTATTGTCAGATTATCTGCCTATTGAATGACCCAGATTGATTACGAAATTGAAAATAACTACAACATAAATCTATCCATGTACATCTAAAATATCTCTTCACGTGAACAATAAAATGACTGGAAAAAACAATCTCAAACTTTTATCTAAGAATAAAAACTCAAATACACAAATGAATTGACAAAAATATACATGAAATATGAACTTAAATACTAACTATTAATAAATTAAGACCTTTCTATCTTGAGGGGCCCTCCTACGAGAAGAGGGTAGCACTATCAAGCTTTCACAAGTTAATTATCCATGCATTGTGATTGCACAGCTGGTAAATAAGAAAGAAAGAAAAAAATGATTGCAAAAAAGAGTTTTTGAAACAATCCTCTCCCTGATCAAATAGATTACACTGGTTTTATAGATCTCTGAAGAAACTAGAAACTCAAAATTTCATTACATGAATTATGGCCATGAGATCTCCACAAATCAATTTGAGAATAAAATAAAATATGTTTTAAAGCATTTATTCTTAATCTATCATTAGTAAATCCAAGTAAATTTATTCTTAATCTACTAAAACTTGCACTGGAAAAACTATCATTAGTAAATCCAAGTAAATTTATTCTTAATCTACTAAAACTAAATGAAAACAATGTTAATTAACCACTTAGACATATAGAGACACATCATGAAGAATTATGGTAAAAATGGTGGCAAGTGAGTGAAATTTTGCAATGGATGGTTGGAAGTAATGGCTTAATCAATGACAAAGACAAGTGAGAATGATGAAAAATCAGTGACCCAACAAAGAGAATTCCAATATAATTCCATGCATGGAGCACCATCTTATATACCCAAAGGTACATGGGGAATGATCCTATACACTTCCGTACATGGAATGGGATATCACCCCCGGGATGCAACACCGGAAAATAACGACATCTCCTACATTTAACAACATCGGAACATGTCTCTAGCCTAGACCTCTACATGTTTTTGTTAATGTTCCAAATTCTGCTTAGGTTAATTGAGATCAATTTTGAAGTTGGTCTTGAATGACGTTTTGGTTTCAAGGCTAAAAAATCTATGTCACTTGAACACACCTACTATGCATCTAATATGAAGAAAAAAATCTTTTCATTTTAAATGAAATCTATCTAGTGAAGGGAAGAAGTGCAAACATGTATGTAACAATCAAATATGCAGCAAACAAGAGCTTCCTGACTAGATCTTTCAACTTCGCAATTCCAATGCAACAACCAAGAGGGAAATAAATTTTAATTCCCTAAAGTTCACCTGCATGATTTTTTTATTTTTTTGAATGAGGATACACTTATCAACTTTCAATACTAAGTAATGTAATCTATGCTTAATGACAATCTCAAAAAAACTTTCCAGTGCAATGTAATCTAATGCAATTTCCAAAATTAATGATAAATTTTGAGATGAAAGCTTAAAAAATGAAAATAAAATTTCTTTTTGGATTCCAAAAGGACTAAAAATGCTTATTAGACAGCAAATCAGTAACATATGCAAGCAGCAAAACAATAAATTCAATTACCCAAAGAACCAAATATTCAAACAAAGTTCATTTTCACTACCTAAACATGGAACAAACTTTTTCAAACCAAAAATAATATAACAAAAATAAGTCAAAATTTTACGCACACAGAGTAGGAGAAATACATTAGATATCAAGACATTCCAGACCTTTTGTCAAAATCCCTAAGAAATCTCAATTTTTTGGACCAGCGTAGGCATACAATGGAAACCAGGGACTTCAACACGACTGTAATCAGTAAAATCCACACTGACATTTCTCTATTTTTCATAATAGATGTGTTGGGCGAGAAAAAATTGGGAAAAAAAGAAGAAGATTTGAATAGAGATCCAGGTTTGACACTCTAAACAACACACCACTCAGAATGCAGATCTATAATCAATCAAAGTTACAGATTACTAGGAGGTTGGCCAAACTTAACAAAAATGACCAAAAAAAAGGAGGTTTGAAGGGTTATGTGCTCCCCAGTGGAGTCTCCATTTTTTTGCGTAGATAAATCCTTTATGTGGACAGAAATGATCCCTCTTGTCCTATGGGAGGATCTGGCACCAAACAAGGAAAATTACATGCAAACATTCCTTATCCATATTAGAAAATATAAAGGAGGATAGATCTCCTACCTCTCTCTGATACTAATATCCTTGATGTCGACCTTGACTCTTTCGCTTCCAAGCTCATGATCTTCTCTTCACTAGTGTAGATGAATGTCTGCAAGAAATATCAAGTGTAGATAAAAAATGCATACAAAGCATAATGCATTCTAATACAAATCATGTAACAGATCAAGGAACATTACAATAAATGGAAAATAATTGACACATTTATGGAAAGAAAACATACATTGTATAATTAATATAATGAAAAGGGATAAGTACAACCAGTGAAGCCCTTATTTTGGAAGTCTCCTTTATGTGAGATTCCAAGTCCAAGCCTTAACCTTCAATAACCTCCTCTCCTTTGGAAATGGGCATCATTTGGGCACAATTTAGCACTAGGATGTCAACCAACCAAGAGTGGATGGCGAGGATTTCATTTATAGGGAAGGACAGGGAGTTGAGGATCCACAAAAAGAGGTAGGAGTTCCACATCTCAGGGGATATATCCATGGAAGGAGGATCAAGGGCCAGGAATGGGAGGTCTCATTCCAATCATCAACTACCCGAAACCACGTTGTCGTTCTTGAGTGTTCTAGTAAGAGAAGCTTCTCCTCCATTTTGGAAAAAACTTCCTGAAGAGGACTAGCATGGATTTTCTTGATAAAATTCGTGCTAGCAGCACTAGACATGTGTAATGCAAGAGGTTACTAGCGTGAGACATTAGTTATGCAGAACGTGTTGGGCTTGCAAACAAAGTTTTTTGACAAGTTCTTCAGAATTCTTCCAAGAAAAATTTTCTTCATTTTCTTTAGGGATATTATTTTGATTAGCACAAACATGTTTCATGGTGAATACATTATTCATGAAAACTTTCATCACTTTGTGACACTTGCGACATTGACGACACAAAGTGCGACACCTCAGGATACAAGACTGGGAGTGTGAAAAAATATTGTATAACATTAACCTGACTCAGAACGTGTAGTTATGAGAATGGGGTATATTTTGTTTCTACTTTATTTCTCTTTTACTACTAAAACCACCTAATTTATGACATCCATCTCGTCAAAACATTTCCAGTGATATAAAAATTTTCCATATTCAGACTATGGAAACAAAAGTTATGCGATTTTAAAATTCTCCTCCCACACTATGTTAGAGAAATTTGTTATGTCATGTGGCACCCATGTGGTAGAAGGCCCTAATGCCACATCACACTATGTTGGTTTAAGTGGCTTGACTCACCTTCCCCTTAATACACGTTACATACTTATGTCGGCGGATAAGTCTCATAGTCGTAATAGGGATTGACCCCCTCCGAGATTATTTCCCTAACACCTTATATATATATATACACCCTATGGGACCCCACTTTCCAAACATATATATATGCATATACAAATAAGTTTCTTGGGACCTTCTTATATATATACATATACTTATGTATACAAAACTAAATGCTCCCAAGCCCCACTTGCACATATATATGAGTATATATATATAATGCATACCATGTGGAACCCCAATTTCCAACCATATATATACGTACATAAAAATAAGAGTCATGGGATCTTCTTATATATATCATATACTTATGCATACAAAACTTAATGCTCCAAGACCCCACTTCCACATTTATATAACATAAGTATTATGATATAATTAAGAATTATATAATTTTTTGTGATATATATATCAAACCTCTTATATTCATTGGCCTTCTTCACATTTATATGTTATAAATATGTTATATATATATACATTACACAATAATCATGTGTGGACATATGTGAACCATGCATATAGTATTGGACCCCATAACAATATGAGGACCACAATGCTCCTACAATGAGATGGTTCAGATGTATTTGCAAACCCCCCCTCCCCATGATGTCACTGAAGGAGGGGGGAGTCTACATTACCCATTCCATTGATTATTCCACACAGGAAATCCAACAGTCTAGTCTCGTCTTCGCCTAATCAACTGTATCCGGGGGCTCGACTCTACTTCTACATTGATGCTTCCCAAATTTCTTATTATTCTACTTGAGTTCCATTTTTTTTATCATAGTTCATCTACGCATCAACTACTTTTTTGCGTACACATTTTTTATTTCCCATCCCTATAGCTATAGCTTGGTCCATTTTCTTTGTGTCTCCTCTCATGTGTGCCCCTAATCTGTATGTCTTTTGTTTGAGTTTTTATTACTTCACTCTCTGCCTGATTTCTCATCTGTTTCCCCTTATCTGCTCAAAATATCCTCCCCACTCTAGTCAAATTTTCTCCATGTACTTCATACGTTTATTGTGCTCCTCTAACCAATTTAATTCTATCCATTTTTTCCTCAATCACTCCTCATTACTTTTTTCCCTTTTCCTGCTATGTCGTTTTTTGAACTCAACTTATTGGTGGTTATTTTCCAACGTAAGCTAAATCCTCTAGACCAACCAACATTGCTCCATTTATACTTTTCTTTAAAAAACAAAAAATTTTATTTAGCCTTGTCATCCTTGATCTATTTGTGTCTTCCAGTAGGAATCTTGTAGGCCAATCCACATGGTGCCACTTAATCCTCTAGCCACTGATATTTTAACAATATGTCCTTGTGCACACATGTCAACCTCCATGGTTTCCATCAAATAAGTAGTATCCAAAGCAATTTCCCCCTCCTCAACTCTGGAATTCATGTCCCTGACTCAACCTATTCTTATTAAATTTAATTTATAATAAATGGGAAATGTAACTGAGTTTATCACATATACATTCGAATTTGGAGACATTATGAGTACTCTCTCAAAATGTTATAGCCCTTGAAGTTTCCATCCCTAGGAAATGTGCTCTAACCACCTTTAAACACCCCCTTTAGTGAGAATATTCTTCCAAGGGGATCATACACACTATATATGCTAACAAGTGTACAGTGTGCTAATGTGGGCATCTCACTAATGATGTCACATCCTCATCATTATCCACCATGCTTACATGTATCCTAGTGTAGTGATATAGATACCAATAAAAGTGATATGGATTTGAATGTAGGTTGATATGGTTAAATCAAGGCACACATATCACAATGCACGTACATAGATCTTGATGCAAGTGCATGAATTCCAATGTGAGGGTGTCCACTTACAATAATGTATAAAGCTTCAAACAAGTCATTTGGCCACAAACATTAAGTAATTTCCTTTAACAAAAAATACAGGTTAATTTTATAAGTTTCCTTAAGTTTACCATGTTGGGACACTTTCATCCTCATTACATGTGTCATTTTTCTAGGAAAAATTGTATTTCCTAGGGAATTTAGTTAGATATTGGTAAATTTGATGAATTATTAATGAAAAAATAAAGGGAAACCTTCTGTTTCAACCCTAAAAATCATTTTTAAATATGCATAAGCTCTTTTGCTTGTCCAACTAGCGTTTTTGAGCAAGGAATCTTTATTTTTGTGCATACATGCATTTAAAAAGGGAAATTTTACCTAAATTTACTCTCTTTTGCATTTTTCTTGTTTTTTGCTTAGTCCTTCTCTTTATGTATTCATTTGTAGCCTAAGTATTTGGAGCTGGACCTTTTTAATGAAGTGGAATCATTATTATTCTCAATTTTTAACATTGCATGCTCTTTACCTCTAGAATTTGTTGCTTTTTTTTTACTTTGGATTATTTTTTTTCATCTAATTTCTTCACTTAGAACTTATTAAATGAATTTTTATAAGTCTAACATAAGCAAGAACAATATCTTTGTATGGGTGAGTTCGTTGTGAAAGGGAATAGGTGGAAAATGGTTAGGTATGTATATGCTACTCAACCATATCGCTGATGGTACAATTAGTCCTCAGCTATGACATAATTTTCTAAGGACAATTGGTGAGCCTTGGTATTGCACCAAGAGTGCTGCAACTCCCAGGGGCTTCCCTAATTTACTTTATCAACTCAGGGTTCGTACAAACTTGGAGATGATAGTGCTATATACACAGTAGATGCATTCTGTTCATGTCATCCTCTTCTGCTTTATGAAAGGGTGCTATTTCTTAAACTATTATAAAAACTGAAAAGTAAATTGCTGGAAGGAAATGAAAGAAAGGAAACTAACTTAATTTGTAGAAAGGAAATGATGGAAATAAACTAAATTCAATTGATGAAAGGAAATGGAAGAAAGGAAACTAAACTAAATTTGTAGAAAGGAAATGACGGAAAGAAACTAAATTAAATTGCCGAAAGGAAATGGCAGAAAGGAAAATAAACTAAATTCCAAGAAGGAAACTAATTTAAACCACACTTAACTTGGCCAATCGGCTAAACACACCCTACTTATCTTAAGCTTTATCTACCATGCTTCTATCCATTCAGCTAATCTATCCATGACTTAATTCTAATTTAAAGAGTGTTGATTTGCAGCTTGGAGAAGAAAGGGGTAAAGGTGCTAATGGAGGGCTCAACACATGAAACAAGGCTTAGAGGTGGAAAGAGCGGGTTTAAACCATATTAAAGCTTTATTATGGTGAAAAAATGCTTTGGAGTGGAATGATTTAAAAATTTCGATGGCAGAGTTGCGATGGAGGGTGATCACAATCAGCGTTTGGAGAAGTAAAGGTTAACAGGAACAAAATAAAAAGTGTGATTTGTGATGTGCAATGCAGCGGATGACGTGGCGGTGGCACCAGTGGCAGAGTATGGAGCGATACGCAATTGGTAGACAGGAGCGGTAAGTGTTAACGAGAACAAAATAAACAATGTGATTTTTGATTTGTGATGCGGTGGAGTACGAAGAAGATCACAATCGGAAAAAGATGCAAAGTGGTGATGTCTGATGCAGCGGAGTTATCACAATCGGCATTGAAGTGGTAAGTCTTAAGGGAAACCAATAGAAACTACGATTTGTGATTTTCAATTTTATGATATCGCAATATCGCAAGGTTGGCGAAGAAGCAATAATGCATTTGGGAGGAGAGTGTGAAGTGCGAAATGTGATAGCGGGAATTTCGAGGAGGAAAGGTGGAGGTCAAACTTTAAAGTGTTTGGAGGGTTTTCAAGTTAAAATGGTTGTGATAGCTGTGAAAAGTGAAAAGAATTGATAGAAGGTGAACTTTAAGTTTTGGGGGAGTTTTTGAGAATAAAAAGTGGTGGTAGCTGCGATAAGAGAAAAGGAAGGAATAGAAGGCGTAACCACTATGCACAAGGGCATAACATAGTGTACCAAATCGTAACAGCAGAGATGGAAGGAAAATGGAAGATGAAGCAGGAGGTATTGGAGAACTTTTCTGGGACTGTTGAGACTTATTCCTGCACTCAAACCTATTGATTCATGCATGAAAACAGACAAAATGCGTGGTAAAAATAGTGAACAGAAAGAAATTTCTTTTGGGTTTGTGGGAAGGTTTGCCCTCCTCGAGCTCTAATGACGGAGATGAGAAGGGGGTCTTGATCCACAACTTTTTTGGTTTTTCTACTCTATTATATTATTCACAAGAAAATGAAACCTACAACACCACACTGAAAGCAAAACTAAATAGAAACTTGAAACATAAACGAAATTATTAGAAGTGGAACCAATGAAATGACAGAAAGCAGAGAACAAATACAGCAGGGAGGCTGAGGCACATGGATCGGGCCCTAACCCACAAGCCTAGCTCTCTAAAACTTAAATCAGTAAAATGAAATCAGTCTGCTCATTTCATAAAAGAATAGCCTCATAAATTTATGAAAGTTTGATCACTGAGTAAAATAATAAAAAGCTCAATAGCTTGCAACAAAATTTCGACCCTTCCTAGATCTAGCTTTGCTCTATTTATTCTACAAGGAAGCTACCAACAACTCCCTAGAAAATATTGATTGAGTCCACTTGACTCCAAGTAAACAAATATTGAGTGCACTCCTCTTTGAATTGCTTGGCTGCCTATGGACCTCGAATTTCTAAAAAGAATATTTGGGGTGATTGAGTCAATTTGACTCCAGGTAAACAAAGATTGAGTGCACTCCTCTTTGAGTTGCTTGGTTGCTTCTGGAACTCGAATTTCCGAAGAGAATTCTTGGGGTGATTGAGTCCACTTGACTCCAAGAAAAAAAATATTGAGTGCACTCCTCTTTCAGTTGCTTGGCTGCCTCTGGAACTCGAATTGTTGGAGAGAATCCTTGGGATCCTTTGGCTGCCTTTGAGAGTTGAGGAGGGTGGAAAATGCTCCTATAATTTCTCCTTGTTGTCTCCTCCAAGTCTTTATGATAAAATCCTTATAAAAATGCTTAATAATTCATGATTTTCTGCACTCAACCTCATATTAGGCACTCAAAGTATGTTAGCCTTAATCACCACCTATACTAGCATCATAGAACCAAATAATAATAAAAATGCAAGAAAAAGAGATCTAAGAAGGTAAAAAGGTGACCATTAACCCCTCCAAATATGTCTAATGATGGATCTCATCATCACCCCCCTACTGAATGGTTGCTCATCCTTTGAGCAACTAATCCTCCTCTTGCATTCCCTTCAAGGCTTTAACAACCCCCCTGATCTCCCGAGGAAGAAGTGTGGGAGTTTCCCCTAGGGGTAAAACCAATTATTCTTTTCTGCATTCTCCCATTCTCTATATTGTGCATATGTGTCCTTTGCATCATTCAGCCCCATAAGAAAAGGTGGGTTGAGATTTAGTTCCAACCATTGGATATTTTTGGCCTGCATGGCCCTCTTGTATAATGGTGCCCTTTCCAATGCACCCCTCAATATTTCTAGAGTATGGTACTCCCTGTGCTTGAGGTTGTGAGGGAGGTTGTTCCATCTCCACTGGATGGCTATAATTCACTCATCTTATATCTGCCTAGAAACATCATCAAAATGGCCTATTACCTATATTTGAGTCTAAAGGTAGCTTTCAACTAGTGCAAGGTCCCTTTCAATCTCTTGAAGGTTAAGGGTGACTCCTCTTAGGCTGAACAATTTTGATCTGATATGTAAGGGTTCTTTATTTCTTCTTCTCATGACCCTCCATATCTCTTTTTCTCTAGTGTCGTCATTCATCATCCAAGATACTAAAGGCATCAACTTCTTATCCCCCATTGTAGGATTAGGGTCCCAAGTATCCATATTTGTCCGCACAACGTTATGCACATAAAACTCTTCCATATTTTTCTGATCAGCCATGTTAGCTTGCTTGTAGAAATCCATGATTTGCCTACAATCTTGGAAAGGTAGGGATCCATGGGAGGCTAGAGTTTTGATTTCAAATAGGATCCCTTGCTCCTTGAGGTACACAACATATGAGTCATAAGGGAATCTGTGTTGAAGGGATTCTATGCATAAGTCTACCATGGTGGCTACTTGCTGCCGTTTTTGCTGCAATTTCTCCTTCAGTGCTACATTCTCTGCCTGTGCCTTCTGCAGTTTCTCCTTCAGAACTTTTTCTTCGATTCTTTCCTCCTCCCTTGGTGATTCTTCAATGATATTTGGACTCATGGGAGGATTTTTTCTCTCTCTTTGACTTATCCTTTGACTCTTGTCAGCTCCAAAATACATATAGGTCTGCCTTTTTCTCTTTGCGCTCAGAGGATCTAAGGTGGCAACTGCCTCTTTGTCTTGAGTGGATGTGGTGTTGTGCTGTGAGTCTGCTTCTTGCTCACTTTCTACTACCTTTATGACTTCTGTCTCTATTTCCATTTCTTCCGTTTCTCCTTAACCCTCCATCTCTTCCTTTCTTCTTCTAGCTCTTCTTGTTCCTCTTTTGGTTCTTCTTCTTCTTCTCTTTCTTATCTAACGCTAGGAGAAAGGCTTCCCTCAGTCCCTTGCTACTGTGTCTGATATGCGGTATGCTTCGGAAGCTAGCTAGACTATTGGTGATGTTGTTCTTCTACTGCTGTTGCACGTTGTTCAAATACGCAGCCCACTCTTGGTACTGCTGTGTTGTGGCACCCTTCAGTCTCTTTCCCTAAAAAATTCTCAATTCACTGGTTTGGATGAGACAAGATCTCTTTTTATTAGATTTCGCAAATAATGTTGAAGCGCTGATGTGACTCGGCTCAGCTCCAGTTTTTGTTGTAGAAAGTTGGACCCTCTTCTTGTTAATTGGTTGATACTATGTGTCTCCTCCCCTCGTTCTCCTCTACACCACTTAATTTAATTTTTTTCTTTTGCATGCCCAGGTGGCATGAATTTACAGTTCTCCCTAGTCATACTTCACGACGGTGGCCAAGCTAGCTGGTCACCTTTCTGCCCCTTAAGCTCTAAGTCTAAAAATTTAATTATTTATGGTTATTATGGATGCATAGAGAGGGGTGAGAAGCTATAACTAAGTTTACATGTTGTTTTCAAGGCATTTGCAGGAGCTGGAATTTGGAGACAAGCCTCTTATATGTTGCGTTCTTCCTTATTTTCATGTTTTTTGAGTGAGCATCTTGTTGTATGAGAAACTCTCTGAGTGAGATGATGATCTTTCTTTTTGCTTTCTTCCCATTATAGATGCTACGTGGGGGTGCTCTATATTCCATGGGTGGCACTCTTGCCTTTCTTGGGATCTGCTTTATCAACTCCTCTCTTTGTTTTTTCTTGTTGTTCAAGAACATATTTTTGTGTTGTAGGAATTCCCTGATGTCTGTAACAGTCTGTGTTTTTCTTTCCTTGATATATTGTGCTCAGGAATGGAAGAATGTGGTGTATGGAGGTGATGGAGGAAGTTAATGAAAATGAATGGAGTGAATGATGGGATGGATGGTAAAATAGAAGAAGGGAAAATAAGATGAATGCTTCCCTGTGTTTCCAAAAACCATTAATAACCTGCAAAACAACAAACACAGAAAACACAGAGATGCAGATGTATTTTTTTGTTTTTGTTTTTTTTTCAAAGAAAATGGACTACCTCCATGGAGGTTTTCAACCCACGGACTTGCCTTGGGCACCTCAAAGAGGTTTTCACCCATGGATCTTTATTCTCTTTTTCTTCTCCTTTTTCATTTTTTTCCTTTTTTTTCTAGAGCAAGTGAGTTGCCTCCATCGAGGTTTTCAACCCACAAGCTTGCCTTGGGTGCCTCAGAGAGGTTTTCACCCATGGATATTTATTTATTTATTTCCTTTATTTCCCTTTTTTCAAGAGGTGTGGGAAACTATGGAGTTTCCCATCACATACACCTTTATGCTTATTGAATTTATGAACTCTGCCCTTGACAAAGGCTTCTTGTAAATTTTAAGTCTTTGACCATTGACAAGAAAGGGGATTCCTTCCTCATCTATGGTTCTAATTTGAACTGCGCCATTATCAGAAAATTTTTCCACTGTGTAAGGTCCCAACAATCTTGTCATCAGCTTGCCTTTGAAATATTTAAACGTTGAATCATACAACAATGCCCAATCTCCTTCTTGGAAGGTCTTTTATTTGATGTTCACGTCATGCCAGACCTTCCTTTGCAGCTGAACCACCTCTGTGTGAAGAAGTGCTTGCATTCTGAACTCATCCAATCCATTTAGTTTCAATAACCGCTCTTTTTGGGCATTTGATAGATCTAGATTTAATTCAGCTGCCATTCTTAAAGTATTGAACTCAAACTCAAATGAAGGTAGAGCTTTACTACCATAATAGAGTAGTTCATGAGTGAATCATGTTGTTTTCTTCCAAGTGGTTCTGTAGAACCAAGTAGTTTATACCAATCTATCTGCCCAATATTTTCTGCTGCTGCTCACAACCTTGGTGAGGATGATCTCTAAAGCTCTATTAGTTTCTTGTACTTGGCCATTCACCTGAGGGTGATAAGCAGTAGAAGTTCTATGCTTAATCTTGTTATTCCTCCAAATATTCTTAATGAGTTGAGAGGTGAATTGTGCTCCTTGATCAGTGAATATTTCTCTGGGGTACCCAAACTTGTTAAAAACATTCTCCCTCAGAAATTTTTCTACTTTCTCCTCGGTTGTTACCTTCACTACCTTTGTTTCAGTCCACTTTGTCAAGTAATAATTGCAGACTAAGATATACTTCTTTTGTCCAGATGGTGGATCGATAGGTCCAAAAAATTCCATGCCCCACTTGTCAAATGGCTTAAGAGCCACCTAAGGCTGCAAAGGCATCTCATCCATTTGCGTGGATTTCCCCATCCTTTGGCACTGGTCACACCTGCTGGTGTATCTTCTAGAATCTTGGTGAAGGGTAGGCCAATATTATCCTGCCTGCAAAACTTTGTAAGTAGTTCTCTTTGCAGCAAAGTGGCCTCCACATGGGTTGTCAAGACATGCAGAGAGGATATCAAAAAATTCTTCCTCCCTCACACATCTCCTTAGGATTTGATCAAGGCCTAGCTTGAAAAGGTTTCCCCCATTCCATGTGAAAGGGGCGCTTTTTCTGATGATTCTACTCCTCTCCCTAAATGAAAAATTAGGATGGATTCTCCCAGCAACCAAGTAGTTGGCTATATCAACAAACCATGGTGAGAGTGATGATATAGAAAAGAGATGCTCATCTGGTAGCTGGTCATCCACCATTCATTCTTCACATGCAGGGAGAGCTAACCTAGACAAAAAATCTGCAACAATATTCTCCTTTCCAGGTTTATCAACAATAGTCAAATCAAATTGCTGCAAAAGTAACAACCATATAATTATCCTAGCATTAACATCCTATTTTTTCATTAAATACTTGATGGCTGCATGGTCAGTGTGAACAACGGTCTGATATCCAGTTACATAATGCCTAAATTTGTCCAAAGCATGGACAATGGCTAACATATCCTTCTCAGTAACAGTATAATTCAGTTCAGCCTTGGAAATTTTATTGCTGATGAAATAAATGACATAAGGGATTTTGTCCTCTAATTTTCCTAATGCTACCCCTACAACTTTTTTGGATGCATCATTGTGGATGTGGAAATGCAGAGTCCAATTTTGACCTTGGAGGATGGGGGCAGTAGTCAATTTTTCCTTAATGAGCTCGAAAACCTGTTGACAAGGACCAAACCAAATAAACTTAGAATCTTCGGCCAATAACCCAAATAATGGCGAAGCCATCTTGCTAAAATATTTGATGAACCTTCTATAGTAACCAGATAAACCTAAGAAACTCCTGACATCTTTCTTCTTTTGAGGAGTAGGTACCTTTTTGATGATAGTGATTTTTTTCGAGTCTACCTGTATTCCTACTTGGGATATGGAGTGTCCTAATACAACCCCTGCTTTCGTCAGGAATTCAAACTTTTATGGGTTCAAGGAGAGATGCATATCAATGCACCTTCTTAGTACTTTACCCAAATTGGAGAGAGCGCTTCCTGGAAGTCATCCCCATATGATGTGAAATCATCCTTGTAGATTTCGACAAACTCATGGACTAACTCATAAAAGATGCTTAGGACAGCTCTTTGGAAGGGAGTTGGGGCATTGCACAACCCAAAGGGTAGGAATCTATAAGCGAAGATACCCCAAGGGCAGGTGAAAGTAGTCCTATCCTGGTCTTCAAGGTTGATTTGAATCTAATTGTACCCACTGAACTGATATAAGAAGGAAAATAACTTCTTCCTCGCAAGGCCATCCAAGACTTGGTCTATAAAGGGTAAAGGGAAATGGTCTTTCTTGGTGGCTTTATTAAGTTCTCGATAATCAACACAAATTCACCACTTCCCATTCTTCTTTGGGACTAGAACAAGAGGAGATACCCACTCACTGTCGGATATAGGATATATGAACCCTTCATCCAATATTTTATGCAGCTCTTCTTTGAATATGTCCTTCAGGGCCGGGTTCATCCTTCTTTGGAGTTTTCTCATACGCTTGCATCCTTCTTTGATGTAAAGATGATGTTTTCACACTAAAGGATGCACCATTTCATGTCTTTGTAATCCCAAGAAAATGCATCTAGATTCTCTTTCAAAAGCTGGCATAGTTGCTTCTCTTCTTCATTCGAGAGGGTTGGGTTGATTTTTAGAGATCTAGATGAGCCAAACTCAATAGCCTTGGTGGATTTATAGGTTGACTCAACTGAGTGCACTTCCATCCAAGGTTGGCTTTCATACTCTTTGACTAAGGTTTCGAGAGGAATGTTAGTGGAGGACTGGTTTTGAATGGCATGGTCAATGAGTTCATCTTCATCAAGCTGCCCCCCTCCAAAATCTTTTACTCTACTGGTTCACAGGGGAAAGTATTATATAACTAATATTCTTCATCTTCCAACATATAAGGATATCTTTGCATGTTGAATGGAAGGGATTGGGTTGGCAGACTATAAACCTAATTTTATACACAAAGGCCCATTTCAATGATGTGTTTTAGACCTAAGCTCTCTGAGTGGAGCTAACAAAGGTCTCCCTAGATGAGGTGCTCATTAAACTTGGTTTTTGGTTGCGAGGACCGGGGAAATCATAGGATACTCCAAAGATTCAATAGTATGGGAGTTACTGTGGATTGATCTGCAAGTTGCATAAATGTTGTGGTTTTCCTCAAAGTCCCTTGGAGGTTAAGTTTCAACATAGTTTCATGAGTCATGGCTCATTTAACAAAGATCCCCTAATTAAATCCAAAGCGTTGGGGACTATGACACCATCTATATGCACATAAAAAACTAGACTACCAGGGTCCAGGTACTTTAGACATATCACCCTCCCCAGCATTAGGTCAGATAGTTGTCCTACCACATTGATGGTGGGGGTATCTCTCTTCCTTCTCCCAGGTTTCTTGAAGCACTTTTCTTTGATGAGCCTATTGTAGATAGGAAATCCTTAATGGCCTAGAGAAGTGGTATCTTTACACACAAATTTTCTAATTCTCCCAGGAGTTCAATCTCCTCTTGGGTGTGCTGACTAGGGTAAATCAAATTCTTAGGAAAAGGAGGTTGTTGGATCTGAGTGTTACCTTCTTCCTTTTCCTCCTCAACCTCTACAACTGGAGATGGAGGGTGGTTGTTTGGGAGTACTCTTCCCAACATGATATTAACATCTTGTATCTCCACAACATAAGCTAGATAGGATGTTTCTCCATTGTGAGCCAGCTGTGACTATCTGTCATTCGAGTTCGGATTGGGTTGTGCAGGTATAGGTAGCCTAGGTGGAGCCGCATGAGTAAGCTGAGGTTGAGGTTGGGGTGGAGGCATTAGAGTAGGTGGTTGATTTTGTTGAGGCCTCCACCCTTAGGATGGATTGTTCCACTTAGGTTGTTGTGGAACATACTGCTGAAATGGTTGGTTTACTAGTTGAGGATGATATGAAGGGTTGTAAGGCCAAGTAGGAGGTGTAGACCAGGATGGAAGAGTGGGGGTGTACCAAGGCTGCATGGGTGCACTCTGATTATTGTGATAGTAAGAGTAAGGTGCACCTTGCATATATTGTTGATATGACTGAGGGCCTTGAAGAAGAAGATTTAAATCTCACTACCACTGAAGAAGATTCAAGGGTGGCTAGGAGGTGATGTGGGGGTTTTAGGCAATATTTTTCTTTGAGTATTACTACTCCTATGAGGCATGAAAATTAGATCTTTTTGTATATATATTTTTTTAATATTTCTGAAATGACATGAAAAGAAAAGAAAGCAGAAAATAATGCTAAAACTAAATCAAAATATCTACTAGACACCTCCCCGACAACGGCGCCAAAAAGTGGTGAGCCCTGGTATTGCACCAAGAGTGCTGCAACTCCCAGGGCTGCCCTACTTTACTTTATCAACCCAAGGTTCGTACAAACTTGGAGGTGACAGTGCTATATACACAACAGATGCATTTTGTTCATGTCATCCTCTTCTGCTTTACGAAAGGTTGTGATTTATTAAACTATGATAAAAAATTGAAAAGCAAATTGCTAGAAGGAAACGACAGAAAGGAAACTAACTTATTTTGTAGAAAGAAAATGACGGAAAGAAACTAAATTAAATTGCTAAAAGGAAATGATAGAAAGAAACTAAATTAAATTACTGAAAGGAAATGACAGAAAGAAACTAAATTAAATTGCGAAAAGGAAACTAATTAAAACCACACTTGACTTGACCAATTGGCTAAACACACCCTACTTATCTTATGCTCTATCTACCATGCTTTTGTCCATGGAGCTAAGCTATCCATGACTTAATTATAATTGAAAAAGTATTGATTTTTAGCTCGGAGAAGAAATGGCTAATAGGTGCTAATGGAGGGATAAACACATGAAGCCAGGCTTAGAAGTGGAAAGAGGGGTTTGAACCTTATTAAAGCTTTATTATGGTGCAAAAAGGCTTTGGAGCGGAATGATTTAAAAAGTGCGATGGTGGAGTTGCGATGGAGGGTGATTGAAATCGGAGTTTGGAGTGGTAAAGGTTAATAGGAACAAAATAAAAAGTGTGATTTGCGTTGTGTGATGTGGTGGATGACGTGGCGGGGGGACCGGTGGCAGAGCACAGAGCGATATCGCAATCGAAAAACATGAGCGGTAAGTGTTAACGGGAACAA
Organism: Pinus albicaulis; assembly: GCA_034641835.2. NCBI lineage: Eukaryota > Viridiplantae > Streptophyta > Pinopsida > Pinales > Pinaceae > Pinus > Pinus albicaulis. The sequence continues at coordinate 1,266,812,005 of CM076574.1, read as the reverse complement.
AATAAACAATGCAATTTTTGATTTGCGATGCGGTGGAGTACGAAGAAGATCGCAATCGGCGTCGGGAGTGGTAAGTCTTAAAGAAAAGGAAAAATATGCGAAGTGCAATGTACGTGCGGTGGAGTTATCACAATTAGTGTTGAGGTGGTAAAGTCTTAGGGAAACAAATAGAAATGGCGATTTGCGATTTTACGATTTAGAGTATACTTGTCTCAAGGTTTGTGGAAACGATAGTGGGAGTCAAGAGGAGAAGTCTGAGGGGAAGTGAAAGAATCGATGTGAGAATTTCAAGGAGAAGAGGCCCAGGAGGCAAGCTTTAAAGTGTTTGGAGGGTTTTCAAGCTAAAATGGTTGCAATAGCTATGCAAAGAGAAAATAAGGGATAGAAGGTGAACTTTAAGGTTTTGGGGGAGTTTTCGAGAATAAAAAGGGTGTGGTAACTGCGATAAGAGAAAAGGAAGGAATAGAAGGCGTAACCATTATGCACGGGGGTGTAACACAGTGTAGCAAAGTGTAACAATAGAGATGGAAGGAAAATGGAAGATGAAGTGGGAGGTGTTGGAGAAATGTTCTAGGATTGTTGAGACTTATTCCTGCACTCAAAACTGTTGATTCATGCTCGAAAAAAGACAAAATGCGTGTTAAAAATAGTGAAGAGAAAGCAATTTTTTTGGGTATGTGGGAAGGTTTGCCCTCCTCAAGCTCTATTGAAATAGATGAGAAGGGGTTATTGATCCACATATTCTTTGGTTTTTCTCCTCTATTCTATTACTCACAAGCAAATGAAACCTACAGTAGCACTTTGAAAGAAAAAGTAAACAGCAACTTGAAACATAAGCGAAATTATCATAAGAGAAACTAATGAAATGACATAAAGCAGAGAAAAAATATAGCAAAGAGGCCGAGGCATGGTTGTACTAACATGAAGGCTAGCTCTCTCTCAAGGTAAATCGATAAATGAAATCGATGCCGTATGTCTATTTACAATTGTTCACAAGATAATTGGAATATTAGAGTTCTTAATAAACTTAATTAATTAAGTAAAATAGAGGTGGAGGGACTACAAGTAGCTGTGAAATAAAATCCACTTTTGATGTGTGTATGTGGATATTTTAGATCTAGATCTACATAATGAATTAGTAGTATACTTAATGTGAAATCATGAAGGTTCATGTCTCATTAATAGAAGATCATGGAGGTTGAAACAGTCAACTAAGATCATGGAAGAAATCAAATGTAATATCATAGAGCATTCATGATGAGATGATGGAGGAGTAGTGCATTTAATGCACACATGATGGAGAGGGTGATCATTACATTCACACATGATGGAGATCATGGAGAGACAACGCAGTCAACATGGAGGCCTATGTCCACATGTACATCGCAGTTATGAGGTGGGCCAAGGCATGGGAAGGTTCACAAACTATATAATGAAGATGAAGGCAACATTGGAGGCAGCCTTTAGATTATTGATTTGTGATCTGTTTAGATCTCGATTTGTCATTTGACATTCCATGCACCCTTATGTTGTTTAGCTAAGTCTACAGTGTTGTTTAGCACAAGGTGTTCCCAAGCGGGAATCCCACCTCTTTCCTTTAGTGACCTCTAAGGAAGAGTGTTTGTACTACATTCATCATTAGAAATTGGTGCCATATTTTTCCTACTTTCTGCAGAACATTCATATTCAGAAATTGCACATTTCTAAAGATCATTTTGAGAGGAGGAGGTTGTCCTTCAATATTTCAATTGAGGAACAGGTGAAGGATTCATTCTATCACCTTGACCTTCAAGATCAACCTTCCAGTTATTCAGACCTATATCAGGCATCAAGGCATCTATTTTTCATCTCCCAGAAGCAGCACTTCCATCAGGAAATGCGCATTCCATTCTTGTAGATCCAAGAGAGAAGGGAAGTTGCTATAATTTCAGCTAGTAATCCAGTGGAGGACCATTTCTTCACATTGTATGCATTATTTCCATCATTCTTGAGCTTTATAGCTACATTTTGCAATAGGCTAGAGAGCCTCCTTCCTTTACAACGCATTTTTTATGAGCAGTTGTGTAGCAGCAGCTACAATCTTTAGAGGAGGATCGAGGAGCTAGATTTTGATCTTCTAGCTTGAGGATCTAGTGAAGGGATCAACCCTCCAAGCTTATATCTGATCTTGTGACATATTTCAGCCATATATTTGTCAAATCCAGCTTCAGATCTGCATACCCAGTAGTTGTATAGTGAAACCCTAAGAGGGTGATTTTCTTAGATTGACAGATCTGAGAAATCCTTTCTGGGTTATCTTGGGTTACCATCATAGAGCCCAGATCTAGAATCTTGGCATCATCAGCGCTTGATATTTCCATAGATATTCATTTCCCTTTTCATCTAGAAGCTATATTTACATTATCAGTTTTAGGGACATCGCAGTATTTCTTCCTACAACTCTCTAGTTACGCAGTGCCTGCTTTGGCATGTTTGCAGGGTCATTCTAGGCCATCTCTTTGGGTAGACTACCTCATATTTTGTACACTGTTGTAATTGAATCTTCTCCTATGAATAAAATGGCTCAACTTCTCTATATATTCTATTGTTGTCTTTATATTTTTTCTGCAGTTCTCATATTATGTTTGAGTATTACTACATTCTCCATTTTGGGATATTACAGTATGCTCATTTCATAAAAGAATAGCCTCATACATTTCTGAAATTTTGATCACTGAGTAAAATAATAAAAAGCTAAATAGCTTGCAACAAAATTCTGACCCTTCCTAGCTCTATCTTTGCTCTATTTATTCTACAGGGCAGCTACCAACAGCTCCCTAGAAAATAGTGATTGAGTCCAATTGACTCCAAGTAAAAAAATATTGAGTGCACTCCTCTTTGAGTTGCTTGGCTGACTCTGGAACTTGAATTGCTAGAAAGAATCTTTGGGGTGATTGCGTCCACTTGACTCCAAGTAAACAAAGATTGAGTGCACTCCTCTTTGAGTTTCTTGGCTGCTTCTGGAACTCGAATTTTCGGAGAGAATCCTTGGGGTGATTGAGTCCACTTGACTCCAAGTAAACAAAGATTGAGTGCACTCCTCTTTGAGTTTCTTGGTTGCCTCTAGAACTCTAATTGTTGGAGAGAATCATTGGGATCCTTTGGTTGCCTTTGAGAGTTGAGGAGGGTGGAAAAGCCTCCTATAATTTCTCCTTGCTGTCTCCTCCAAGTATTTATGATAAAATCCTTATAAAAATGCTTAATAATTCATGATTTTCTGCACTCAACCTCATATTAGGCACTCAGAGTATGTTAGCCTTAATCACCACCTAAATAGCATCATAAAACCAAATAATAATAAAAATGCAAGAAAAAAATATCTAAGAAGGCAAAAAGGTGACCATTAATCCCTACAAATATGTCTAATGATGGAGCTCATCAACAATTATGGCCCCCCATGGTACATAAGGAAAAATAATAAAACTACTATAATTAATAAGTGTTGTAAGATCATTACCAATGATTATCACTTTCATCTGGTCGGAAACTGTCACACTGCTTTAATGTCAGCTTTGTTGGGGTCGTGATTTGGTGATTAGCGAGCCAAATGACGGTCAACAACATCAAACCAGTCTTTGGAGCCCAAGGACCTAGCCTTCCTGGACTCGGAGAGGGCTCTCTCTATTTGTGTAAGGGATATCTGTGTGTTTTCTTATTGTGTTCTTGATTTTAGGCTAGTTATGAAGTAGGTTTTTGGTTTTGGTTTTTAGGTTGTGAGGGATGAACTGATAAAATACTAAGATAGGTAAAAAGATGTCGAATCAATTGGGCTATGGGGTCGAAAAGGTCAAGAAATCTTTCAGATGGTGATACAAGGTTGTTGAAGGGCCGATTTGATTCAAGGTAAAATGGATCTTTGGGTAAAATGGAGTGGGATGGACATTAAATTTGTGAAGAACAAAGGATTTCAAACATAAATAGTTTAATAGCTGACATAAACATGGTAGGGAAAACCATTAATCATGAAAAATGTAACTATAAACTGATCAATGCATAGAAATAAACATTCAAGCCATGCATAGAGATATATGACTCTCTAACCTTAGGAAACTCACCTACTTTGGGGAAAACACTTAAGAAAGGTAACCGACTTAACATTATGTGAATATGAATGCACAAACATGGTACATTCAAGAAGTTGTTGGGCCTAAGAAGCGATTTTCATAGTTTTAGGCAAAGGGCTAGATCGAAACTAGGCCTCCTTGGTTCAACAAAATGATAATCTAATCAGTCAAAGAGAAATTTCATGGATGGAACTATAGCTAGCCATAGGTAAGCAGGGTGTGCCGTAAGTCATACTTAGCATGTATAAAACCATGAATGAAACGAGCAACAATATCCTAAGTATTAAAGAGCAGTCAAGAATTCTTTAATGTTACTTAGGAAGAAGAAAACAAAGAAGCTATGAAGAAACAAGAAATTTGAGGTGCCTCCATGGGCATATCTCAAATTTTTTCTCTACTGATCTATAGCAAATATCCTAGTATTCTACCAGAATCATGGAGTCCAACAACAATCATGTATTCATCATCCAGAAGAACATCAAAAGAGGCAATCAAAAGCATGAGACAAATGGTACAACACCAAGGCTTATATGACCATATGTGCTTCTATCATCAGGATTCAGCCTTGTTTACAATGAAACCTTTGCAATATAGGCGTCGTTGAAACCTCATATGGTTCAACTTGTGTGCCATCCTATTGGCCTAATCAAAATATCTAAACTTGTCCTTGAGGCTTTGCAAAGCCCAAGGCACAAAATATCTCATAAAATATCTAGAAAATGCTAAAAAAGGGAATTAAATTGACTTTTCACAACTTGTCATGTGCAAAAATAGCTAAACGCACATGAGGAAATATCAGTTTTTAAAGGTTCAAATTTTACAAAAATATTCAAAATTTACATCAGCAAAAGGTCCCCTGACTTGCCGGCAACATTTGGCAGCCTTCCCGATGTCGAAATGAGGCTCATAATAGCTCGTTGGAAAGCTATGAGTGTCTAATTTCTGGAAAAACTAAAATTTTCCCAATATCATGCCTAGAAGTCCTCTAAAACTGAACCTGTGTGTAAAAAACCAAAAATTACAGTCTGCTGATAGACCAGGCAGAGTGTGCAAAAAGCGAGCATTTTTCGCCATTTCAGGGGAGAAAATGATCTCCAAATGTCCTGAAAATCGCTTAGTGTATTCTCCTAAAATTATGGCATCTAATGATACCATTCTCCTCCTTTGACGATCCCCTAAACTGAAATGGCGAATTTCATGAGTTTTGACCAAAAACTCAAAAATGCCGAAAAAACCAAAACATGTCAAAATTTGCCCAAAATCAGTGTGTATGACCCTCAAGGGTTCTTAGCAATATTTTCTGAAGCAGTGGCCAAAATCTCAAGTCCTGATGAGCCTTTCTTCACTTTCCGTGCCAGGCGCTTTCCTTTAGCTTCCTTTAGCTTCTCTTGGGCAACCTTTAACTTGCGCCGGGAAAACTGATTTAACTTTTGGTAATGTTTCGTCATTCTTCTTTGCAGCTCTAAATCCCTGTTTTCCCTCTCCAATTTCTTCTCCAAATTTTCATTGACTCTTTCAAGCCACACCTCCTTATTGTTTTCTATCTCCTGTTCAAACAATGCTGTGAGAGGGGTGGATTGGAGAAGGGCAATTTCCTCATCTTTTTGTTTCTCAAGGGCTCTTTTAATCCCAATGGTTCTAGGCCTTTTTCACCTAGGCTGGTCTTCTTCTTCACTTTTATCAAAATTGCCTATGAGCTCATCTATCCTTGCTTGGGCTTTGGAGGCCTCTTTCTTCTACTTAGTCACCCTTGTCTCATGAATGGCCATATGGACACTCATTTGCCTATTTTGGATTTGCAAGAATTGATTGAAATTCCTTGCCCTATGAAGATCATCCTTCAATGCATCAATTTGTCTCTCTCTTTGGATCAAAAGGTTTTCTAGAATGCAGGCCTCATTATCACTATCATCGCTTTGGATTGGGATGATATTGAATGCACTCTCTTGCTCATGACTTCCTTCTAGCTTGCCTTTCCCTTTGCTTTGGGAGGCTATTCTTGTGCTCTTCCTCTTAGGCAAGTCAATCATAGGCTTCTTTGGCAACTTTCCTTTGCTACGGAGAGCTCTTGTCACATTTGGAATGACAACCTTAGGCACTTTCTTTCTTGCAGTCCTGCGCTTGGCCTTTTTAGGAGAGAAAGGCATGATTCCTTTACCTTTGTCATCTTGTTTGTCATCCTCTTAAATTTGCATTTCTTCTTGAGGCTGTTGTGTATCTTGAGGAGGTTGTTGTGTATCTCCTTTAGGCTGCCCCTGCTCCTCAATATCATGTTGTTGTTCTGCCTCACTTTCCTATTGTCCTTGGTCATCAACATCATGCTGCTGCTTTGTCTCAATTTCCTGCTCATCCTGTTGTTCAAACTGCTGCCCTTGATCCTCATCCTTATGTTGCTGCTCAGATTGCTGCCCTTCCTCCCCTTGCTGCTGTTCATCACCACTGAGTTGCTGTTGTTCAGCACTCTCCTTTTCTTGTTCCTGCTGCTGCTCACCATCACCATTGTCATGCTACTGCCCCTCATCCTCAGTTTGATGCTTTTCATCTTTTTCTCCATGTTCATGTCCTTTCTCCTCATGCTGGCCACTTCCTTCTCCTTCTCCATGTTCTTGTGCCTGTTCTGTAGTGATTTTGAGCTTTCTAGGAGTAGGCCTACTAGAGGAAGGCAAGGGGCGATGAGTAGGAGAAGTGGGGGATGCATGGACTAGAGGGACAGTGGAGAAATCTGGGTGAGTAATGAAAACATCCCAAGAGACCTCTCTCTTCTCAAGCTGGTGAAGGATGATGATTTTAATGAGAGAGTGATGGAATAGAGAGGCTATTTGCTGTGATGGAGGCTTCTTCTGGACATAGGAGGCCATTTTCTCAATGCTTTTGCATAAGAAGAAAGGAAGATTCAACTGCTTGGTTCTTGTGAAATGCATCAACAGTCGGATGTGATATGCATAAACTCGGGAGAATCTCCCCTCACAAGTGAAATACTTCATGATGATCTTCATGAGGGGGGCATAGCTGGCTAAAAGATATGAGAAAGGGAAGATAGCAGGGCATGATTCTCTATGTTCAGGCTTGAGGAAAGGTTTGTAGTCATCTAAGTCCAAATAGCTTTGTTTGAACCATTTCTCACCAATATAGGGAATTTTAGTAGCCTTGGATATGGATCTCGGGGAGAACTTGAAATCAAGGCCTGCCAATTGAAAATGTTTGTCTCTGAACCTCAAGGCGCACAGATGTGTTAGAGGAGAGAAGCTTTTTACTTCTTGTACCCTTTGGCAAAAATCCAAGCATCCTACCTCATGAAAATTGAATAAGATAGATGGGTGTGCATTGACCTCTTCGGTGGAAATGGGCTCATACCTCTTGTGCAACACACTCCTGCTATCTTGTTTGGGAGGAATCTTGTTCTAGATGTGCTTCTAAAATACCAAAATGCTTCAAAGTTTTTTGAAATGCCTTCTTCAAACAAAACTCTGTCTCAGCCTGTCAACTTACTGTTTGATCAAGATAAAATTGGTTTTGAATGCTGTGTAAAATGTCTCCTTTGATATAAGATCCCTGGTATTCAAAACAATGTCCTCTTTTTGTATGCCAAACAACAAGAAATTTCAAGAATAAACATACTGTCAACACAGTCAAATGATTTTCTGAGTTTATGGTAAAATCATCTAGCTTTTAGTACTTTGGAGGACATAGGACAGCCTTGTTTTTTGGATAAAGGCAGAAAAACAATCTTCTTAGTTCAAAACACTACTCTCTTCTTTGTATGCTTTTCAACAAGTATATTCAACACCATTACACAGCCCAACAAAATGCATCTACACAATCAAAGTTCGTTGTGTTATAGGTATAGTTATCAGGCCCCTTGTGTTTGGTGTGAGCACAAACAATCCTGTAGGAGTCGAACAGTGAAAACTTCTTTGAACCAAAACACTGTCCTGGTATTCAATATTCCTTACCCAGATTTTGACAATACCTCCAAACTAATTACACTGCTTTCTCACTAAGGTCTGTTTATGGTCGAAAGGAAACCATGACCTTGTTCTTCATCACACCGAGGAAGACTTTGAATAATGGCCAAGTAATACACATATGATTACTGTGTTTGAAATTAGGATCAATGTTTCATTTTTCAAATGATAAGTTTCCACCTTTAAAACATGGCCTTCATCTCTCATCATTTCTTTGAGGGCAGTTACAATGGTTTTTTACATCAATGCAAATTCAACACTCTTTGATGTTTCACCTCTAGCCGACATAACCACAGCAAATCTCGTTTTTCACACAAAAATCAAACCTATGGTTTAAACTGTGATTTTTAACCCTTTCACTCTGTCTCAGCAGTCTTAAAAGAGCAAAAAGGCACATAGAATACCTTTGGAATCGATGATTATGCTTCTTGAGGAGTTTGATCCGCTTCAGGAGTTTTTTGGAGGCATCTTGAGCATTGGATTTATGTGCGGCACTTTAGGAGGAGAGAACGTCGTGCAAAAAACAGTCGGGTCACTTGTTGGGCCCTTGTGACCAGAAGATACAGGCGTGCCATGCGCCGCTACAGGTGCGCCGTGCAGCTTCGTTTTCTTGTGTAAAATGAGCGCCTGAACGCGCCGCGCAGTTCAAAAAGTCCCAAAACTCTATGTAATTTGCTCCAACTCTTTTCTCCGATCTCCAAGACAGCAAGAGGGGTTCTATGGGTGCTTTGAGATGTAAAAAAACGCGTGGGAAACAGTCTCCAACTCTTGCATTTGAAAAAAAAGTGAAAACCCTTTGATGTACTTAATGAGTGTTTTTGAAAAACATTTAAAAGGCCTTTGTCTTTAAAATCAAAACATGAAGTTCCTACCCTTTGTGAGATCATAGCTAAGACTCCTTTTCTTTTTCTCAAAATAAAATCATTCCAAGGGTTAACTTCGTTCATTGTGTTCATATATTTGAAAAAATGACCTTTGCCACTGTTGACACCTTTGGTGACATTTTTAACAAGAAAAAACCACTCAAGATCTGTCAAAGAGAATTGAAAACTGCTTTGTCATTTTGCAAGGAGATGGCCTGTCTTATTCAACTTGGTTGACAACTTATGCCTCCAGGTGTTTCATCAGTTCTTCCTCTGACTGTAGGTGCCAAAATTTAGTTGCATTCATTTAGAATTTTTTATCTTACGTCTATCAAGAAGGGCGCTTCTTCTAACCCCTTGCCTCTGCTCAAAATGTACCAGCAAGGCACCTTTGACCTCTGTTATAGAAGCAGGCCCTTATTTGAAACAGTGGTGTGTATCATTGTTTTTGAAAGTTGTTTATAGAACCTGGAGAAGCATGCCATAATACTTCTTGAAATTTATGAACAAATGTATTTAGTTGAAATACCTCCTTTGGAAAGCTAAATATAATTTTGCCTTCTTGTCCACTGTGATGATCTATCTAAAAGACATTATTTCATGAACAGGAAGATGAGCACCTTTTGACAATCATTTACCATCACTGGTCTGTGTCATGACCTGTCCCTTAATCATCAGCAAATTGTTTTATTTGGCCTCCAGACTGCTATATTAGAAAGAAAACTTGATGAGAGATAAGTTTAACATTTTGGATTACAGTAGTACCCCTGCTTTCCTTCTTTTTCCTTTTACATTATTTCTCTGTTTCAACTATCTCTTACTGTTCTTACCACTTATCTTTTGATCAGTCAAACCTTGAAATCAGTTACTGCCCTGGCCCTCTGCTTATGAATGAAGGAGGCCCTTCACTGGACAAAGTGTCTGATGTTCTTTCAACCTCTTTGGTCCTCTGCTTGTAGATGAAGGAGGCTTCTTCGTCTTGTCATATCAACAGCCTCTTGACAGTGTTGTTTTTCTTTTACTGTTCTTTCAGGCTTTGAATGAGGTCGCAATAGCTTGATGAGAAACTCTTTGCTCTGTAGCTGCATCATAGGCTCAGGATCACATTGAGAAGCAGTTGTCTTCTCATGTGGAGCTCAAAATTGTCTTCCGAGATGCTGGTATGTTTCTGTCCTTGAAAGATCCATCAAACACTGTAAAAACACCTAAACCCAGCTTGACTTGTGGTCTATGTATTGCTGAGACTTAAGGGTGTATTAGTGGCGCGAGCTAGGGCTGTAACCAACTTCATTAGCATAGTAGGAAGGTCTGTTATGACTGGTCTATAGCAGATGGAGGTTTTTGGCTCTTTGATAGTTTGCCAAGGGAGAAATGCCTTAAAACGCCACTTCCTAACTTAGGGGAGACTGTTTGAATAGATTTGGATTGTCTCTTTAGAGCTGATGGGTAGACTAGTATGGCTGAGGCTAGGTAGGATTTTATGATGGGGTTTCATCTTGTCATGGGAGGACTGAAAGGTAGGAGGGAAAAAAAGTTTTATGGGTGTTTTCCCAGCTGGTAAATTTGACAAATTTTTAGATCGGATGTTGGAAAACTTGGTTGTTACAACTAGTCATCACCAACAAGTAAAAAATACTGATGACTAACAAAACCATCACATGAAATAGATAAGGAACCATCACAAGGAATGACAGCACATAAATTGAAATAATCACAAAGTACCATTTGTGCAAGCACATATCATTGGACATGAGAAAACATGGGAGCTAAGATACATAGAATATATCAAGGTGGATGTAGGGGTAGAAGAATTGGAACATCAAGCTTGAGCTAGTAGATATGAGAAAGAGAGCTCATCTGAGTAGCATTAATACACCCCTGAAAGGGTGGCTCGAAATTAATTGTCCTTAATGGGAAAAAGGACGAATTTACTCTTTGTTGTTAGCTTAGTTGTATTAATGGAAGACCCCTATCCAAGGCCATAAAAAATAAGGTGAAAATCATTTCAAAATTCAAAATAAAAAAGATTACTTATCTTGTGTCATTGCCATTAGCTTTGAGGTGGATATTGTTCCAAAATCCAAAGGGAGAAAATGTAACCTCTTGCATTATCTTTGAGGGGAAAATCCTTAAAAACCAGTGAAATAACCTTTGAGGTGGGTATCATTCCAAAACTTAAAAAGAACCTTAATTTTGACGAGATAATCTTCCAAAATTTAGAAGGGAGAAAATGCAACCTTACCTAATGTGAAAATTCCTTGAATGCAATTACTGGAGATTTATCTTCTAACTATTAGTATTTGATTTTTATTTTGAATTAATATTCAAAAAATAAAGATATTTCACTATCGCATTCTTCACAATAAAAAATGTTGCGGAAAAACAAAATACAAAATCTAGAAATATATACACACACACAAAATATAACACCATTGTTTTTGGATAATTGTCCCTACAAAAACCCCTAAGGGAAAACCAATGAAACATATGAGGGTTTATATTACTATGTAACAATTTGAGAGAAATATTACAAATTGTTTCATAACTGGAAAACCTTAGACAATCTACTGGAAAAATTTCTGGAAGACACTCTTGTCTCCCTCCGCAACTGATCTGACCTCTCTTAGCCACTCGCACCATTATCTGGAATTCACACTTCCTTCATAAATACACATATCTAGATGTAGGAAAATCGCACAACCCTGGAATCACCTCCAGGTCATCCTTCCTGCATCCCTTTGCCTCTAAAACAAAATTTCTTTGCCTCTAGGACACTGATCTGACCACTGGTAACTGAAACATGGCTTCTTCTGGCAACCCACACTGGGAATTTGACTAACTCGCACTATTGTATTTAGTATCCTCTTTCCTATTACCCGGACACTAGAAATACTAAGGAAATCTTCCTCGAGAATATTTTCTCCCAAATATATATTGTAACCCTTGATTTGATGTTTTCCCTAGCTACAACTATGCACTTGTTGAATACTTTCAACTGGGTAGTCAAACTGCTCAACTCTATAATCGTGTCTTCTCCAACCCCTTCGACTTTCTCTTATAATCCCTTGGTTAAGCCTCAACGACCATGATTAGCTATCAATCGATGACTAAGGTCTATTTGAATTCATCAATAGAAGCCTCTAGAGCAAAATAGATCTACCTTAATTAATTCACTTTAATTTACCACTTTTCCTAAGTTAGACATAGGAAATATTTTAATTCTGGTGAATTAATTTAATTAAGGTGTTTATGAGTCTTATCTCATGAAACCTTTTATGGTTTTGGATATCTTGTGTTCCTTAGCCTCTTAGACACAATTTGAGACTAGAACATTTATCTGTTGCTACACAAACTAACGCCTAGATCCTAAATAAGGTGTAGCTAGTCTAAGTCATTACCATTTAGTTGTAGCCGAATATGATTCCAAAAGTCAAAATGGAGAAAATGTAACCTTACTACATCGTGGATAAAGTGCAAACAAGTCCAAGCTACTATTATTAGCTTCAAGTAGATATTGTTTCAAAATATAGGAAAAAGAAAATATAACCTTACCCAAACTATTTCCATTAGCATTGAAGCAAAAACCCTTCTAGACAATTGGGATCACCTTTGAAGTACTTATTGTCCCATAATTTAAATATAGTCTTAACTTTAGCTAGGTATCTTTCCAAATGTCAAAATAGAGAAAATATATCCCCGCGGTCAATTGAGGTTATCCTTGGTGGTTGGGAAGAAAGAATGGAATCCTCCTTACCTAGATTCAATTCCCTCAAGTGACATGATAGATGTTGACAATATGCATATATTACTCATATGGAATATACAACATTATACCTATAAAAAAAAAACCCTATACTTTCACAATAAATTTGATGTAAATGGTTCTAAATCATTGCAAATATTTTCATACAAATATTATCCTAAAATTCAAAAAATAAAATATAACCTTATCTAAATCATTATTATTAGCAATAAAAATTATTTTCAAATAACTCTTATTACTTTTGAAATGGATATTGTTCGAAATTCAAAAAAAAAATATATATATATCATCAACTACACCATCAATAGGTTCCAAAATCATTATTATTAACTCCACACAAAAAAATATCAATAAATACACCATCAATTAAGCCTAAACAATTCCAATATCATTGTTTTTAACTTCATATAAATATTATTTCAAAATTATTTCAAAATTAAAAAATAGAAAAATTATAACCTTCACTTCGATCATTAACGTTAACACTAAGACATAATTATTTTTTTATTAAAACATTATTATTACTTAAATTTTGGCCATTCCAAAATTCAAATAAATAATTAAAAAAACTTCTCCAAATTACAAATAATTTAAAATAAATATTTATATATATATATATATATATATATGAAAACGAATATAAATATACACATGCATAATTTGTCATTATCATTATTATTAATTTTCAAAACAATCTTTTTTTAAATTAACATTAAAAATATATATCTATCCTTACTTTCACTCAATTCATTATTATTGTCATTATAATTATCATTAATTTTCATAACAGTTATTATTTGAAATCAACGTTAAAAAGTATATATCCACTTTCACCTAACCCTTTGAAAATAACAATTTAAAAATTTTGAAAAACACTTTTGACTCAATAATCTTCTCTACAGATTAAAAAACAATGTGTTTGAGTTTGAAATCAATGCTAGAAAGGGAAGATTTCATTTTAATTAAATATATATTTTTAATAAAAAATTATTATTATTAGGTTTGTATTTCAAGAATATTTTAAGATATATGAATTCTCAACTCAAGTTCAGAAATTATACTAGGTTGGATAGAGTTTTCTCAAGTTCAGAAACCATCAATAACTTGGCTAAGTCAAATTTACCTTATTATTTTAATTTAAAGTTATTTTTATTCCATTTTTATTTTAAAATAGAGTTATTTTTATTTGTATTTTATTTTGAGAGTATAAATTTTTTTAATATACGATTACTTTTATTTTTATTTTATTTTATTTTTTATCAAGTAAAAATGATTAGAAAACAATACATTATATTACATTACAACATCCTACCATACCAGACTGGGTAGCCTCTCACCGCTTGGTACTCAAAATATGATATAAAATTATTCATAATTTGAAATTTGTTTTGCCTTCTTACTTTTCATTAAATTTTAATCTAAACTAGTGACATTTCATTTTTGAAATTGATATAGTTGAATTATTAAATGGACTACACCATTGGGAATCATTTAAATTTTTTATTCATGCCGCATTGAAGCATCCCTAACCAATGGCATTAACTTAAGCTTGATATCGTTCAGTTATTTAAGGGAGATGGACCATCGCCAATGGATACCACAGGTAGGTGAAAATCTTGGTGCAGGTGGTGTTCAGGAATGGTCAAAATGGTCGAGGTGGAAGAGGAGAGCTTAGTGGGAATTTCACAAGGACTCAAATTCTTCCTCTTCCTTTTGGAAAGATATTGCAAGGATGCCTCTATCACTCTTCGAAAATTTTCAGAGAACTTCCTGTTTTGACTCATTTGATTGCGTCCGCTTCACATCCTCTCGATGTATGGATATAGTTGTTTACAGTTTAAGCGAAGAGACATGGAGTTGGCTTCCAGCACCAACAAATAGATATGAGTATCTGCGTATCATAGCCTTTAAACCGAGACCAGATATTGTTATATGATCCTTAAGGTACTTTCAATTCAATTAAAACAAATGTTTATCATTAATTTTGTATAGCTTTCATGTTGGAAATTTTTAATAATTATTTTTAATGCAACACAATATATAATTATTAAAGATAAGATATAGTTTAACTGTGAAAATTTAAAAAAATGCATTTTATGATTGTTGAATGCTTTTTGCAATTTCGTATGATCAATCTAATGTTGAAGAGACTTTATGCACAATGGATCATGATGTACTTTTGTGACTATTTAAAAAAATGCATTTTATGATTGTTGAATATTTTTTATAATTTCATATAATCATTTCAATGTTGAAGAGACTTTATGCACAATATATAATGAATGTTGAATGCTTTTTGCAATTTCATATGATCATTCAAATGTTGAAGAGACTTTATGCACAATATATAATGAATGTTGAATGTTTTTTGCAATTTCATATGATCATTCAAATGTTGAAGAGACTTTATGCACAATGGATAATTATGTACTTTTGTGACTATTTAAAAAATGCATTTTATTATTGTTGAATGTTTTTTGCAATTTCATATGATCATTCCAATGTTGAAGAGACTTTATGCACAATGGATAATGATGTACTTTTGTGACAATTTAAGAAAATGCATGTTATGATTGTTGAATGCTTTTTGCAATTTCATATGATCAATCCAATGTTGAAGAGACTTTATGCACAATGGATCATGATGTACTTTTGTGAATGTAAAAAAATGAATAAACTGAAAGGCTCATCTTAAATTAGTTAATGTTAGCATAACATGTAACATTTAGTCAATAAATAGAACATTAAGAGATGTAATTTATCTATGAAGTCCTACAACATCACATTTTATTTTCTACATTGCAAAGCCTAGCACATTGTAATGTTCCTGGGAAATTAATTGCCTATGAGATGAAATAAACTTTTTATTTTCAAGTGAAGAAATCATGCCTGGAGCAGCTCTCAGGCATACATAGTCCTGCCTGGGATTGGATCACAAGACTTGTGGGGACCAAACCAAGACCTGTGGGAAGGAGTTGATTGGGACATGAAACTAAAGAATCAAGACAGTCTGAAGGCCTAGGATCATCGTATTGGAAATTAAATTTATTTATTGTTAAATAATGTTATGCCATAGAGATTAGAGTAGTTAAACTATAAAATTTTTGTTGGAACTAGATATACTTTGATTATCATTGGGATTCAGACTACTTGTTGACGAGCTATTGAATGATATAGTGGGAAAATCATATAGTATTTGCAATCATATTTTGAGGAACTATAGAATTATAATGTGAATGATAACTATAGTATTAATTATTATAATTTATTGTTATTATCTAGTTGTGTACTAAACATGAATTTGTATGAAAACGCTAGGGTGAACTAGTAAAACAGGGGATGTCAAGGGCATCAAGAGAGGCGTGATGAGGCAGCTTGTCACGTGGGCCACATGGAAAAATGAGGATGACACAAGGCAGAGAATATGGGCGGCTCGACTCACGACACATTAAACCGGAAGTTAGTGTGGCCAGACGAGGGAAGGTGATGTCAGGAAAGTCTTAGGATGTGAGCTACAACTAGAAGGAGAAAAGCTTGGGCAGAAGGAATGTTAACAACTTGATGTTAGTTGGAGCACGAACGTCTGTGGAGCAGTTAGCAAGGGAATTGTCGCAGCAGAAGGCAGCAAAAGGGGGAAGGAACTCCATCCAGCAGGCAATGGTATACCGGGTATGTTTCCTTCTCTTTTATGTTACTGGACATGGTATTACTCTGTGTCGCTGAGATGGGAGGGTGGTTTACTCATAATTCTATGCAGCCTAGTCTGCATATCGAACCTGAGTGGAGTCAATTTTGTCAGGTCTATTTTTTGCTGCTGATATGGGAGGGTGGCACCCCCAAAAGGCCATTGCCTATGATTATTACTCAGAGGGGGAAGGTTTTAATTATAGATACCAAGTGTCACTGGTCTAGCCAGATTGCCCAATGTCAATTTTCCCTTAGGGATGTATGTTCCCTGACATCTCTTGAGGCATCCCTTGGAGTCTTTGCCCCATCCAGTCAAGTTGACATAGGTTTGCACAGTAAAAGTCTTTGCTCCTTGATAAAGAGAAATGCAGAGGTGGTGGCGTGAGATGGTGATCGAAGATGTTGGATATGGCTCCACCTTGAATTGTATCACAAAATCCTGAGTCTTGACTCTCCCTGCCATGATTTTTGTTTCTACAGTATTGCATGTCGATGTAACTTCTATGCATGTATGGTCTGGAATGATTATTTGAGTATTATGGGATTTTTTAACCTCGCAAACCGAGAGGCTGGCAAGTTATTGTCAATTCATCACCAGCTCTCGAATTTTAGTGGATGTAACTACTATTTATGTGGGACTTGGGGCATTTACTTAAAAATCTTGTGTTTTGTCGTATTTTCTGTTGAGGGCATCAAGTCAATGATACTGCATTACCAATCTTTGAGCTGGGCACTGGCTGCAAAGAGGAACTCTTGCATAATCAAGAAAATAGGGGCATGCAATCAGTGTTATGTCCTGTTGTCTATTGAGAGTGTTAGGTTAATGATAATACATTATCAATCTTCGAGTTGAGCTCTGGATGTGAAGAGGAACTCTCGCATAGTCATGAAAATAGGGTCATGCAATCAGAAGAAAGGAAATAATGATGAGGCGGAGGGCTTCAAATAAGTGGCACTCAATAAAAAAGAGAATATTTTATTTAGTCAGACTATAAAAAATGATTTTGTTATGTTTCTCTATACAAGTCCTCCTAGCTTCTTTATCCTTCTAGTCTCTGCACGTTGGGTGGGAACCCTGGTGTGGATTCGAGTGAAGGTACAGTTGCTGGGATACCCACCAAAAAAGAAAATGGTGAAACCGCAGACAGGTAGAGGAAATGCAAGAAAAAGTGTTTCAGTTGGGAACACAAGAAAATACAAAGGCAAGGAGAAGGTGGGACCTAGTAAGCAAGGAAGAAAATATGGTAAGGAAACCATGGAAAACCTACTACATTCATATGTTGTGAGGACGCCTACTCAGGTAAAAGGCTTGATATTAGGTTGGGTGTTATCACAAAATTGCACTTGATTAGTTGTTGATCAAACAACTCTATGTCACTGTTTCAAACCAGCTTTTGACTGAAGCTTAGCCTCTTCAGTCTGAGAGGGCTATCTCAAAGGGGTTTATGATATTATGTAATGATAGGATTAGATGGCTAACTCTATTTGAAAAGTAAAATGATTCTTGTGTATGTAGGTTGAAAGAATACGGGCTTGCAACCATTGGGCTTATGGAGTCAACAAATCAGTAGATTCAGTAAGCAAGGTTCCTTGACATGGAAGCTTAGGCAAATAAGAGTCTTTAACAAAGGAAAATTACACATAGAACATAGGGCAACATAGTCATTTCATCAATAAAGGAAGTCAGAGCATACACATATGAATTCTGAGTAATAAATATGAAATCTACTGGAAGTAGTACACATAAAAATATAGATCATAAAGGCATTAAAAACTCCATGAGAATCTCAGGTCTACCAAGAAGAATGCCTCTGTATTACTGATATTAGTCAAATTACATAAAGCTACATATGGTGCAAAAAATCTCCAACCCTTTACAACTTTGATAATCTACCTTTAAATAGACCTTATTACACCGGAGATGATTTTCCTCTTGGTTAGATTCATCGAACTCTTTTAATGACACCTTACATAATAGAAAAGCATGTCTTTTAATCAAGAAATGACAACTATACTCTAAAACAGACCTTTTCCTAATAGGACTCAAAATCCTATTTATTACATCACTATGACATAGCTCATCACTACTTGACATCTTAAATATCCTCCTCAACATATGGAAACAAACCCTATTTTTCATGAAAACAGGACCCTTTCTTCAACGAAGGCTTCAGCTGATGAGCTGTCTCCATTTCATGGTCTTCAAGTCATAAATGTTTGGTGGCAAGTTCCCTTGATCTGTTGGATGTTTCCACCTATCCAAAACTTCTTTTTAACTGCTCAAAAACCTTTAAAAACAAATCGCTACGAAAACAGAGCAGTTTCGTAGCGTGCTTTCGTAATGTCCAAAAAATGGCTTTTTAACTCAAATTTTTGCTTCTTTATTGTTCCATAGTGTCCATCATGACTTGACACATCATCAATACCATTTCCCCTCCTTGAAAGCTACAAAAAGTGGTTTTAGAAGAAAAAAGAAAGCCACAGAATTTTTCGTAGCGTTTTCCTGGCTTTAAGCCTAGGAAATGCTACGAAACTGTGGAAAATTGTGAAATTTCCAAATTTTGACCCTGTCTCAAAAAGGTAACCTCCAGCTGTAGACAATTGGTTTTCAACTTGCCATTAACCTCTTAAAACATAATCAAACTCAACTTAAGAGCCTTGAGATGTTTTCTCTTCATTAATGATGAGTTAAGCTATGGGTTCCTCAACTACAGTCATCTTTAAGCCCTTCTTCTCTAGCTCCTCCTGGATCAATTCTAACTGCTCTTGGAGGTCTTTGACTTAGTCCTTCAATTTTCTGTTTCTATATTTCAAGTGCAAGTTCATTTCTCTAACATGCTTCACCTCTCTTCTCAATGGCTGAGTCCATTTGATTAATTGTTGTGTATCATCTAAGGTCTTTGACACACTATCAACGTGCTCTTCCCAAATCTCTTTCATTTTCACAAACTACACTTTTTGAACATTATGTTTTCTTGCCTCTTTCTTCAAGGCTGCTATTTCATGATTTTTTAACTTCAACTGCTCCTCAAGGACTTCAATCTATGATTTTTCAATGATATTCTCCTTTCCTTTCTTTTGCTTGATGACTGAATATTCTTTTGCAGGTGATGATAGGTCAATGATACTTGGTGGTGGTTGGACAATGTTAGTGACCCTCTGAACTTCTTTACTGATTTCCAAGAGTTTTATAGCATGTCTTTTCATGGGTTTCCTAGCTTGAAACATGAAACCTGCATCCTCACCTTCAAACTCTAACTTCTTTGCTGATTTGGATTTCTTGAGCTTCTTTCCTCCCTCATATATATCTTCAGCTTGGACTATGGTGGTTTCCTCAATATCAATAGTATGCATAATGTCTTCTAAATTTCCCTTAGCCAATGTTTGGCTTCTTGTAATGGTTTTTCTACCATGTTTACTCACAGTTGGCTCTTGTTTTGCAGGTTTTCTCACAGTTGGTTTTTATTTTGCAAGTGAAACAACAGGCGTATCAAGTTTCTGCAATTTCTTTGTTTCCATGATTGCTGGTTCACTTTTCTCTGCCACTAAAGGTTCACTTTTTTCTACCACTGAAGGTGATGGTATACCTCTAGGTTTAGGAGTTCTTTTAGGGGTAATGGAATCCACTTCAAAACCACTAACAAATAGAAAAGAAGACCAGTCTCTGCCTAGTCTTTTTAACTCCTCTAAAACCAACAACTTGATTAAACCATGATGAAAGAGTGAGGCTTCATTTCATTTAGATTTAGCTTGAACTTTATCTGTCATTTTTGCTAAGCTTCTATATAAGTAAAAAGTTAGATCAAGAGATTTTTACCAACAAAATGTAGCAGAAGCCTGAAGTGGTAAGAATACACCTTATGATACCTCCCTTCACAAGTGAAGTACTTCTGAATGTTAAGCAGTAGCTTTGAGAAATTGTCTTTCATGTAGCTCCTTGGAATGGCATTTGTAAGGTAAACCTCACAATGTTCTATCTTGATAAATTCCTTACAGTCCTACATGTTTAATTTGAAACCTTTGACCCATTGTTCTCCCCCTCTTGGAATTCCTATTGTTGTTGTAATAGTCTATGGTGTTATAGTGAGGTTTAGCATTCCACCTTTTGCAGCTGTTCCATTGAAATTTAGGGCAAATTCTTTAGAAACCTGTACGTGGAATCCTTGCAATCTTTGGAAAAACTGCAACCACCCTGTTCTTCTGAAAAATTCTGAAGCTTTTTGGCCTTCATTTATCAGGTTCATGTATGATGGCTCATATCTGAGACAATGGCCACCTTTGTTAGTCTTCCTCTTTGTAGCCATGGTAATTTTATGTGCTTCTCTGCCTTGCTTGATCAGTGATACATGCAAAATTTAAAGATGCCAGCCATAGATTGGGCTTAGTGAAATACCTCTCCAAAGCTCAATAACATGAAAATAGGGAGAAGAGAATGACAAATGACTCAATTGGGAAAGATGTTAAAGTTCGATGACAACTCATGGCATAATCATGACTCATACATGCTTAAAATGGCAATAATGACTTCAGCCATGACCATTGTACCTTGATTTAACCCTAACTGACTCGAATGGCATCTACCTTAACCCTTTCAATCATTGACTGACACCTAACACCTGTTTTGAAAATATAGACAGGAATACCTCCTTTCATAACGTACTTAGTGTATTTTTGGGCAGTTGTGCTACGAAAGTATTAGCAGTTTCATAGTGAAAAGTGTGTTTTTTCTATGTAATTCACTACGAAAGTAGGAATTCTTCGCTAAAATGACCTTTTCAGAGTTGTAAGATTGGGAAATGAAATATATCAGGAAATAATGACTAATGTGACATGAGAAGACTTGAATGGGGTGGGTTTGGACCTTAGGATAGGCTAATAAGAAAAATTTAAAATTTTCCTTTACCAAGTAATGAAAAATGAATTCTATGACCATACCTTTGACACATGAACCTCTAAGACTATGTCAAATGATGTTTCGTTTTTTCTGAGTGATAACATCAGGAACGAGACCCCAAAACCAAATTTGAGGATGACATTCTAGATTATGAAATGGAACAAATGGTGACAGATCCCAGGAATACAAGAGGACAATTGCCCCTATTCAAACATGCAATCCACCTCTACTGGAAAATGAAGTGTCTAATGGAAAAGGCCATTGTAGCAGTTCAAGAGGTAGGAGGTGATCCAAAGGAAACTTCCATATTGGCTGATATGCACAGAGACATTCAGGCAATACAGCTTCAGGTGCATCAACAGAATGTGCGTCTTGGCCGCATTGAATGTCAACTCCAAAGCATGCACCAACTAGATATGCCTAGATCAAGTGCAAAGGATCCAACACCTATTGAATCCTCAGATGAGTAATTACAGAAGTCTAGTTTTTTGTTGAAACATCAAGTGGGCAGATATCATTTACTTTTTTAATAGTATGTCAAAAGATATAGTAGATAATATACCCTATAAAGCTTTTAGAGACAGGATTAAGATGTTTCAATTTGGTTGGATTTTAACTCTTTGAGGTGGCCAACGGACCTGGTTTCCTTCGGGCAGGTTGAGGCTACCAAGCATTTAATCTGATGATGTAACCTGTTGTTTTTATTTATATGAATGGATAGAGAGGCACTACCAAATTTAAAATATATATATATATATATATATCTAATAACAACTTTGAAAATAAATTTGATAAAAATGACAATACTTTTGAAAATGCATATCCATCCAAATTTAAAAAGGACCTAGTGACTAAATATTTTTCTAGTATCTTCGGGACAGACATTGGCATTAGAGAACTTTTGAGGTCTAAAATGGGTCTCCTAAGAAAAATGTACAACTAAAATAAACTTTATAAGAACCAATAGGATTCAAAATGATAATTTCAACCATGGGAGATGATTCACCAATTTTGGGGTAAAAAAGTAAAAAGATTAAAAAATAATAAAATAATAAAACTACTTTTTCAACTTCTATTTTTACCTTATCTCCCTAAGTTTTTACTCAAATTTCGAGCAGGAGTACTCGTTCGATGCAAAATTTAATTCCTCATCCAAATATTATCCATGTTGCCTACTTTCGATGGACCTTGCTACACGAAAAATTAGGAATACATGAAAAAACATGGCATTTTTTCATTTATTTCTCATTTTTCATGTAGCAAGGCCCATCGAAAGTATGTAACATGGGTACTCCTTGGATGAGGAATAAAATTTTGCATACAACAAGTGTTCCCACTAGAAATTTGAGTAAACCCATAGGGAGATAAGTTAAAAATACAAGTTGAAGAAGTAGTTTTTTCTTTTTTCCCTCTAAAATTTGATAATGTAATATAATATTATTTTATTATTTCCACTAATGTTTTATAATTTCCTTAGGAAGCTAATTTTAGACCTTAAAATTCCACTAATGATGAATCAGTGGCTGAAGGTAGTTAATGTGGTTGCAATTGAAATGTGTGTCATTAATTTTGTTAAAGATTGCTCCAGAATGATAAATGTTTGTTGGTGGTGGTGTTAAGGGTATGATGGTGAGGTTACCACCTCATCCTTTGGCTCTGGTTGCTCCTTATGTATAAGATATTGGGAAGACTATAGTTGTACAAAAATATTGGTTAGCGATGGAATTTCTACAACACACAGCTTTTGTTTGGTGATTTACTCATTGCCAACCAATGTGAATCAGTTTATTCTCTGTTTATTAGGGAGGATAGTTTGGTTTTTGGTGAATTACTCCCTTGCGATTGTTTCTATGTTCTTTCAATGTGTTGATTTGTGGTTTTCTGGTCTTATCATCTATATTGTAGTAGCAGTCATGCTATGTTTTTTTTTTCAATTTATAGCGATGGATTTCATTGTCCAAGTGCCTTAGCTTGGTGTTCTTGTCTTGGTGCCTTAGTTCTGCGGTTTGTGGCATTAACTATTTGAGGTCTCTCTAGTGTAAGGTTGAGTTTATATTCTGTATGTATAGTGAGTTTCTAAACCTCTTGTGTCTAGGCCCTTTCAAGTGATTTATTGTGAACGACCTCCTCATTTTTAGGTATGGTCATCAGTGTCTCCCTCTTGATCCCTCGGTATCTTTCATTGGACGATGTTCATCTTTAGGGTATTTTCATTGTCTCTCCTCTATGGTGTGTATGGCTCCTTGCCAAAAAATTCCCAGTCTTCGAGGGGGTGGATATTTTGGTGGGAATAAAAGGTCATGCCCCTTATCTTATAACTTTGTTGCCTCTACTTTCGAATTAGTTCCTGGAAGTCTGTTATGCGGAATTATGAATTACAGATAAAACATTATTCCCTAAATGTGGTGTTATGCATTTAGAAAAACAGATTAAATACTTTGTAGATACTTTTCCTAATAGTAAATAGACACATAGAATAGATCAAGAAACCTACTTGGGGTCCAAGCGCTTCCTATTCTCCTTCTGTCGCTCTTGTTGTAGCTTCAAATCTAAGCTAGGTCACCAAAATATTTCCTGAAATAATGAACACTAAACAACAAAGAGATTGCAATATACAGATGGCTATTCACGTTAATCAGTTAAATCAATGAAACATGAAACATATACATCAGATAAGAATCCATAATATGAAAGACATGAGCTTATACAGATACATATGTGGGAAAGTAAGCATCAATCTTTATTAATGGATAGAAGGGGGAGGTTACAACCAACGATTGATTTGATGTCACCAATTCCAGCATCATCCCAGCCTCATCACAATGAACATCTATCCAGTAACATACCACTCAAATCAAATCCTCAATTGAAATTCCACCAGCATTTCTCTACTCAATTTCTTCTTTCTTAAGCACTAGGATATGTGCTTAATTTATAGATGAGTTGAAGGTAGTTTTACAATCAATTAAATTATAATAATAGGAAAGACATGTTTCCAAGCTCAAAGATTCCAAACGGAGAAATGGATTCGAATTTTGACACATATGCACTCTTCTAGAAGGCACTAGCCAAGTGGAGATTCTAGAACAATGAGAATTTCACACCCAGATTGACCAATGCACCCTTGAGTGTCGGGAAGTGCTTTTCATATCACCCTTGAGTGGGGTTACCTACATATGCAAAGCACTTATCCCCTTGAGAGACTGTGTTGGTGAGCTCATAAGTGATATAACATGTACTTCAAATCTTGGAAACCTTGCAATGGAAGTCATGGATGATTTGTTCTTGTTCTTTGTCTTAGGGCATGTAGCAACTGAAATGATAGGGGATGATAGAACCTATTCATTGGTTCTGGGAATGATGTCCAGTTTAACCAGGTCATTGTCAATGGTGCCCAAATTGACCTATAACAGATTTCCCCCTAAAACATGAAATTACAATAATAATTACAACATTTTTTGAATGTAATGCTTTACATTGTGATGGGCTGGAGCTGAAGTGGAGTGGCGACCTGCATCAATATTACAATACATTACATCATGATATATCCTCTTGATCATAAATTGCTGACGGAAGGAATTCCCATGCTTAGCACATAAACTATCTAATAACATGTACATAGTGCAAAAAGTCGTCCACATTGGAATGTTTCCCAATACAGACATGCCTACAGATATAGGAACATGTTTGGATGAAAATATGTATGTAAGGTCACCGTATAGATGATGTGTACAACAATCCTGAAATTGCAGCCCGAATGGCTGAAACTAGATCCAAGGTCTTCTTATCTTGTTCACTCAATAGTTCGGGTACAAGTCTAGCCATGTGAATATATGATTTGTAGTTGAACATGGTAAGACATCGTTTGATTACCAGTCAATGATGTGAGCTGTTAACAAATGCGAGAGAACCACCATTAATTTAAATGGCCCTCAAGGTACTACTGTACATTTCGTAAGTCGTGAATAGATGATTTGATGTCAAACGCCAAATAAAATCTTTCGGTCAAAAGTCTAGAAGTGGGGATCTTTTCGATGCTGTAACAAGCCTCATGGTACTGGAATATGATGTTTCTAAGTGAACTTCCTAGATGATGATGTGATGTCGATAGGAAGCCACTTTATTGCGAAACAGGAGTTACTGATTTCAGAGACACAGTATGACTTGATATAGCGATGTTCAAGGATGAATTTCATGAGAATGAAGGTTTATGAGTATTGCAGAAGGATGAGTATTCATTGGATGACTTCTCTTGAACATATCGGTGACACTAAGATAAGTTGGCAAAATTGACCCAAAATCGAGATGGAGGTATGATGAACCATAGGTATGAATGAACAGTCAAGAAGATTACCCAACCCAAATAGTCACGGTGATGGAGTGAAGTGTCATGTTCAAGAGCGACCTACTACCGTAAAAAATTTTGTTCACTTTCCCAAATTTTCCCTGTTCATTTGTTGACCAATACCTCTTTAATTTTTAACAATCTTGAGGATGATAACATATGCTTGATCTATAATTCAACCCTTTGGGTGAACAATGTCTCTCTATTTAATAATTTAACGAATCTAGCGATGAATGAAACTCGATTCTTTCCATGATCAACAAGCCCATTGCTATTTTATGTTTTAATGAGCCTAATGACAGTGACAACCCAATCCTTTCTCATATTTAGAGAGTTTGAAAAAGAGGACGAAAGAAAACTCCATAAGTACTTTTTCGTAAAGTTGTCGCTCAAATACGAAAAAGTGTAAAATAATATCTGAGAGAACCTCTTTAGTCATGTTTGACTAAGGTATTCCTTTTTCGTAAATAATATATCTCAGTCCGGAAAAGGGTTAAACTTATACTGAGTAGATATCAATTCATTTAATTTTACGAGCTTGAAAACACAAGTGCTCAACAATATTTTCACATTATCGGAGTCTAAAAAGAGCTAAAAGAAGACTCCAAGGGTTCCTTTTTCGTTGTCATAGAAGCTCGAAAAAGAGATAAAAATGTGTTTCAAGTCTTTTTTCGTTTTTAACAAAGATTGAAAAAAAAGGATAAAAGTATGCTTTGTGGTCAAATCATTCTTTGAAATAAATTTGCATGACTAATATGTTCATTAGTCGTAAAACCTGTTCAGAACAACATCAAATGGATTAAAAATACCTGCTTCATGATAAAAACATAATAAAACCATAGTCACAGCAATAAATGTTCATTGCAAATAATCAAATGACTAATAAAAAGATTTTTACTATTCACTTTTACCATTCAATAGTTACCATTTGCATTTTGGAGCTCTGAGCCTGTTTTTGCCCCCGAACTTCAGCTTCTGATTGCGATCGATTCCATGGACGTTTTTCATCACCGTTTGATATAGGTTAGTGCCATGAACCCTCTCTTTCTTCCAGCAATCAATTCATTTCCTTTCATTGCAAATTTTTATGGTTTGGAGCCCTCTAGGGTAAATTTTGCTTCCAAAGAGGGAAACACACCCTTGAGCATTGAAAAGTGCATTGTGGAGAACGTAAATTGAAGTCTAGTTGCATATGCAACACATTGTCCCTTGTTCAAGACTGCATTGGGCCTAATCTCCATTTTTATTCTTGCACTATGCCCAAAATTTGTCTAATTTTTTGCATTAAAAGGAGTATAATGAGTCTTATGGTTATGTTTTAGGATTTCATTGGACTACAATGAAAATTACATGGAGAAAAAGAGATCATGAAGAACAGAATATGGTTTCCCTAAATGATCTGGGTATAGTAAGAGCCCTAAGATATTGTGGGTTGTTAAAGTACTTTCGCTTGTCATTGATGAGGCAACAAATAGAACTCTTGGAGTTCCTATTTCGAGCATGGGATCCGAATATCGAGGCATTTCACATTAGGAACAAATTTGTTCCCATTACAGTGGAGGATGTATATTTTCTCACAGGTTTGTCGAGAAGAGGCTTGCCCATTTCCCTCTCAGGGTCTGCTCTTGGAGGAGAGACAGTGAGAGACTATGTTTTGCAGTATTTTTATCCAAGGGCAGAGCCAAGAAAATATGGGAAGATAAACATCCATGACGTTCGATATTTGACTTTGAGAACCATTCTTGTCATGATCGCAAAACTTATCGGCATTGTTACATGACATGTCTTGAATAGATCATATATGCAGTATGCGTTAGAGTGCATGGAGCCAACAGTATTCAACTGGTATGAAGTTGTACTTTCCCAAATAAAGGA
This sequence comes from Pinus albicaulis, assembly GCA_034641835.2. NCBI lineage: Eukaryota > Viridiplantae > Streptophyta > Pinopsida > Pinales > Pinaceae > Pinus > Pinus albicaulis. Next base: position 1,266,784,510 of record CM076574.1, on the reverse strand, counting down.
ACAACTGAACAACGCAAATGGAGGAAGGAAGAAGAACATCAGTTATGTTTTGATCCTCATTTAATTTTCCTTAGGGCGGATTCCATTGATCTAGCCTCAGCATGTGACGCTGGGTGTGTCTAACCCTAGAGATCTGAGGATGCAGAGATGGGTAGAACTAATGGGTAGGTATGTAGGCCAATCAACCATTGTGTTCTCGACTACGTTCTTCACATGGTTCAGGCGACAGGTTGTCACCATTGATGAGTGTGCATACGCAAGCATCGATTTCTGAGGAGATCCAGACTTAGCCTTACTAGAAGGCGCTCAGTGGGGTGCAATAGGTAAGAATGTTTTGACCATGTTTTTTATTTTCCTAAGGTTTATACAATTTTTTTGTATTTTTTGATGTTTTCCCAAGACTTAACTAAACTTTTTATGTAATTCAGATGTTGGTCGAATTCAACCGGTGGAGGAACTAGAGCATGGAGAAGATGAGCCAGCAGAGATGACTGTCGAGAGAGAGATCCTTCATGATTTAGACATGGTTGATATTCTGGCTGAGCTTAGGCAGCACATAGAGGGTTTGACCTTCAGGATTCTGGATTTCTGGATTGAAGAGTTACCCATGCAACTGCAGCGCCACACTATAGGCGTTCCTAAGCATTGGATGCAGTTACTGCATAGGATAGATAGATGTATAGCATGTTACCATGAGAAACACTAGTTTTACTTTCAACATGTTGCATACATTTTGAAGTCAAATGACCAATGTGTCTTGGGCACAAATTTTTGTAAAAACCTATAACTATCTATCTATTTGATTTCAATGTTTTCCTATTTTTATTATGTAATCCTATTCAATTATGTGAATGTATCTTTACATGTGTCACAAATGTTTGTCTAAAACATGATTAGATAAGGAATCAGTCAATGTGTTCAAATGTATGGAAATGTGTTGATATAGAATAAAATGAAAGTGTCTTTCCAAAATTCAAACTCTTAGGAACAAATGATGCAGTGTTGGATTTCTAACAGTATAAACAATAGTAAGTTGTAATACCACAAGTTGTGAGTCTAACCTTATAATGATGCAGTTAATACCAAATGAAATGGAATCAGAGATAAGTTCAATCAACGCACTATACTCAACAATATGTTTTGTCGATCTACCAATACAAATCCCTTGAAAACTCATAACTCGTCGTTTGGAGTGAAAATGGCCCACACCGTAGAGGATAGATTCTGCGTACTACGACTAGCACCATCAACATATCCAACAAATGGTTCCAAAGATTCAGACATCTGTGATGAAATGTAGAGCTGATTACTAACTTCAAGAAAACTCTAAAAAAAAACTAAGACAATGAATGCAAATCAACAACATATAGATACAATATAATACAAAAATTTACTAAGCTCATGATTAAGCATAGTAATGTTTCATATACAACCCATTTCGGGGCTGCACCAATGGAATTCCATCATAATCCACCAACTCGTAGGCTCCTTTAGAAAGAACTCTTTTGACAATATAGGGGCCATGCCATAATGGCTCAAATTTCCCTGTACCTATTACATCATCTTTTTTTATCATAAAGAAGGACCAAGTCGCCCTTTGATACAATTTTAGGCTGGAAATTTTTGTCATATTGCACCTTTATACGTCTCTTATGCACTTTGTTAGCCAAATGGGCTTAATGTTGAATGTAGGCATCGCTTCAGCCCATTTGTTAAAGTAGTCTATTGCAACAATAATATAACCATGCCCCCCGGACGAACGAGGGTTATAGGTCATGAAGTTAATGCCCCATTTCAAAAATGGTCCCACAAAGACAATAGGATGCATTGGTGCTGGTAGTTTGCAGATTTTATGAACAAAAATCTGGCACGCATGACAACTTCTAACCGCGAGGATGTAGTCGCGAAATATGGGAGGCCAAAAGTAACTAGCATGGAGTATCTTCTGTGTGGTAGCGTATCCAGATAAATTTCCACCACAATTCCCAGCATGACAATCATTTAAAACCTGTTCGGCCTCCTCGTGAGTGAGGCACCTTCTTAAAATAGTATCGACACCACGACGATAAAGTGTATCACCGACGATCAGATAATCTTTGGCTTGGTATCGAATACGTCGATGTTTAGAGCAAGAGGTATCAGGCCGAAAAAGTTTGGGTTTGGAGATAAATGATAAAATATCCATACCAAGGATCAGATGATCCTATCAGAAACAGAGACTCGTCAGGAATTGATGGTTCCGATGTAGTAGCAGTACTATCAGAGGGAAGGTCACAGAGAAGCTCTGCCAAAACTAAATACTTCTTTGACTTGGATTTAATGAATTCCAAATAAAATTCCTACAAAATGAAAATCCATTTTAAATACTTCCCCCCAGCAATTGACATGATAATATATAAGTCATGGGGTTGCAATCCGAAATGAAAATGGTCTTTCGGAACAGGATATAGTGGCGAAACCTTTGGATAGCTTGAATAGCTTCCAAGGCAAGATTTTCTATGTACAAATACTTGACTTCTGTATCATTGAGATTAAGACTCAAATAATATATCGGATGTTCTATCCCATTTTCTACTTGGACAAATACCATAGCAATGGTCGTATCAGTCGTGACGATAGATAAGAAATAATCGTTCTGATAATTTGGGGGATACATTAATGACGCCTAGACAAGAGTATCCTTGACAACATCAAAAGAAGCTTGTGCAACTTGGTCCCAATGGAAGGGAATCCCATTTTTCAAGATTCGAGTAAATCCTTTAGCCATTTCAGCGTAGTTGGGTATGAACCTCCTTAGGAAGTTAGCCTTTCCTTGAATTTTCTGTATTTGTAGTAAATTTGATGGCGCAGGAAAATCAAGAATGGCCTGGACCTTCAATGGGTCTATTAGAATTCCTTCTTTTGAGACTATGAATCCAAGAAAATGACCAGACCCAACACAAAACACACATTTATGTGGATTGAGGTGTATTTTGTAGTGTCATCATCGTAAAAATATGGCTCTTAAATGCATCGGGTGATCATTCTGATTTCGTGAATGTGTGGGTAAATCATCTAGATAGGGTTGAACAATATGTTTGATGTCATTGAAAGCATAATCCATTTCTATCTAAAAAGTAGCCCCCGTCATTATTTAAACCAAAAGGTAGTTTCCTATAAGTGAATGTGCCCTAGGGACAGATGAATGATGTCTTATGTTGATCCTTTGGGTGGATATTGATTTGATTGTAGCCTGAAAATCCATCCATGAAAAAAAAAAAATCACATCCCACACAATCGTCAATAATATGGTCGATAAAGGGAGTAGGATAGTTATCTTTTGGACAAGCAAGATAACATCCCGATAATAAATGCACACTCTGATGGTTCCTTGTTTTTTCATGACATGAAGGATGTTGGAAACCCACTCAGTTAGCAGAAAAAGGGTATATGAAACAAACACGCAAAAGTTTTTCAAATTCTGCTTTAATGGAAGCAGCCTTCTTTGAATGAATAGGACGAAGTTGTTGACACACCTGCTTGACATTAGGATACATATTAATAGTGTTTTCAACAATACTAGTGTCAATACCTGGCATCTCCTCATAAGACCAGGCCAAGATATCCCGAAATTCACGAAATAGAGAGTCATATGTTTCAAGTTCTGATGGAGAACAAGACATGCCAACATGAATATTTTCTACCATGCCAGGTTTGGTCGAAATATCAATAGAAATAGTTTCTTCAATGTTTGAAAAATTTCACTCGGAATTGATTGCATTAATAGGTAAAGAATTCGAAAATAAATTTTTTATTGATGGGTGATATAGTTCACTAAAATTATCTTCATAACCAGGAAGATGGGAACGATGATGATACCTTACCATGGTTCTCCTTCTGTCATCATGGTTTCCAAAATATTCTCATCTGTCAAGAAAGTTGAGGAAAAAGGATCAGATGGAGTACCAAAATCTAAGAATAATAAACCCAAACAACCGGCGACAATGATTTCAGATTCGCCGCTCAAGCCAGATAGATTGATTGATATGCCAGCTCAATAGGGCTGGGCGTAAAAAACTCCTCCAACATAACAATTTCAATATCATCCATACTCTTCCATAAGAAATATGGAGTGGAAGAGATCATGTAGTAGGTCTCTATACTTGAAAAATTTCTGTCGACGTCACAAGCGGCGGTAATGCAAAGGTTCCCATAATAGCATAATACTTTAAAAGTGCTACACCAATGTTTTGAAGTGCAGGTTGGGGTGCGTGAAAAAACGGAACACTTCCAGTTACCTGTGAGGAGGAGGCAAAGAAGGATAGTTGATTTATGACTGTGATAGTACCTTTGTGTGGAAAGGCTATCATTCTAAAATATGTAGAAACAATTGCAGTCATAGCATATACCCAAGGCCTTCCAAGTAGAATATTATAGTCAAGGGGTCCGTCAACAACCTCAACATCAACATTCATTATTTTCCCCCCTAGTTCAACATGTAGGTTACTAAAAGCCTTCAACGTTGTTGATGATTGAGATAGGCGCAGCGAGCCAAGTGACTTCCAACAGTTTAGAGACATAATGCACGTAGATGCTCCCTTGTCAACAATAGTACGATGAACAAGGTGATTGAGAACATTTACTTGTATGGAGAATTCCAATTTTGTTGGTAGTTGCAGCACATAGCCCATATTATTAAAGACTATGATATTAGGATTAGTGGGATCAATTCCACCAATAGCCGATAATAAAGCCTGTTTTTGGGAGGGAAAATTTTGTAATACCTCAAGAGCTGATATAGCTAAAGGGGATTGAGCCAAATATTCAACTATATTATAATTTTGAGCACCTCTTGGTTGAGGATTATATGTCGATTTATGAACGACTCCCTTTGGTGGCTTGATTGTCAATTCAGGAATAACAGTAGGTGGTATTGATTCCATAGAAGGATTCATGATTGTGGTAGTAGGTTGATCAGTAGCCTGAATACCATAATCTTTATTACACGTTGACACCAAAATATATGTTGAAGGTTTTGTGACAGATAATATAAGCACTTGGGAACTATAAGCTGGATACGTAGCAACCAAATTGGTGTTTAGATTCAGAAACGGATCTATCAACACAGCTGACGCATGTGATGTCTTAACCATTTTTGAAACTTTAGCGCAGTGAGGAAAATCCCGGACAAAGTGTTCCTCATTACATATTATGCATGGATAACGAGGTTTCCTAGTTCCAGACGATTGATCAAATGATATTTCCTGTGGGTTAGAAGTTTTCTTTTTCTTTGATTTCCCTTTTTTCTTACTTTCGGGTTGCTTGTCACTTTTTCCTTTGTCAAATTACATGGCATTGATTTCGGAACAAAGTGCAGGATCAAATGCAATATTATGATGTGTGCTTGCAGTACAATTCATACCATCTCCGACATGAGAGTCCTTTAATTGATAAGTAACAATAAAATTAGATCACGACACGTTTGGAATTTTTTCATAGAGCGTGCCAGAATGTGTATAAATCAAGTCTAAATATTGAGCACAAGCAATGACTTTCTCTTTAGTGACGACGCCACCCTTAGCCACATCCTCAATTATAGATGGTAACAGGGACTTTAGATGACCAAAAATGGTCTAACAACAATACTCAAGAGAACCTCTTAGCCATGTTTGACTAAGGTATTCATTTGCATAACTAGTCTATCTCAGTTTGAAAAAGGGTTAAACTTATACTAAGTAGACATCTTTTCATTTACTTTTACGTGTTCGAAAATACAAGTACTTGACAATATTTTCATAATTCGAGAGTCAGAAAGGAGCTAAAAGATGACTCTAGGGGGGTCCCTTTTTCGTTTATTTCTTACGACACCGAAAAAAGTGATAAAATGAAACTTGATAGTTCAACAAAATTAGTTACCATCGCCAATTAGTAATAACCTGTCGCTACACAAGTGAAAAAATGTTACCCAGTTCGAGAAAAATATACAAATATAGGTAAAAATACTCCCTAAATGGTAAAATTACTTTAAAATTTTTATATAAACTCCATTTGTCATTTTCTGAATTGGAGAGCACATTTTTCCCTAAATTTTCCCCGATCTTCAGACGAGGAGTGTGATCGATCCAGAGCACCATTCAGAAAAACGTCTATCACAGGTAAGATCTTTGTCCATCCTATACAATTTAGTAGTAATTTCAAGTGATTTGATCCATAGAATAGGTAGCTGGGGGTGTTTTAAGAAAAAAGGGGTCGTGGGAGGCCAACGCGGATTTTACCCTTCAGGTTCTCGCTACCCTCCCTGAGCTCAAAAGGACCATCACACTGACAGTGTGAAAAAATTTAGGGACAAGTACGTTGGCGTCGTGAAGTAAAAATTTTCATCAAATATAAAAAAATTACTAGTTATTTTACAGATTTTCCTCCATGGAATCTAATTAAATTATTTTCCAATGATGTTTTACAGGTTATGCCTTGAAAAAAATGGAAATTGAATAGAAATAAAGAGGCCACGAAGTAGAAGATCATCGGGCATCACAGGACCCTAATTTCATAAGGTCTCTTCACAATGCGGATTACTTAAGTTCTTTTGTACCCCTGAGATCAAAGCCCAAGTGGATTTACTACAATATTTGGTGAGATGGTGGGATGTAGACCGTCAGATGTTTGTGATAGGAGACCAAGAGATAGATATAGAGGTGGAAGACATATATTTCATCATAAGATTTTCCAAGAGATGAAAATGAGTACAATTGTATGGTGCTCATCCAGGAGGAGAAATAACTGATATGTTAATTTCCAGGAATTGTACCCATGGTTCTCGTTAAACAAAAAGTGGGAAGATAGACCTCAAAGATGTCAGAGATATTCCATTAAGAACATTCCTCTACAAAATAGCACGAGTGGCTAGGGTCAAAGCTCTTCATGAGGTGACAAAATATCACTTTCAGTATGTAGTGGATTGCCTCAATCCTGCCATATTCAACTGGTGCGAAGGGCTACTTTCTAATCTTAAAGACCAACTTACCAAGTGCAAGACACGTAAGCTAAAACAATTTGGCTATGGGTCAATTCTGGTGGTGTTATTTATAGAGTGTGTTCCTTTGTTCAGGTATCAGTGGGTGGAGGTAGAAACTCCCAGACCCAGGGATTCACGTTTAATGCGGTGGGCATAGTTGATGCCTCATCATGGAGGTGGGAAACAAATGTATTTTCCACCTGCGTTTTTTGTATGGCTACATCAATATCTCATCATGGTGGATGATTGGGCTTATGTTGGGACATTTTCTGAGGAGATGTTGATCTCCCACTGCCACTTGGAACATAGTGGAATGGCTCAAGTAAAGAATTTTATTTTTAATTTCAAAATTTTATTTTTTTTAATCATGTGATCCGAGATTGAGACTTGTGATATTCTATATATGTGGGACTAGAGATACCTCCATGGGTTTCTCTGATAGCAAGGAGGGTGGCATGAGAGCTCGAGGATGGACCATATGTTGAGGGAATTGATCCTATGGTGTAGGTGGAGCACAATATAGAGGCCTTGACTAGAGGCATTCCATATTATGCTACTATTGATGATGTGCCACTTCGGTATCATAGGCATACCATGGGAGTGTCAATTAGACTGTGTCGGCTATTGGGCCAAGTTGTTAGGGTTGTATCATGTTGTCATATATACATGTCTCTAGTTTTATTTTTTCACTTATGTAGGCTTGAGAATCCATGTGTCTAAGAACACAATTTTTTATTTTTGATGTAACAAATAATTTGCAAAATCTATATATATAGATACATGTTTGGCCTTATGTACCTAATGTTACTATATTTCCATGGTTTTTCTTGTACAAATGTTTCAAATTTCGATCTAAAACATGATTATATAATGCATTTGTCAATGTATTTAGATGTCTTGGAATGTCTTGACATGTTATGTAATCAAAATTTATTTCCAAGAGACGAACACACAAACACATTCTTAAAATATGAGAGTTTCTAATGAAATAATGCATGTTTAATTGTAATACAATGAGTTGTGAATCAAGTTTAACAACCAACACTCTAAAACCAAGAAAAATAGCTTCTAACAATAGTTTGATTACCGCACTATATTCCACTATATTGTTACTTGTGTGTCCTAAACATATACCTTGTAAACTTACTAACTCATCATTGGGAGAAAAGAGTGTTAGAAAATTATATATTACAGGGAAATGGAACACATAAAATATGTAGAAACACAAACACATAAATAGCATATAAAACAAGAGAGACATAGATATATGTGGTTCATCCAACTTGGACTACGTCCACAGAAACAACCAGTCCTTCCTTTATATTATCCAGAAAAAATGAAGAGACACAACCTACAGAAGATTCGTTGTAATATCCTTTACTCTCTCACACAGCCCGCCTTGTTATTTATCGCTCAGAGTATACACACCATAAACAGTCACAATACAATACCCTTATACAAAAGAGGGTGTTTCCATCTAGGGAAAAAAACCCTAAATTAAACATAACTTCTATTGTCAGATTATCTGCCTAATGAATGACCCAAATTGACTACGAAATTGAAAATCACTACAACATAAATCTATCCATGTACATCTAAAATATCTCTTCACGTGAACAATAAAATGATTAGCAAAAACAATCTCAAACTTGTATCTAAGAATAAAAACTCAAATACAAAAATGAATTGACAAAAATATACATGAAATATGAACTTAAATACTAACTATTAATAAATGAAGACCTTTCTATCTTGAGGGGCCCTCCTATGAGAAGAAGGTAGCACTATCAAGCTTTCACAAGTTAATTATCCATGCATTGTGATTGCACAGCTGGTAAATAAGAAAGAAAAAAAGTTTTAATTTCAAAAAAGAGTTGTTGAAACAATCCTCTCCCTGATCAAATAGATTACACTGGTTTTATAGATCTCTGAAGAAACCAGAAACTCAAAATTTCATTACATGAATTCTGGCCATGAGATCTCCACAAATCAATTTGAGAATAAAATCAAATATGTTTTAAAGGATTTATTATTAATCTATCATTAGTAAATCCAAGTAAATTTATTCTTAATCTACTAAAACTTGCACTGGAAAAACTATCATTAGTAAATCCAAGTAAATTTATTCTTAATCTACTAAAACTAAATGAAAACAATGTTAATTAACCACTTAGACATATAGAGACACATCATGAAGAATTATGGTAAAAATGGTGGCAAGTGAGTGAAATTTTGCAATGGATGGTTGGAAGTAATGGCTTAATCAATGACAAAGACAAGTGAGAATGATGAAAAATCAGTGACCCAACAAAGAGCATTCCAATATAATTCCATGCGTGGAGCGCCATCTGATATACCCAAAGGTACATGAGGAACGATCCTATATACTTCCGTACATGGAATGGGATATCACCCCCGGGATGCAACGCCAGAAAATAACGACATCTCCTACATTTAATGACATTGGAACATGTCTCTCGCGTAGACCTCTACATGTTTTTGTTAATGTTCCAAATGCTCCTTAGGTTAATTGAGATCAATTTTGAAGTTGATCTTGAATTACGTTTTGGTTTCAAGGCTCAAAAATCTATGTCACTTGAACACACCTACTATGCATCTAATATGAAGAAAAAACTCTTTTCATTTTAAATGAAAGCTATCTAGTGAAGGGAAGAAGTGCAAACATGTATGTAATAATCAAATATGCAGAAAACAAGAGCTTCCTGACTAGATCTTTCAACTTCACAATTCCAATGCAACAACCAAGAGGGAAATAAATTTTAATTCCCTAAAGTTCACCTGCATGATTTTTTTTTTTTTTTGAATGAGGATACACTTATCAACTTTCAATACTAAGTAATGTAATCTATGCTTAATGACAATCTCAAAAAAACTTTCCAGTGCAATGTAATCTAACGCAATTTCCAAAACTAATGATAAATTTTGAGATGAAAGCTTAAAAAATGAAAATACAATTTCTTTTTGGATTCCAAAAGGACTAAAAATGCTTATCAAACAGCAAATCAGTAACATATGCAAGCAGCAAAACAATAAATTCAATTATCCAAAGAACCAAATATTCAAACAAATTTCATTTTCACTACTTAAACATGGAGCAAAATTTTTCAAACCACAAATAATATAACAACAATAAGTCAAAATTTTACACACACAGAGTAGGACAAATACATTAGATATCAAGACATTCCAGACCTTTTGTCAAAATTCCTAAGAGATTTCAATTTTTTGGACCAGCGTAGGCATACAATGGAAACCAGGGACTTTAGCACGACTGTAATTAGTAAAATCCACACTGACATTGCTCTATTTTTCAGAATAGACACGTTGGGCGAGAAAAACTTGGGAAAAAATAAAAATATTTGAATAGAGATCCAGGTTTGACACTCTAAACAACACACCACTCAGAATGTAGATCTATAATCAATCAAAGTTATAGATTACTAGGAGGTTGGCCAAAATTAACAAAAATGATCAAAAAAAGGAGGTTTGAAGGGTTATTCTCCATTTTTTTGCGCAAATAAATCCTTTATTTGGATAGAAATGATCCCTCTAGTCCTATGGGAGGATCTGGCACCAAACAAGGACAATTACATGCAAACTTTCCTTATCCATATTAGAAAATATAAAGGGGGATAGATCTCCTACCTCTATCTGATACTAATACCCTTGATGTCGACCTTGACTCTTTCGCTTCCAAGCTCACGATCTCCTCTTCACTAGTGTAGATGAATGTCTGCAAGAAAGATCAAGTGTAGATAAAAAAACGCATACAAAGCATAATGCATTCTAATACAAATCATGTAACAGATCAAGGAACATTACAATAAATGGAAAATAATTGACACATTTATGGAAAGAAAACATACATTGTATTATTAATATAATGAAAAGGGATAAGTACAACCAGTGAAGCTTTTATTTTGGAAGTCTCCTTTATGTGAGATTCCAAAGTCCAAGGCTTAACCTTCAATGACCTCCTCTCCTTTGCAAATGCGCATCATTTGGGCACAATTTAGCACTAGGATGTCAACCAACCAAGAGTGGATGGCGAGGATTTCATTTATAGGGAAGGACAGGGAGTTGAGGATCCACAAAAAGAGGTAGGAGTTACACATCTCAAGTGATATATCCATGAAAGGAGGATCAAGGGCCAGGTGATCCAGGAGGATCTCCACCAACAAAGAAGTTTACTTATGCACCATGAAGACACTTTATGATGGGTGACAAAGTAATGAGTGAATTAATTCATTATTTCATTTAAAAATTATGAAGTGGATAATGTTCTAAGTGAGTGGAAAATGACTCACCAAAATATTCACTTATTTTCCATTTGAGAAATTAGTTTTATGTGAGAGTTGACCTCACAACTAATTTGCTATTTCTCATTAAGAGGTTGAGCTTTCTTGGCATGGTTAAGATCCTTGAAGTTGGGTTTGCCATTTTTGCCTTGAGTAAGTTTTAAAGTCCTAGAATCATGGAGTTTGTCTTTCCTTAAAATGTCTTGAGATCCTACTATTGTGGATTGGGAAGTTATGGGGAAAAAACTATATAAACTCATGATGTGAGCCTTTGAAAGCCATAGTGCTTGGCTAATGCTCAGCCATGGAACTGGAATGTATGAAATCTTAATTTGAAGATGAAATATAAAGGATCTGCCTTCCAATTGAAGCAGGTCCGGAGATGTAACCCCAGTGAGTTGGAGGGGTGAACTCCGTTATCAATTTGGTTGTCTTTGGCTTATGTGTTATGTGCTTCCTGATTATGTTTAATTCATGTTAATATGTGTATGCTCTAACATGCTCATTTGAACCTGTATAAGCCATAGTCGTTTTAAAAGATCTTAGTACCGTACACGTGATGGTTGGGTAGTACTCGACCCGTGATCGGATCAAGTGGTATCGGAGCGGGTGACTGCTTTGCAGGATGGGCAAAGGAGCGAAGCACGCTGAAAGACTGCAAGAGTTGCAAGAGATAAACGAAATCCTTCAAGCCGAAAATGCAGAATTGCGAAGATTATTGCTCGATAAGCAGGAGCTTCAAGAGATGCTACGAGCTAAAGAGGAGATATTGTCTAAATTGCAGAAGGTTGAGACGACGGAGGTTGCATGTCAAACCGAGGTATGTGATGTCACTTCAAGTTCTATTCTCTCTCAATATGAAACTAATGTTGGCATGAAAATCCTCACGAAGATGGGGTATAGCGGAGGTGGACTTGGCATAAATGGCCAAGGAATCACCCAACCATTGGAGGTTGTACCAAGACAACCATTTGCAGGTTTGGGTTATCGACAGGAAGAAGGAGAATGCTCGAAGGTAGCTGAAACAAAATTCATCCCTTCATCACCTGACTCCAAGAAAGGAATCAAGCCACCTAGTTTTCATCAATTTGAGGACAAGCCAAGAAGGTATGACAATCATTCAGATTCTACTTTTGCACATAAGAGAAGTGATTACTTTCATAGATCTGCTAACTATGGTGTAGCAAGGAAAGAGTGGGTTAAGAAGACAGATTTTCCCACAAGAAGGGAGACCAAGAAGAATGAGAACGTTCGAAATCCTCCTATCATGAAGACACGGTGGAATGGGAAACGGTCTAATTTCTGCAATTTCTGCAAAATCAGTGGCCATTGGGAGAAGAAGTGCTAGAAGTTGCACCCCGAAATTCGCCAAGAGTCAAGCAAACATATGGCGAAAGAGCTCGTGAAGAAAGCTCCATTCACCATTCAGAAAACACGCTTACAAGAAAGAAAAGCTTGGTTCGAGTTTGGTAAGCATTTCATGATGTTTCTGCAAGTTATATTTCTGATATTTTGCAAAATTTCGAGTTTTATGGGGGCAGGTATTCGTCTTTTGATGGAAAATTCTCAAAATTCTTCTAACTCGGAATCAACAAATAATGGAACCATCGTGAAGAGCTCGACAAGAGGAATCCGACGACGCTTGAATCGCGTCAAACGGCCTCCGGATCGAAAAGTTATTGCAACCTGAAATTTTGTCAAATCAAGGCAAAGTTAGGAGAACCATGTGCACCGTAGACTTAAACGAAGTGATCTTTATAGAAATCAGGATGGGCTCTGTATTCGATCTGCGTTCTCCTTGTCGGCACAAGCTGCCCCACCGGATTTGGCCAACGAGGGAAGCATCGCAGAGATGTTCGATCACGTTCTGGAGAAGGAATTTGCAAAAAAAAAAAAAAAGCAGCACGAAGGTGGATCAATGGCACACAACGCCCTGCTATCTGTGGAATACCGTACTTTTGTTGAGATCGGAAGTGGACAAGTTCATTTACAGTATAGCAAGAGGCAGCTGTGGCGGTGCTCTCTCCACTGAGTGTTCTGTTGCACTCTCAACCGAAGCTTTGCGTTGCGGTCGTGGTGTTGATGTTATCAAAGCACACAGCTGTGATAACCAACAAACCAATATCCCCGGTGTAGATTTCGAATACACGAATCCAGAATAAAAAGTATACACGAATCCAAACGAGTAGATTTCGGAGGTGAAGTTGCTTATATAGCTGGAACACAAGGATCGCCGTTCAGTAAAACAGAAATGGGGAGCGGACATTTTTTTACGTGAAGATTATGGGCATAGTTCACACGTAAAGGACATAAAATTCGTCAATGATAAAGGAGCGATAGAAGATCCGTTGTAACTGCCCATTAATGTGGGAGGATTGGTAAGATCTCTTCCGTGATCGGTGCAGATGTGTTCGAGATCTCCGCCAAGGTTTTTGTGACCGGTTTGCAGCTTACAGTTCAAGATTTGCATTTCCAAGTCAAGAGAGTGGATCTGGTAGCACATTCTATTACTCCTTCAATGCTGTCATGCTTGGAGGATACATAGATTACAATAAAACAGGGGAACAATATAAATGGCTGGAGCATGATTTAGTAGATGTTGACAGGAGCATGACTCCTTGGCTTGTTGCTGCATGGCACCCACCCTGGTACAGCAGTTATAAAGCCCATTATCGTGAGGCTGAATGCATGAAACAGGAAATGGAGGAGCTGCTGTACAGATATGGTGTTGATATTGTATTCAACGGCCATGTCCATGCATATGAGAGATCAAACCGAGTCTTTAACTACACATTGGACCCCTGTGCTCCTGTTTACATTACAGTGGGGGATGGTGGTAACAGAGAAAAGATGGCAGTACCTCATGCTGATGAACCTGGTAACTGTCCTGATCCGGATTCCACACCGGACAGCTATATCGGTGGATTTTGTGCATACAATTTTACATCTGGTCCAGCAGCTGGAAAGTTTTGTTGGGATAGGCAGCCTGACTTTAGCGCATATAGAGAGAGCAGCTTTGGGCATGGAATTTTTGAGGTGAAGAATGAAACATACGCCCTGTGGACTTGGCATCGGAATCAGGATGCGTACAACAGTATAGGGGATGAGATCTATATTGTGAGGCAACCAGGAATTTGCCCAAATCAGCCGAAGAACATTCAAACAGTTCAGAGAATTTTACAGTTCTGGTGCATGTGAAGGCTCCGTCGGCCAACCAAGCTTCCAAGATACAGAATCAAGAAAATTGCGAGAGAAATATGGTTAGAGATCCAGGGTGCCGTGTGCCGATAGATCTTGTTACAGTTCTCGACGTTAGCAGAAGCATGTCGGGATTGAAGCTGTCGCTCTTGAAACGGGCCATGTCTTTTGTGATGTTGCATTAAGTCATGTGGAGAGTTTTGCTTTGAAGGTGCGTCTGTGCAGGTTTTAAAAAAAAACCAAATCTATGTAGCCCCGTAACGGTGGCAACTAACATGTTACCTTTTCCGAAAGTTCTTACATATTTATTTCGTAGGGATCGGCTTGCACTCCAGCGGCTCTCTGCTGTCAGCAGTGCCATCCTGTTCTGAAGCCAGAACTCTCATATCTAAACTCTGGACTTCTGCATCAACAGAGATGGCACAATCTAAGCCAAGCAGAAGCTCTGCTGAGGTTGAAGATATTATACTACGTCGTATATTTCATGTAACGTTGGGAACTGGAAGTAACCAAGTTCCTCGAGTGGTATATTTGGAGCAGACAGCAGCCGAAT
The DNA here is from genome assembly GCA_034641835.2 of Pinus albicaulis. Taxonomy (NCBI): domain Eukaryota; kingdom Viridiplantae; phylum Streptophyta; class Pinopsida; order Pinales; family Pinaceae; genus Pinus; species Pinus albicaulis. Next base: position 1,266,769,446 of record CM076574.1, on the reverse strand, counting down.
TACTGAGTGAAAATACACCATTTTTTTTGAAGCATGCCCTGCACATGCTCAACTCGAATAGAGAATTTGGTGTCGTTTAAAGTTTTTCGAAGACAGGAAACTTTCAAGAAGGTGCTAAGAATGCAAGAGTATGGGCATCTCTGGCCTCTGTTTCTCTTGGTAAAGGCCCAGTGCATAGGCCAGCGGTGCTGCTGTTGCGTAGGAAGCATTGACTACGATGTCAAGGCCGCTATTTTCATTGCAGCAATCGTGGGTGAGTCAACGACCATTGCCATTTGCAAACGCTGAAAGTCAAGCATTTTTAAACCCATAGTCTTTCATAATGCGCATCTTTGTAATGGAGGATTCGCTTTCTGTTTTTTTTAACATTAATGCATGGGGCATACATATGTTAAAAGGGGTTTTTTTTTGAACAATTTGTATATTGTTCCTTTGAGCGCATATTTGTCTCATTACAATTACGTTGTAATTGCCATATAAAAAGCCATAATTGTCATCATATTTTGGCATTGGCATGTAAGTTGTCAATTTCCATGTAAGAGGCCATGGTTGGCATTAAAATTTTTTTTTGCATTGTCATGTAAAAGGCCAAAGTGGCCAATGATGAAAAAAGACGATGTAAAATATGCTTATGAAGCATTGGAAGGGGTTTGGTTTTAGCCACTTTTATGTAAAGGAGAGTGAAAGAGAGAGGCGTATTTTTACGCATTAAGTCTTGTTGGCATCTTTGTAAGCAAATGGGATCAGGAAATTTTCCTAAAGCCATTTTGGCATGTAAACTTGACCAATGAACCCTTGGCAAGTGTTGTAAACAGGTATGATCAGCTACAGGTTGCAGCTTTCTACAGATGTGGACTTTTGCATTCCGATTCTGAAGGACTAAGGTGAAGGGATCTTGCAGGAATGTTCCTTTTTCAGGCATTTGTGTTGCAGCTTCATGCAGATGTGGGCTTTTGCATTCCGATTCTGAAGGACTAAGGTGAAGGGATCTTGCAGGAATGTGCCTTTTCAGGCATTTGTGTTGCAACAGTTGCGAGTGTTGGCATTATCTTCCGATTCCGAAGAACAGTGGGTGAAGGAGTCATGATGGAATTTGCCTTTCAGAGACATTTGCATACAGTTGAGTTGATTGAAGCAGATACTTTTGGAGACCAAAAGTTTTCGTTTCGGGGAGGTTTGATCCAGGAGGATCTCCACCAACAAAGAAGTTTACTTATGCACCATGAAGACACTTTATGATGGGTGACAAAGTAATGAGTGAATTAATTCATTATTTCATTTAAAAATTATGAAGTGGATAATGTTCTAAGTGAGTGGAAAATGACTCACTAAAATATTCACTTATTATTCCATTTGAGAAATTAGTTTTATGTGAGAATTGACCTCACAACTAATTTGCTATTTCTCATTGAGAGGTTGAGCTTTCTTGGCATAGATAAGATCCTTGAAGTTGGGTTTGCCATTTTTTGCCTTGAGTAAGTTTTGAAGTCCTAGAATCATGGAGTTTGTCTTTCCTTAAAATGTCTTGAGATCCTACTATTGTGGATTGGGAAGTTATGGGGAAAAACTATATAAACTCATGATGTGAGCCTTTGTAAGGGAGAGAGGAGAAAGGATAGGAAACTTAGCCTTTGAAAGCCATAGTGCTTGGCTAATGCTCAGCCATGGAGCTGGAATGTATGAAAGCTTAATTTGAAGATGAAATATAAAGGATCTGCCTTCCAATTGAAGCAGGTCCGGAGATGTAACCCCAGTGAGTTGGAGGGGTGAACTTCGTTATCAATTTGGTTGTCTTTCGCTTATGTGTTATGTGCTTCCTGATTATGTTTAATTCATGTTAATATGTGTATGCTCTAACATGCTCATTTGAACCTGTATAAGCCATAGTCGTTTTAAAAGATCTTAGTACCGTACACGTGATGGTTGGGTAGTACTCGCCCCGTGATCGGATCACCAGGAATGGGAGGTCTCATTCCAATCATCAACTACCTGAAACCACGTCGTCGTTCCCGAGCATTCTGGTAAGAGAAGCTTCTCCTCCATTTTGGAAAAAACTTCCTGAAGAGGACCAGCATGGATTTTCATGATAAAATTCATGCTAGAAGCACTAGACATGTGTAATGCAAGAGGTTACTAGCACGAGACATTAGTTATGCAAAACGTGTTGGGCTTGTAAACAAAGGTTTTTGACAAGTTCTTCAGAATTCTTCCAAGAAAATTTTTCTTCGTTTTCTTTAGGGATATTATTTTGATTACCACAAACATGTTTCATGGTGAATACATTATTCATGAAAACTTTCATCACTTTGTGAAACTTGCGACATTGACGACACAAAGTGCGACACCTCAGGATACAAGACTGGGAGTGTGAAAAAATATTGTATAACATTAACCTGACTCAGAACGTGTAGTTATGAGAATGGGGTATATTTTGTTTCTACTTTATTTCTCTTTTACTACTAAAACCACCTAATTTATGACATCCATCTCGTCAAAACATTTCCAGTGATATAAAAATTTTCCATATTCAGACTATGGAAACAAAAGTTATGCGATTTTAAAATTCTCCTCCCACACTATGTTAGAGAAATTTGTTATGTCATGTGGCACCCATGTGGTAGAAGGCCCTAATGCCACATCACACTATGTTGGTTTAAGTGGCTTGACTCACCTTCCCCTTAATACACGTTACATACTTATGTCGGCGGATAAGTCTCATAGTCGTAATAGGGATTGACCCCCTCCGAGATTATTTCCCTAACACCTTATATATATATATACACCCTATGGGACCCCACTTTCCAAACATATATATATGCATATACAAATAAGTTTCTTGGGACCTTCTTATATATATACATATACTTATGTATACAAAACTAAATGCTCCCAAGCCCCACTTGCACATATATATGAGTATATATATATATATAATGCATACCATGTGGAACCCCAATTTCCAACCATATATATATGTACATAAAAATAAGAGTCATGGTATCTTCTTATATATATCATATACTTATGCATACAAAACTTAATGCTCCAAGACCCCACTTCCACATTTATATAACATAAGTATTATGATATAATTAAGAATTATATAAATGTTTGTGATATATATATCAAACCTCTTATATTCATTGGCCTTCTTCACATTTATATGTTATAAATATGTTATATATATACATTACACAATAATCATGTGTGGACATATGTGAACCATGCATATAGTATTGGACCCCATAACAATATGAGGACCACAATGCTCCTACAATGAGACGGTTCAGATGTATTTGCAAACCCCCCCTCCCCATGATGTCACTGAAGGGGGGGGGGAGTCTGCATTCCCCATTCCATTGATGATTCCACACAGGAAATCCAACAATCTAGTCTCATTTTCGCCTAATCAACTTTATGCGGGGGCTCGACTCTACTTTTGCATTGATGCTTCCCAAATTTCTTATTATTCTACTTGGGTTCCTTTTTGTTGATCATATCTCATCTACGCATCAGCTACTTTCTTGCGTACACATTTTTTATTTCCCATCCCTATAGCTATAGCTTGGTCCATTTTCTTTGTGTCTCCTCTCATGCGTGCCCCTAATCTGCATGTCTTCTGTTCAAGTTTTTATTACTTCACTCTCTACCTGATTTCTCATCTGTTTCCCCTTATCTGCTCAAAATATCCTCCCCACTCTAGTCGAATTTTCTCCATGTACTTCATACGTTGCTTGTGCTCCTCTAACCAATTTAATTCTATCCATTTTTTCCTCAATCGCTCCTCATTAATTTTTTCCCTTTTCCTGCCATGTCGTTGTTTGAACTCAACTTATTGATGGTTATTTTCCAACGTAAGCTAAATCCTCTAGAACAATCAACATTGCTCCATTTATACTTTTCTTTAAAAAACAAAAATTGTTAGTTAGCCTTGTTATCCTTGATATGTTTGTGTCTTCCAGTAGGAATCTTGTAGGCCAATCCACATGGTGCCACTTAATCCTCTATCCACTCATATTTTAACAATCTGTCCTTGTGCACACATGTCAACCTCCATGGTTTCCATCAAATAAGTAGTATCCAAAGCAATTTCCCCCTCCTCAACTCTGGAATTCATGTCCCTAACTCAACCTATTCTTGTTAAATTTAATTTATAATAAATGGGAAATGTAACTGAGTTTATCACATATACATTCAAATTTGGAGACATTATGAGTACTCTGTCAAAATGTTATAGCCCTTGAAGTTGCCATCCCTAGGAAATGTGCTCTAACCACCTTTAAACACCCCCTTTAGTGAGAATATTATTCCAAGGGGCTCATACACACTATATATGCTAACAAGTGTACAATGTGCTAATGTGGGCATCTCACTAATGATGTCACATCCTCATCATTATCCACCATGCTTACATGTATCCTAGTGTAGTGATATAGATACCAAGAAAAGTGATATGGATTTGAATGTAGTTTGATATGGTTAAATCAAGGCACACATATTACAATGCACGTACATAGATCTTGATGCAAGTGCATGAATTCCAATGTGGGGGTGTCCACTTACAATAATGTATAAAGCTTCAAACAAGTCATTTGGCCACAAACATTAAGTAATTTCCTTTAACAAAAAATATAGGTTAATTTTATAAGTTTCCTTAAGTTTACCATGTTGGGACACTTTCATCCTCATTACACGTGTCATTTTCTTAGGAAAAAGTGTATTTCCTAGGGAATTTAGTTAGATATTGGTAAATTTGATGAATTATTAATGAAAAAATAAAGGGAAACCTTCTGTTTCAACCCTCAAAATCATTTTTAAATATGCATAAGCTCTTTTTCTTGTCCAACTAGCGTTTTTGAGCAAGGAATCTTCATTTTTGTGCATACATGCCTTTAAAAAGGGAAATTTTACCTAAATTTACTCTCTTTTGCATTTTTCTTGTTTTTTGCTTAGTCCTTCTCTTTATGTATTCATTTGTAGCCTAAGTATTTGGAGCTGGACCTTTTTAATGAAGTGGAATCATTATTATTCTCAATTTTTAACATTGCATGCTCTTTACCTCTAGAATTTGTTGCTTTTTTTTTACTTTGGCTTATTTTTCTTCATCTAATTTCTTCACTTAGAACTTATTAAATGAATTTTTATAAGTCTAACATAAGCAAGAAAAATATCTTTGTATGGGTGAGTTTGTTGTGAAAGGGAATAGGTGGAAAATGTTTAGGTATGTATATGCTACTCAACCATATCGATGATGGTACAATTAGTCCTCAGTTATGACATAATTTTCTAAGGACAATTGGTGAGCCCTGGTATTGCACCAAGAGTGCTGCAACTCCCAGGGGCTTCCCTACTTTACTTTATCAACTCAGGGTCTGTAAAAACTTGGAGGTGACAGTGCTATATACACAGTAGATGCATTCTGTTCATGTCATCCTCTTCTGCTTTACGAAAGGGTGCTATTTCTTAAACTATTATAAAAACTGAAAAGTAAATTGCTAGAAGGAAATGAAAGAAAGGAAACTAACTTAATTTGTAGAAAGGAAATGATGGAAATAAAATAAATTCAATTGATGAAAGGAAATGGCAGAAAGGAAACTAAACTAAATTTGCAGAAAGGAAATGACGGAAAGAAACTAAATTAAATTTCCGAAAGGAAATGGCAGAAAGGAAAATAAACTAAATTCCAAGAAGGAAACTAATTTAAACCACACTTAACTTGGCCAATCGGCTAAACACACCCTACTTATCTTATGCTTTATCTACCATGCTTCTATCCATTCAGCTAATCTATCCATGACTTAATTCTAATTGAAAGAGAGTTGATTTGTAGCTTGGAGAAGAAAGGGGTAAAGGTGCTAATGGAGGGCTCAACACATGAAACAAGGCTTAGAGGTGGAAAGAGCGGGTTTAAACCATATTAAAGCTTTATTATGGTGCAAAAATGCTTTGGAGTGGAATGATTCAAAAATTTCAATGGCAGAGTTGCGATGGAGGGTGATCACAATCAGTGTTTGGAGAAGTAAAGGTTAACAAGAACAAAATAAAAAGTGTGATTTGTGATGTGCAATACAGCGGATGACGTGGTGGTGGGACCAGTGGCAGAGTATGGAGTGATACGCAATTGGAAGACATGAGCGGTAAGTGTTAACAAGAACAAAATAAACAATGTGATTTTCGATTTGAATGCGGTGGAGTATGAAGAAGATCACAATCGGCATCAAGAGCGGTAAGTCTTAAAAGAAAAGGGAAAAAATATGCAAAGTGTGATGTCTGATGCAGCGGAGTTATCACAATCGACATTGAAGTGGTAAGTCTTAAGGGAAACCAATATAAACTGCGATTTGTGATTTTCGATTTCGCAATATCGCAAGGTTGGTGAAGAAGCAATAGTGCAGTTGGGAGGAGAGTGCAAAGTGTGAAATGCGATAGTGAAAATTTCGAGGAGGAAACGTGGAGGTCAAACTTTAAAGTGTTTGGAGGGTTTTCAAGTTGAAATGGTTGTGATAGTTGTGCAAAGTGAAAAGAATGGATAGGAGGTGAACTTTAAGGTTTTGGGGGAGTTTTTGAGAATAAAAAGGGTGTGGTAGCTGCGATAAGAGAAAAAGAAGGAATAGAAGGTGTAACCACTATGCACAGGGGCGTAACATAGTGTACCAGATCGTAACAACAGAGATGGAAGGAAAATGGAAGATGAAGCAAGAGGTATTGGAGAAATTTTCTGGGACTGTTGAGACTTATTCCTACACTCAAACCTGTTGATTCATGCATGAAAATAGACAAAATGCGTGGTAAAAATAGTGAACATAAAGCAATTTCTTTTGGGTCTGTGGGAAGGTTCGCCCTCCTCGAGCTCTAATGATGGAGATGAGAAGGGGGTCTTGATCCACAACTTTTTTGGTTTTTATACTCTATTATATTACTCACAAGAAAATGAAACCTACAACACCACACTGAAAGCAAAACTAAATATAAACTTGAAACATAAACGAAATTATTAGAAGTGGAACCAATGAAATGACAGAAAGCAGAGAACAAATACAGTAGGGAGGTTGAGGCACATGGATCGGGCCCTAACCCACGAGCCTAGATCTCTAAAACTTAAATCAGTAAAATGAAATCAGTCTTCTCATTTCATAAAAGAATAGCCTCATATATTTATGAAAGTTTGATCACTAAGTAAAATAATAAAAAGCTCAATAGCTTGCAACAAAATTTCGACCCTTCCTAGCTCTAGCTTTGCTCTATTTATTCTAAAAGGAAGCTACCAACAACTCCCTAGAAAATATTGATTGAGTCCACTTGACTCCAAGTAAACAAAGATTGAGTGCACTCCTCTTTGAATTGCTTGGCTGCCTATGGACCTCGAATTTCTAAAAAGAATATTTGGGGTGATTGAGTCCACTTGACTCCAGGTAAACAAAGATTGAGTGCACTCCTCTTTGAGTTGCTTGGTTGCTTCTGGAACTCAAATTTCCAAAGATAATTCTTGGGGTGATTGAGTCCACTTGATTCCAAGTAAACAAATATTGAGTGCACTCCTGTTTCAGTTGCTTGGCTACCTCTGGAACTCGAATTGCTGGAGAGAATCCTTCGGATCCTTTGGCTACCTTTGAGAGTTGAGGAGGGTGGACAATGCTCCTATAATTTCTCCTTGTTTTCTCCTCTAAGTCTTTATGATAAAATCCTTATAAAAATTCTTGATAATTTATGATTTTCTGCACTCAACCTCATATTAGGCACTCAAAGTATGTTAGCCTTAATCACCACCTATACTAGCATCATAAAACCAAATAATAATAAAAATGCAAGAAAAAGAGATCTAAGAAGGAAAAAAGGTGACCATTAACCCCTCCAAATATGTCTAATGATGGAGCTCATCATCACCCCCCTACTGAATTGCTGCTCATCCTTTGAGCAACTAACCCTCCTCTTGAATTCCCTTCAAGGCTTTAACAACTCGAAGTGTGGGAGTTTCCCCTAGGGGTAAAACCAATTATTCTTTTCTGCATTCTTCCATTCTCTATATTGTGCATATGTGTCCTTTGCATCATTCAGCCCCATCAGCAAAGGTGGGTTGAGATTTAGTCCCAACTATTGGATCTTTTTGGCCTGCATGGCCCTCTTGTATAATGGTGCCCTTTCCAATGCACTCCTCAATCTTTCTAGAGTATGGTACTCCATGTGCTTGAGGTTGTGAGGGAGGTTGTTCCATCTCCACTGGATGGCTATAATTCACTCATCTTATATCTGCCTAGAAACATCATCAAAGTGGCCTATTACCGGTGTTTGAGTCTAAAGGTAGCTTTCAACTAGTGCAAGGTCCCTTTCAATCTCTTGAAGGTTAAAGATAACTCCTCTTGGGCTGAACAATTTTGATCTGATATGTAAGGGTTCTTTATTTCTTCTTCTCATGAACCTCCATATCTCCTTTTCTATAATGTCCTCATTCATCATCCAAGATACTAAAGGCATCAACTTCTTATCCCCCATTGTAGCATTATGCTCCCAAGTATCCATATTTGTCAGCACAAGGTTATGCACATAAAACTCTTCCATCTTTGTCTAATCAGCCATGTTATTTTGCTTGTAGAAATCCATGATTTTCCTACAATCTTGGAAAGGTAGGGATCCATGGGAGGCTAGAGTTTTGATTTGAAATAGGATCCCTTGCTCCTTGAGGTACACAACATATGAGTCAGAAGGGAATCTGTGTTGAATGGATTCTATGCATAAGTCTGCCATGGTGGCTACTTGCTGTCGTTTTTGCTGCAATTTCTCCTTCAGTGCTACATTCTCTGCCTGTGCCTTCTGCAATTGCTCCTTCAGAACTTGTTCTTCGATTCTTTCCTCCTCCCTTGGTGATTCTTCAATGATATTTGGGCTCGTGGGAGGATTTTTTCTCTCTCTTTGACTTATCCTCCGACTCTTGTCATCTCCGAAATACATATAGGTCTGCCTTTTTCTCTTTGCACTCAGAGGAGCTAAGGTGGCAACTGCCTCTTTGTCTTGAGTGGATGTGGTGTTGTGCTGTGAGTCTTCTTCTTGCTCACTTTCTACTACCTTTATGACTTCTGTCTCTATTTCCATTTCTTTCGTTTCTCCTTAACCCTCCATCTCTTCCTTTCTTCTTCTAGTTCTTCTTGTTCCTCTTTTGGTTCTTCTTCTTCTTCTCTTTCTTATCTAACGCTAGGAGAAAGGCTTCCCTTGGTCCCTTGCTACTTTGTATGATATGCGGTATGCTTCGAAAGCTAGCTCGACTATTGGTGATGCTGTTCTGCTACTGCTGTTGCACACTGTTCAAATACACAGCCCACTCTTGGTATTGTTGTGTTGCGGCACCCTTCAGTCTCTTTCCCTAAAAAATTCTCAATTCACTGGTTTGGATGAGACGAGATCTCTTTTTATTAGATTGCGCAAATAACGTTGAAGCGCTTATGTGACTCGGATCAGCTGCAGTTTTTGTTGTAGACAGTTGGACCCTCTTCTTGTTAATTGGTTGATACTGTCTGTCTCCTCCCCTCGTTCTCCTCTACACCACTTAATTTAATTTTTTTTCTTTTGCATGCCCAGGTGGCATGAATTTATAGTTCTCCCTAGTCATACTTCACGACGGTGGCCAAGCTAGCTGGTCACCTTTCTTCCCCTTAAGCTCTAAGTCTACAAATTTAATTATTTATGGTTATTATGGATGCATAGAGAGGGGTGAGAAGCTATAACTAAGTTTACATGTTGTTTTCAAGGCGTTTTCAGGAGCTATAATTTGGAGACAAGCCTCTTATATGTTGCGTTCTTCCTTATTTTGTTGTTTTCTGAGTGAGCAGCTTGTTGTATGAGAAACTCTCCGAGTGAGATGATGATATTTCTTGTTGTTTTATTCCCATTGTGGATGCTACATGGGGGTGCTCTATATGCCATGGGTGGCACTCTTGCCTTTCTTGGGGTCTGCTTTATCAGCTCCTCTCTTTGTTTTTTCTTGTTGTTCATGAACATATTTTTGCATTGTAGGAATTCCCTGATGTCTGTAACAGGTTGTGTTTTTCTTTCCTTGCTATATTGTGCTCAGGAATGGAAGAATGTGGTGTATGGAGGTGATGGAGGAAGTTAATGAAAATGAATGGAGTGAATGATGGGATGGATGGTAAAATAGAAGAAGGGAAAATAAGATGAATGCTTCCATGTGTTTCCAGAAACCATTAATAACCTGCAAAACAACAAACACAGAAAACACAGAGCTGTAGATGTATTTTTTGTTTTTGTTTTTTTTTTGAAAGAAAGTGGACTGCCTCCATGGAGGCTTTCAACCCACAGACTTGCCTTGGGCACCTCAAAGAGGTTTTCACCCATGGATCTTTATTCTCTTTTTCTTCTCTTTTTTCTTTTTTTTCCTTTTTTTTCTAGAGCAAGTGAGTTGCCTCCATCAAGGTTTTCAACCCACAAGCTTGCCTTGGGTGCCTCACAGAGGTTTTCACCCATGGATCTTTATTTATTTATTTCCTTTTTTTCCCTTTTTTCAGGAGGTGTGGGAAACTATGGAGTTTCCCATCACATACACCTTTATGCTTATTGAATTTATTAACTCTGCCCTTGACAAAGGCTTCTTGTAAATTTTAATTATGTGACCATTGACAAGAAAGGGGATTCCTTCCTCATCTATGGTTCTAATTTGAACTGCGCCATTATCAAAACATTTTTCCACTGTGTAAGGTCCCAACCATCTTGTCATCAGCTTGCCTTTGAAATATTTAAACGTTGAATCATACAACAATGCCCAATCTCCTTCTTGGAAGGTCTTTTATTTGATGTTCAGGTCATGCCAGACCTTCCTTTGCAGCTGAACTACCTCTGTGTGAAGAAGAGCTTGCATTCTGAACTCATCCAATCCATTTAGTTGCAATAACCGCTCTTTTTGGGCATTTGATAGATCTAGATTTAATTCAACTGCCATTCTTAAAGTATTTAATTCAAACTAAAATGAAAGTAGAGCTTTATTACCATAATAGACTAGTTCATAAGGAGTGAATCATGTTGCTTTCTTCCAAGTGGTTCTGTAGACCCAAGTAGCTTCTACCAATATATCTGCCCAATATTTTCTGCTGCTGCTCACAACCTTGGTGAGGATGATCTCTAAATCTCTGTTAGTTTCTTGTACTTGGCCATTCGCCTGAGGGTGATAAGCAGTAGAATTTCTATGCTTAATCTTGTTCTTCCTCAAAATATTCTTAATGAGTTGAGAGGTGAATTGTGCTCCTTGATCAGTGAATATTTCTCTGGGGTACCCAAACTTGTAAAAAACATTCTCCCTCAGAAATTCTGCTACTTTCTCCTCGGTTGTTACCTTCACTACCTTTTTTTCAGTCCACTTTGTCAAGTAATCATTGCAGACTAAGATATACTTCTTTTGTCCATATGGTGGATCGATAGGTCCAAAAAATTCCATGCCCCACTTGTCAAATGGCTTAAGAGACACCTGAGGCTACAAAGGCATCTCATCCCTTTGCATGGATTTCCCCATCCTTTGGCACTGGTCACACCTGCTGGTGTATCTTTTGGAATCTTGGTGAAGGGTAGGCCAATATTATCCTGCCTGCAAAACTTTGTAAGCAGTTCTCTTTGCAGCAAAGTGGCCTCCACATGGGTTGTCATGACATGCAGACAGGATATCAAAAAATTCTTCCTCCCTCACACATCTCCTTAGGATTTGATCAAGGCCTAGCTTGAAAAGGTTTCCCCCAATCCATGTGAAAGGGGTGCTTTTTCTAATGATTCTACTCCTCTCCCTAAATGAAAAATTAGTATGGATTCTCCCAACAGCCAAGTAGTTCGCTATATCATCAAACCATGGTGAGAGTGATGATATAGAAAAGATATGCTCATCTGGTAGCTGGTCATCCACTGTTCCTTCTTCACATGCAGGGATAGCTAAACTGGACAAAAAATCTGCAACAACATTCTCCTTTCCAGGTTTATCAACAATATTCAAATCAAATTGCTACAAAAGTAACAACCATATAATTATCCTAGCATTAACATCTGGATTTTTCATTAAATACTTGATGGATACATGGTCAGTGTGAACAAAGTTATGGTATCCAGTTACATAATGCCTGAATTTGTCCAAAGCATGGACAATGGCTAACATCTCCTTCTCAGTAACAATTTAATTTAGTTCGGCCTTGGAAAATTTCTTGTTGATGAAATAAATAGCATAAGGGATTTTTTTCTCTAATTGTCCTAATGTTGACCCTACAGCTTTGTCGGATGCATCATTGTGGATGTGCAAAGGCAGAGTCCAATTTGGACCTTGGAGGATGGGGGCAGTAGTCAATTTTTCCTCAATGAGCTCAAAAACCTCTTGACAAGGACCAGACCAAATAAACTCATAATCTTTGGCCAATAACCCAAATAATGGCGAATCCATCTTGATAAAATATTTGATGAACCTTCTATAGTAACCAGCTAAACCTAAGAAACTCCTGACATATTTCTTCTTTTGAGGAGTAGGTACCCTTTTGATGATAGTGATTTTTTTCAGGTCTACCTGTATTCTTGCTTGGGATATGGAGTGTCCTAATACAACCCCTACTTTCGTCAGGAATTCAAACTTTTATGGGCTCAAGGAGAGATGCATCTCAATGCACCTTCTTAATACTTTACCCAAATTAGAGAGAGTGCTTCCTGGAAGTCATCCCCATATGGTGTGAAATCATCCATGTAGATTTCGACAGAGTCATCAACTAACTCAGAAAAGATGCTCAGGACAGCTCTCTGGAAGGGAGATGGGGCATTGCACAACCCAAAGGGTAGGAATCTATAAGCGAAGGTACCCCAAGGGTAGGTGAAAGTAGTATTATCCTGGTCTTCAGGGCTGATTTGAATTTGATTGTACCCACTAAACCCATCTAAGAAGGAAAACAAATTCTTCCCCGCAAGGCCATCCAGGACTTGGTCTATAAAGGGTAAAGGGAAATGGTCTTTCTTGGTGGCTTTATTAAGTACTCAATAATCAACACAAATTCGCCACTTTCCATTCTTCTTTGGGACTAGGACAAGAGGAGATACCCACTCACTATCGGATATAGGATATATGAACCCTGCATCCAATAGTTTCCGCAGCTCTTTTTTGAATGTGTCCTTCAGAGCCAAGTTCATCCTTCTTTGGGGTTGTCTCACAGGTTTTCATCCTTCTTTGATATAAATATGATGTTTTCACACTGAAGGATGCACCCCTTTCATGTCTTTGTAATCCCAAGAAAATGCATCTAGATTCTCTTTCAAAAGCTGGCATAGTTGCTTCTCTTCTTCATTCGAGAGGGTTGGGTTGATTTTTAGAAATCTGGACGAGCCAAACTTAATAGCCTTGGTGGATTTATAGGTTGACTCAAGTGAGTGCACTTCCATCCAAGATTGAATTTAAGACTCTTTGACTAAGGTTTCGAGAGGAATGTTAGTGGAGGACTGGTTTTGAATGGCATGGTCAATGAGTTCATCTTCATCAAGCAGCCCCCCTCTAAGAATAACATCTATGGTACACATAGGGGCAGTGTTATATAACTAATATTCTTCATCCTCCAACCATATAGGGATATCATGATCAATGGAAGGTTGGGCTGGAGGATATAAAACTAGTTTTTTATACAAAGGCCCATTTTTTATAGTCATGTTTCCGACCCTAAGCATTTGTAGTGGCTAACAAAGGTCTCCCTAAGATGAGGGGGTAACCATTAAACTTGGTTTTTGGTTGCAGGACCAGGAAATCCGTGGGATACTCCCAAGATTCAATGGTAACCATAACATCCTCAACAATTCCTTCCGGAATTACTATAGATCGATTTGAAAGTTGCATAAATGTTGTGGTTTTCCTCAAAGTCCCTTGGAGGTTAAGTTTCAACATAGTTTCCTTGGTCATGATATTTATGGAAGCCCCTAGATCAATCAAAGTGTTGGGGACTATGACACAATCTATATGCACATCAAAAACTGGACTACCAGGGTCCAGGTACTTTATACATATCACCCTCCCTAGCATTAGGCCAGACAGTTGTCCTACCACATTGATGGTGGGGGTATCTCTCTTCCATCTCCTAGGTTTCTTGAAGCACTTTTCTTTGATGAGCCTATTGTATATAGGACATCCTTAATGGCCTGGAGAAGTGGCATCTTTACACACACATTTTCCAATTCTCCCAGGATTTCAGTCTCCTCTTGGGTGTGCTGACTAGGGTGGATCAAGTGCTCAGGAAAAGCAGGTTGTTGGATATGAGTGTTACCTTCTTCCTTTTCCTCCTCAACCTCTACAAGTGGAGATGGAGGATGGTTGTTTGGGAGTACCCTTCCCAACCTGAGATTAACGTCCTGTATCTCCACGACATAAGCTGGATAGGATGTTTCTCCACTGGGAGCCTGTTGTGCCTATCTGTCGTTCAGGTTTGGATTGGGTTGTGCAGGTATAGGTAGCCTAGGTGGAGCTGCATGAGTAAGCCGAGGTTGAAGTTTGGGTGTAGGCATTAGAGCAGGTGGTTGATTTTGTTGAGGCCTACACCCTTAGGATGGATTGTTCCACTGAGGTTGTTCTGGAACATACTGCTGAAAAGGTTGGTTTACTGGCTGAGGATGATATGAAGGGTTGTAAGGCCAAGTAGGAGGTGTAGACTAGGATGGAGGAGTGGGGGTGTACCAAGGTTGCAAGGGTGCACTCTGATTATTGTGATAGTAAGAGTAAGGTGCACCTTGCATATCTTGTTGATATGGCCGAGGGCCTTGAAGAAGAAGAGTTCAATCTCACTGCCACTGAAGAAGAGTCAAGGGTGGCTAGGAGGTGATGTGGGGGTTTTAGGTAAGATTTTTCTTTGAGTATTACTACTCCTATGAGGCATGAAAATTAGATCTTTTGTATATATATATTTTTAATATTTTTGAAATGACATGAAAAGAAAAGAAAGCAAAAAAGAATTCTGAAACAAAATCAAAATATCTACTAGAAACCTCCCCGACAACAGCGCCAAAAAGTGGTGAGCCCTGGTATTGCACCAAGAGTGGTTCAACTCCCAGGGCTACCCTACTTTAATTTATCAACCCAGGTTTCGTACAAACTTGGAGGTGACAGTGCTATATACACAGCAGATGCATTTTGTTCATGTCATCCTCTTCTGCTTTACGAAAGGGTGGGATTTCTTAAACTATGATAAAAAACTGAAAATTAAATTGCTGTAAGGAAATGACAGAAAGGAAACTAAATTAATTTGCATAAAGGAAATGACGGAAAGAAACTAAATTAAATTGCTAAAAGGAAATGGCAGAAAGGAAATGATAGAAAGAAACTAAATTAAATTGCTGAAAGGAAATGGTAGAAAGGAAACTAAACTAAATTGCAGGAAGGAAACTAATTTAAACCACACTTAACTTGGCCAATCAGCTAAACACACCCTACTTATCTTATGCTCTATCTACCATGCTTTTATCCATGTATCTAAATTATCCATGACTTAATTCTAATTGAAAAATTCTTGAGTTGTAGCATGGAGAAGAAAGGGGTAAAGGTGCTAATGGAGGGCTCAACACATGAAACAAGGCTTAGAGGTGGAAAGAGTGGGTTTAAACCTTATTAAAGCTTATTATGGCGCAATTTTTTTTTGGAGCGGAATGGTTTAAAAAGTGAAATGGCGGAGTTGCAATGGAGGGTGATCGCAATCGGCGTTTGGAGCGGTAAAGGTTAACAGGAAAAAAATAAAAAGTGCGATTTGCGATGTGTGATGCGGCGGATGATGTTATTGGGGGCCAGTGGCGGAGTACGGAGCGATATCGCAATCATCAGACAGGAGCGGTAAGTTTTAACAGGAACAAAATAAACAATGCAATTTTTGATTTGCGATGCGGTGGAGTACGAATAAGATCGCAATCGGTGTCAGGAGTGGTAAGTCTTAAAAGAAAAGGGAAAAATATGCGAAGTGCAATGTGCAATGTGGTGGAGTTATCACAATTAGTGTTGAAGTGGTAAGTCTTAAGGGAAAGAAATATAAATAGCGATTTGCGATTTGCGATTTCGCAATATCGCAATATCGCAAGGTTTGTGGAGAAGCGATAGTGGAGTCAAGAGGAGAGTGCGAAGTGAAAAATGTGATAGCGGTAATTTCAAGGAGGAAAGGCAGAGGTCAAAATTTAAAGTGTTTGGAGGGTTTTCAAGTTAAAATGTCTTTGATAGTTGCGCAAAGCGAAAATAAGGGATAAAAGGTGAACTTTAAGGTTTTGGGGGAGTTTTCAAGAATAAAAAGGATGTGGTAGCTGTGATAAGAGAAAATGAAGGAAAGAAGATGTAACCACTATGCACAGTGGCGTAACACAGTGTACCAGAGCCTAACAACAGAGATGGAAGGAAAATGGAAGATGAAGAGGGAGGTGTTGGAAAATTTTTCTAGGACTATTGAGACTTATTCCTGCAATCAAACCTGTTGATTCATGCACGAAAATAGACAAAATGCGTGGTAAAAATAATGAACAGAAAGAATTTTTTTTTTTTGGTTCTGTGGGAAGGTTTTCCCTCCTCGAGCTCTATTAACAGAGATGAGAAGGGGGTCTTGATCCATAGCTTTTTTGGTTTTTCTCCTCTATTCTATTACTCACAAGCAAATGAAACCTACAACAACACACTGAAAGCAAAACTAAACAAAAACATGAAAAATAAATGAAATTATCAGAAGCAGAACTAATGAAATGAAAGAAAGCAGAGAACACATATAGTAGAGAGGCTAAGGCACATGGATTGTGCCCTAACCCATGAGCCTAGCTCTCTGAAACTTAAATCAGTAAAATGAAATCAGTTTGTGTAATATTCCCAATTTTTCCACAAGATAATTGGAATATTAGAGTTCTTAATAAACTTAATTAATTAATTAAATAAGAGGGTGGAGGGACCCACAAAACCCAAAGATAAATAAAATCCACTTTTGATGTGTGTATGTGGATATTTCAGATCTAGATCTACATAATGGAGTAGTAGAGAAGCTACTTAATGTGAAAGGAGTGGAGATCATTTCTCATTAATGAGAAAGATCATGGAGGTTGAAGTAGTCAACTAAGATCATGGAAGAAATCAAATGTAAGATCATAGAGCATTCATGATGAGATGATGGAGGAGTAGTGCATTTAATGCACACATGATGGAGAGGGTGATCATTAAATTCACGCATGATGGAGATCATGGATAGACAACGCATTCAACATGGAGACCTATGTCCACATGTACATTGCAGTTATGAGGTGGGCCAAGGCATGGGAAGGTTCACAAACTATATAATGAAGATGAAGGCAACATTGGAGGAAGGCTTTAGATTATTGATTTGTGATCTGTCTAGATCTGGATTTGTCATTTGACATTCCATGCACCCTTATGTTGTTTAGCTAAGTCTGCAGTGTTGTTTAGCACAGGGTGTTCCCAAGCAGGAATCCCACCTCTTTCCTTGAGTGACCTCTAAGGAAGAGTGTTTGTACTACATTAATTGTTAGACATTGGTGCCATATTGTTCCTACTTTCTGCAGAACATCCATATTCAGAAATTGCACATTTCTAAAGATCATTTTGAGAGGAGGAGGTTGTCCTTCAATATTTCAGTTGAGGAACCGATGAAGGATTCATCCTATCACATTGAGCTTCAAGATCAACCTTCTAGTTCTTCAGATCTATATCTGGCATCAGGGCATCTATTTTTCATCTCCCAGCAGCAGCACTTCCATCAGGAATTGTGCAGTCCATTCTTATAGATCCAAGAGAGAAGGGAAGTTGCTAACATTTTAGCTAGTAATCCAGTGGAGGACCATTCCTTCACATTGTATGCACTATTTCCATCAGTTTTGAGCTTTATATCTACATTTTGCAGTAGGTTAGAGAGCCTTCTTCCTTTACAGCGTAGTTTTTATGAGTAGTTGTGTAGCAGCAGCTACAATCTTCGGAGGAGGATTGGGGAGCTAGATCTTGAGCTTCTAGCTTGAGGATCTAGTGAAGGGATCAACCCTTCAAGCTTAGATATGATCTTGTGACATATTTCAACCATTTATTTTTCAGATCCAGCTTCAGATCTACATACCCAGCAGTTGTATAGTGAAACCCCAAGAGGGTGGTTTTCTTAGAGTGATAGATCTGAGAAATCCTTTCTGGGTTATCTTGGGTTACCATCATAAAGCCCAGATATAGAATCTTGGCATCATCAGAGCTCGAGATTTCCATAGATCTTCATTCCCTTTTCAGCCAACAGCTATATTTACATTATCAATTTTACGAACATCGCAATATTGCTTCTTGCAGCTCTCCAGTTACGTAGTGTCTGCTTTGGCATGTTTGCAGGGTCATTCTTGGCCATCTCTTTGGCTAAATTACCTCATATTTTGTACAATGTTGTAATTGAATCTTCTCCTATGAATAAAATGGCTCAGCTTCTCTATATATTCTGTTTTTGTCTTTAGATTTTTGCTGCACTCATATTATGTTTGAGTATTACTACATTCTCCCTTTTGGGATATTACAGTCTGCTCATTTCATAAAAGAATAGCCTCATACATTTATGAAAGTTTGATCACTGAGTAAAATAATAAAAAGCTCAATAGCTTGCAACAAAATTCTGACCCTTCCTAGCTCTAGCTTTGCTCTATTTATTCTACAGGGAAGCTACCAATAGCTCCCTAGAAAATAGTGATTGAGTCCACTTGACTCCAAGTAAACAAAAATTGAGTGCACTCCTCTTTGAGTTTCTTGGCTGCCTATGGAACTTGAATTGCTGGAAAGAATCTTTGGGGTGATTGTGTCCACTTGACTCCAAGTAAACAAAGATTGAGTGCACTCCTCTTTGAGTTGCTTGGCTGCTTCTGGAACTCGAATTGTCGGAGAGAATCCTTGGGGTGATTGAGTCCACTTAACTCCAAGTAAACAAATATTGAGTGCACTCCTCTTTGAGTTGCTTGGCTGCCTCTGGAACTTGAATTGTTGTAGAGAATAATTGGGATCATTTGGTTTCCTTTGAGAGTTGAGGAGGGTGGACAATCCTCCTATAATTTCTCCTTGATGTCTCCTCCAAATCTTCATGATAAAATCCTTATAAAAATGCATAATAATTCATGATTTTCTGCTCTCAACCTCATATTAGGCACTCAGAGTATGTTAGCCTTAATCACCACCTATACTAGCATCATAAAACCAAATAATAATAAAAAAGCAAGGAAAAAATATCTAAGAATGAAAAAAGGTGACCATTAACCCCTACAAATATGTCTAATGATGGAGCTCATTAACAATTATGTCCCCCCATGGTACATAAGGAAAAATAATAAAACTACTATAATTAATAAGTGTTGTAAGATCATTACCAACTATTATCACTTTCATCACAAGGTCAGAAACTATCACACTACTTCTAAATAATAAACCATCACATGAAATAGATAAGGAACCATCATAAGGAATGATAGCACATAAATTGAAATAATCACAAAGTACCATTTGTGCAAGCACATATCATTGGACATGAGAAAACATGGGAGCTAAGATACATAGAATATATCAAGGTGGATGTAGGAGTAGAAGAATTGGAACATCAAGCTTGAGCTAGTAGATATGAGAAAGAGAGCTCATCTGAGTAGCATTAATACACCCCTAAAAGGGTGGCTCGAAATTAAATGTCCTTAATGGGAAAAAAGACGAATTTCCTCTTTGTTGTTAGCTTAGATGTATTAATGGAAGACCCCTATCCAAGGCCATAAAAAATAAGGTGAAAATTATTTCAAAATTCAAAATAAAAAAGATTACTTATCTTGTGTCATTGCCATTAGCTTTGAGGTGGATATTGTTCCAAAATCCAAAGGGAGAAAAAGTAACCTCTTGCATTATCTTTGAGGGGAAAATCCTTAAAAACCAGTGAAATAACCTTTGAGGTGGGTATCATTCCAAAACATAAAAAGAACCTTAATTTTGACGAGATAATCTTCCAAAATTTAGAAGGGAGAAAATGCAACCTTACCTAATGTGAAAATTCCTTGAATGCAATTACTGGAGATTTATCTTCTAACTATTAGAAGTTGATTTTTATTTTGAATTAATATTCGAAAAATAAAGATATTTTCACTATCGCATTCTTCACAATAAAAAATGTTGCGGAAAAATAAAATACAAAATCTAGAAATATATACACAGACAAAATATAACACCGTTGTTTTTGGATAATTGTCCCTACAAAAACCCCGAATGGAAAACCAATGAAACATATGAGGGTTTATATTACTATGTAACAATTTGAGAGAAATATTACAAATTGTTTCATAACTGGAAAACCTTAGACAATCTACTGGCAAAATTTCCGGAAGACACTCTTGTCTCCCTCTGCAACTGATCTGACCTCTCTTAGCCACTCACACCATTATCTGGAATTCACACTTCCTTCATAAATACACATATCTAGATGTAGGAAAATCGCACAACCCTGGAATCACCTCCAGGTGATCCTTCCTGCATCCATTTGCCTCTAAAAAAAAATTTCTTTGCCTCTAGGACACTGATCTGACCACTGGTAACTGAAACGTGGCTTCTTGTGGCAACCCACACTGGGAATTTGACGAACTCGCACTATTGTATTCATTATCCTCTTTCCTATTACTCGGACACTAGAAATACTAAGGAAATCTTCCTCGAGAATATTTTCTCCCAAATATCTATTGTAACCCTTGATTTGATTTTTTCCCTAGCTTCAACTATGCACTTGTTGAATACTTTCAACTGGGTAGTCAAACTGCTCAATTCTGTAATCGTGTCTTCTCCAACCCCTTCGACTTTCTCTTATAATCCCTTGGTTAAGCCTCAATGACCATGATTAGCTATCAATCGATGGCTAAGGTCTATTTGAATTCATCAATAGAAGCCTCTAGAGCAAAATAGATCTACCTTAATTAATTCTCTTTAATTTACCACTTTTCCTAAGTTAGACATAGGAAATATTTTAATTTTGGTGAATTAATTTAATTAAGGTGTTTATGAGTCTTATCTCGTGAAACCTTTTATGGTTTTGGATATCTCGTGTTCCTTAGCCTCTTAGACACAATTTGAGACTAGAACATTTATCTGTTGCTACACAAACTAACGCCTAGATCCTAAATAAGGTGTAGCTAGTCTAAGTCATTACCATTTAGTTGTAGCCGAATATGATTCCAAAAGTCAAAATGGAGAGAATGTAACCTTACTACACCGTGGATAAAGTGCAAACAAGTCCAAGCTACTATTATTAGCTTCAAGTAGATATTGTTTCAAAATATAGGAAAAAGAAAATATAACCTTACCCAAACCATTTCCATTAGCATTGAAGCAAAAACCCTTCTAGACAATTGGGATCACCTTTGAAGTACTGATTGTCGCATAATTTAAAGATAGTCTTAACTTTAGTTGGGTATCTTTCCAAATGTCAAAATAGAGAAAATATATCCCCGCGGTCAATTGAGGTTATCCTTGGTGGTTGGGAAGAAATAATGGAATCCTCCTTACCTAGATTCAATTCCCTCAAGTGACATGATAGATGTTGACAATATGCATATATTACTCATATGAAATATACAACATTATACCTATAAAAAAAAACCCTATACTTTCACAATAAATTTGGTGTAAATAGTTCTAAATCATTGCAAATATTTTCATACAAATATTATCCTAAAATTCAAAAAATAAAATATAACCTTATCTAAATCATTATTATTAGCAATAAAAATTATTTTCAAATAACTCTTATTACTTTTGAAATAGATATTGTTCCAAATTCAAAAAAAAATTAAATATATATCATCAACTACACCATCAATAGGTTCCAAAATCATTATTATTAACTCCACACAAAAAAATATCAATAAATACACCATCAATTAAGCCTAAACAATTCCAATATCATTGTTTTTAACTTCATATAAATATTATTTCAAAATTAAAAAATAGAAAAATTATAACCTTCACTTCGATCATTGACGTTAACACTAAGACATAATTATTTTTTTATTAAGACATTATTATTACTTAAATTTTGGCCATTCGAAAATTCAAATAAATAATTAAAAAAACTTCTCCAAATTACAAATAATTTAAAATAAATATTATATATATATGAAAACGAATATAAACATACACATGCATAATTTGTCATTATCATTATTATTAATTTTCAAAACAATATTTTTTTTTAAATTAACATTAAAAATATATATCTATCCTTACTTTCACCCAATTCATTATTATTGTCATTATAATTATCATTAATTTTCATAACAGTTATTATTTGAAATCAACGTTAAAAAGTATATATCCACCTTCACCTAACCCTTTGAAAATAACAATTTAAAATTTTTGAAAAACACTTTTGACTCAATAATCCTCTATACAAATTAAAAAATAATGTGCTTGAGTTTGAAATCAATGCTAGAAAGGGAAGATTTCGTTTTAATTAAATATATATTTTTAATAAAAAAATTATTATTATTAGGTTTGTATTTCAAGAATATTTTAAGATATATGAATTCTCTAATTTTTTGGTACATCCAAAGTTAAGATAGATTTAGGCTAGTTTAATTTTCTCTTTTAAATATAATATATTTCACATGGGTCAATACTATGGATTTTCAAGCTCAAAAAACACAAATAATTTGACCAAGTCAAGTTTTCTCAAGCTCAAAAATCACCAATAACTTAACTAAGCCAAGTTACACACACTTGATTAATTGTCATTATCATTATCATTATTATTAATTTTCAAAACAATCCTTATTTGAAATCAACATTAAAAATATATATATATCTATCTTCACTTTCACCTAGTTCATTATTATTATCATTATCATTAATTTTCAAAGCAGTCATTATTTGTGTGATTGAGTTTGAAATAAATGACACTCTTTAAAGAAAGGGAAGATTTAATTTTAATTAAATATACTTTCCTAATAAAAAAATATTATTATTATTATTAGGTTTGCATCTCAAGAGATTTGATCCCTCTTGGCCTTTAGTAGATGCAAATTTAAGATGGATCTAGGTTAGTTTAATTTTCTCCTTTTAAATATAATATATTCCACATAGATACCATGGGTTTTCTAGCTCAAAAACTACCAGTAACTTGACCAAGTCAAGTTTTCTAGGCTCAAAAACCACCAATAACTTGACTAAGTCAAGTTTACCTTATTATTTTAAGTTTAAAGTTATTTTTATTCCATTTTTATTTTAAGGTAAGGTTATTTTTATTTGTATTTTATTTTAAGAGTGCATTTTTTTAATGTACTATTACTTTTATTTTTATTTTATTTTATTTTTGATCAAGTAAAAATGGTTAGAAAACATTACATTATATTACATTACAACATCCCTACTATACTAGGTTGGATAGAGTTTTCTCAAGCTCAAAAACCATCAATAACTTGACTAAATCAAATTTACCTTATTATTTTAATTTAAAGTTATTTTTATTCCATTTTTATTTTAAAATAAAGTTATTTTTATTTGTATTTTATTTTGAGAGTATAAAATTTTTTAATATACAATTACTTTTATTTTTATTTTATTTTATTTTTTATCAAGTAAAAATGATTAGAAAACAATACATTATATTACATTACATCATCCTACCATACCAGACTGGATAGCCTCTCACCGCTTGGTACTCAAAATATGATATAAAATTATTCATAATTTGAAATTTGTTTTGCCTTCTTACTTTTCATTAAATTTTAATCTAAACTAGTGACATTTCATTTTTGAGATTGATATAGTTGAATTACTAAATGGACTACACCATTGGGAATCATTAAACTCTTTATTCATGCCGCATTGAAGCATCCCTAACCAATGGATTTAACTTGAGATTGATATCGTTCAGTTATTTAAAGGAGATGGACCATCGCCAATCGTTCCACCTTTGTTCATGGATACCACACGTAGGTGAAAATCTTGGTGCAGGTGGTGTTCAGGAATGGTCAAAATGGTCGAGGTGGAAGAGGAGAGCTTAGTGGGAATTTCACAAGGACTCAAATTCTTCCTCTTCCTTTTGGAAATATATTGCAAGGATGCCTCTATCACTCTTCGAAAATTTTCAGAGAACTTAATCATAAATCATGAGAGAGCAGACATTGCACACAAAAACAATAGATTAATTTCTATATTATAATAAACAGAGATACATCAAACATATATAGTTGAACTAATTCTAATCTTAGAGAGAGAAGTTGAGAGAATCTCTCAACTTCCTCAACAAACCCAATCCAAACTAAGTAAGCGTAATAAATCAAAATACCCTCCCTTAATGCTTACTTTACAAAACATATAATACTTAATCATAATTACAACACTTTTAACTTTCGTCTCTTTGTCTGATCTGGGCTTCATCAGCAACTCTACACACTCTGCAGTCTTCTGGACTTCGCTCTTTCTTTCTCCACATCTTCGAGCTTACCTTTCAACCCATTTAAAGTACCCCTACTTCTGACCATCAATGCTGAATTTGTAAGATTAAAGATTCTTGACACCCCCGAAGAAGAGTCTCGACACTGAACTATCCTATGGAAATATTTCCATCTGTGAAATAACCCCGAAGAATAAATTTCTACAATCTATAGGAAAATATTCTAGGTACAGAATATGATCAGCGATCAATCCTACAAAGTGACCTTTACACACTTACAAACTCACAAAAAATAACTTATAATTGTCGATCTTGGAGCACCGAAGTACAACAAGAGTCTACAACATATAACAGATTTTCACAATCAAATTAGCGATACATTCTCTCGGCACCGAAGAACGTCGAGAACCACTATTTTAAATTGTGTAAATCTATACAATAATTGGTCTCTTTTTTTTTTTAAAGTCAAATAGAATGACTATCTCTCAAGTTATATATATATATATATATATATATATATATATATATATATATATATATATATATATATATAACTGAAAATACAGAATTTATAAATAACAATAGCCTATTAAAATCTACCATTTATATTCAATTCGAAAACTCTGAGTTCATCTCAGCCATGTGGCGCAAACCCTATTTCATATCCACTGTTTTGTGTGGCATAAGGAGCGTAGCTGCTATTTGACTGTCCGTTGTCAACATGAGGTGCCCCATAATGACTTATGCCATCACTACCCCCTCTCCGCCTCCATATCCAACAGAGCTATCTGTGCTTCCATAAACTATGGTGGTAAGAACCCCATAGCTATTGGGAACTCCAACATAAATGCCTCTGCCTCCATATATTTATTTACCACCTAACGCTACCATTTCTTTCTCTACATCACGCGTATCATAATATTCAACAAACTCGTGTGTTCTAGGCGGTGAGCCCCTCAACTTCTTCACGCAACCGTATCTTCCAAATACTGTACACAGATATTCGACAGAGACGTCAGCATCCAAATTGTTCATTAACAAAGTTAGGCAACACGATCCAGAATACGCGGAGATACTTCAGATCACCAGGGACGACACCACGTTGCTGATCAACATGCTCAGGGAGATCGACGAACAACAGATCCTTGATCGTTGCACCAACACAACAAAAATTCCCTTGCAGCAGCTCCAGACCTGGATCGATCACTGCGTCTGTTTTCACCGTAGGCAGCGCTCATAGATGATGTGGTGGGAATCCGGTATAATAACTTGAATTGAGCAAGTTCAGAGAAAATGGTAACGAATTGCAGAAATGATTGTATAGAAGGTGGTATGCTTCCTTACCGCATGGCGCCAAACACAATTCATTTGCTTTTTAACCTTAAACTGCGTCCACCTCCAACATCTGAACAGAAAATCAAAACCTTGCGAGAAATTGCTAAAATCCATAAAAAATCGAAAACCAGAGCAACATACAGATGGCCCTTTTCAATAAGAAATCAATTTAATAATGTGGATGTTAGGAGAAGTTGGCGATGACGGTACATAGATCCTTGCGACATTCGTTTCTCAGGAATACGGTGACAGCGGATACAGTGGTTATTCCTTTTCCATGGCTTCCTCCTTCACCTACGCAGCCCTTCCTTCTCTCACAGAATTTTGCACTGCGGTTTGCTCTTTTAAATCCATCCAACGGATCCGAATCACACACACAAAAAATAAAATAACAAACACACAAAATACTTTCACTGAACTATCTACTCTCCTACAGCAGCGGTTTGACAATCATTTCTTTCAGTTCTTTCTGGCCATCCCCTGAGGGATTTAAGCCAGTAAAGGCTCTGATACCAAATTAGAAATCATGAGAGAGCAAACATTGCACACAAAAACAATAGATTAATTTCTATATTACAATAAACAGAGATACATCAAACATATATAGTTGAACTAATTCTAATCTTAGAGAGAGAAGTTGAGAGAATCTCTCAACTTCCTCAACAAACCCAATCCAAACTAAGTAAGCATAATAAATCTTAATAAACTTCCTGTTTTGACTCATTTGATTGTGTCTGCTTCACATCCTCTCGATGTATGGATATAGTTGTTTACAGTTTAAGCGACGAGACATTGAGTTGGCTTCCAGCACCCACAAATGGATATGGGTATCTGCGTATCATAGCCTTTAAACCGAGACCAGACATGAAAGTTTGTTGAGATTTTTTTTTTTTTGTTAAAATTTGTCTCTTTCACTGATATCAGGGTATAATAGTAGGTAGTTGGTATGATCCTTAAGGTACTTTCAACCCAATTAAAATAAATGGTTATCATTAATTTTGCAGCATAATTTTGTATAGCTTTCATGTTGGACATTTTTAATAATTATTTTTAATGCAACACAATATATAATTATTAAAAATAAGATATAGTTCAACTGTGACAATTTTAGAAAATGCATTTTATGATTGTTG
This sequence comes from Pinus albicaulis, assembly GCA_034641835.2. NCBI lineage: Eukaryota > Viridiplantae > Streptophyta > Pinopsida > Pinales > Pinaceae > Pinus > Pinus albicaulis. Next base: position 1,266,742,577 of record CM076574.1, on the reverse strand, counting down.
AATTCTTTTTGCAATTTCATATGATCAATTTAATGTTGAAGAGACTTTATGCACAATGGATCATGATGTACTTTTGTGACTATTTAAAAAAATGCATTTTATGATTGTTGAATATTTTTTGTAATTTCGTATAATCATTTCAATGTTGAAGAGACTTTATGCACAATATATAATGAATGTTGAATGCTTTTTGCAATTTCATATGATCATTCAAATGTTGAAGAGACTTTATGCACAATGGATAATGATGTACTTTTGTGACTATTTAAAAAATGCATTTTATGATTGTTGAATGTTTTTTGCAATTTCATATGATCATTCCAATGTTGAAGAGACTTTATGCACAATGGATAATGATGTACTTTTGTGACAATTTAAGAAAATGCATTTTATGATTGTTGAATGCTTTTTGCAATTTCATATGATCAATCCAATGTTGAAGAGACTTTATGCACAATGGATCATGATGTACTTTTGTGAATGTAAAAAAATGAATAAATTGAAAGGCTCATCTTATAATTAGTTAATGTTATCATAACATGTAACATTTAGTCAATAAATAGAACATTAAGAGATGTAATTTATCTATGAAGTCCTACAACAACACATTTTATTTTCTACATTGCAAAGCCTAGCACATTGTAATGTTCCTGGGAAATTAATTGCCTATGAGATGAAATAACCTTTTTATTTTCAAGTGAAGAAATCATGCCTGGAGCAGCTCTCAGGCATACATAGTCCTGCCTGGGATTGGATCACAAGACTTGTGGGGACCAAACCAAGACATGTGGGAAGGAGTTGATTGGGACATGAAACTAAAGAATCAAGACAGTCTGAAGGCCTAGGATCATTGAATTGGAAATTAGATTTATTTATTGTTAAATAATGTTATGCCATAGAGATTAAAGTAGTTAAACTATACAATTTTTGTTGGAACTAGATATACTTTGATTATCATTGGGATTCAGACTACTTGTTGACGAGCTATTGAATGATATAGTGGGAAAATCATATAGTATTTGCAATCATATTTTGAGGAACTGTAGAATTATAATGTGAATGATAACTATAGTATTAATTATTATAATTTATTGTTATTATCTAGTTGTGTACTAAACATGAATTTGTATGAAAACGCTAGGGTGAACTAGTAAAACAGGGGATGTCAAGGGCGTCAAGGGAGGTGTGATGAGGCAAATTGTCACGTGGACCACATGGAAAAATGAGGATGACACAAGGCAGAGAATGTGGGTGGCTCGACCCACGACACATTAAACCAGCAGTTAGTGTAATATTCCAAATTTTTTCAATGCACAATATATAATGAATGTTGAATGCTTTTTTTAATTTGATATGATCATTCAAATGTTGAATAGACTTTATGCACAATGGATAATGATGTACTTTTGTGACTATTTAAAAAATGCATTTTATGATTGTTGAATGTTTTTTGTAATTTCATATGATCATTCCAATGTTGAAGAGACTTTATCCACAATGGATAATGATGTACTTTTGTGACAATTTAAGAAAATGCATTTTATGATTGTTGAATGTTTTTTGCAATTTCATATGATCAATCCAATGTTGAAGAGTCTTTATGCACAATGGATCATGATGTACTTTTGTGAATGTAAAAAAATGAATAAACTGAAAGGCTCATCTTATAATTAGTTAATGTTATCATAACATGTAACATTTAGTCAATAAATAGAACATTAAGAGATGTAATTTATCTATGAAGTCCTACAACATCACATTTTATTTTCTAAATTGCAAAGCCTAGCACATTGTAATGTTCCCAGGAAATTGATTGCCTATGAGATGAAATAACCTTTTTATTTTTAGGTGAAGAAATCATGCCTGGAGCAGCTCTCAGGCATACATAGTCCTGCCTGGGATTGGATCACAAGACTTGTGGGGACCAAACCAAGACCTATGGGAAGGAGTTGATTGGGACATGAAACTAAATAATCAAGACAATCTGAAGGCCTAGGATCATCGTATTGGAAATTAGATTTATTTATTGTTAAATAATGTTATTCCATAGAGATTAGAGTAGTTAAACTATACAATTTTTGTTGGAACTAGATATACTTTGATTATCATTGGGATTCAGACTACTTGTTGACGAGCTATTGAATGATATAGTGGAAAAATCATATAGTATTTGCAATCATATTTTGAGGAACTATAGAATTATAATGTGAATGATAACTATAGTATTAATTATTATAATTTATTGTTATTATCTAGTTGTGTACTAAACATGAATTTGTATGAAAACGCCAGGGTGAAATAGTAAAACAAGGGATGTCAAGGGCGTCAAGGGAGGTGTGACAAGGCAGCTTGTCACGCAGGCCACATGGAAATATGAGGATGACACAAGGCAGAGAATGTGGGCGGCTCGACCCACAACACATTAAACTGGCAGTTAGTGTAATATTCCAAATTTTTTCCTTCAATAAATTGGAATATTAATTTTGTCCATTTTCACTTAGGAGATTAATAATTGGGTGAAGAGGCCCATTCATAATAAAAACATAGATAAAATCCCTCTAGTATGAAAAGGGATCAGCCATGGAACTAGATTTCACACCCTCATGTGTGAAAGGAGACTTTTGCAAAGAGGCTTGGTTAAGTTTGACCAGGTCAAACAGCGTTCGGTATGAGGTGGAAAGCACTACATGGGACAATGCAGAGATAGAGGAGGGAATATTCCTTTATGGAGGAAACCCTAATGGATGGGGCCCATGGAGAGAGAGCCTTCACTTTCTATATATGGAGAGGAGGAGAGCCATTGTTATTCATGCTTATGATTATTCATTTCATGTCTATTCAGACATTGTGCATTCTTTGTTGTTTAGCAAGAATTTCCGGGGAATTCCTATTTAGGATTTCCTCACCTTCTTGATATGCCTCTTAAATGTTGGTTCTTCATTCTCCACATCTCTTGGCCCAAGGCCAAAGCATCCTCCTCCAGGACAGTGTTATTGCTGCAGCATCATAACTCTGTGTTGCAGGGTGTTGTAGTGGAGACTCCACAACACCTCTTCCATCTCATCATTTTCAGAGAGAGAGTCTTTCCTTTCTTTGGGAAGATCATATTGGAAGCTTGGGAGCTTATTTTCAGATCTTAGCACTTGGCCATAGTGTTCTATTCCACTCACTGCGCAGTCCCTCTTAGTGACTGCGTTATTTTCATGGAGTATCTGCAGTGAGGGTTTGCAGATTGATTGGAGGGTGAGATCTCAAGTGTAAGGATCAGCCTTCCAATTTGGAGATCCATTGGAGAAGGTATACTTCAAATTCCTCGTCATTTTTCACCCTTCTCTATTGAGTTCCACATTTGAGTTGCTGCAGCTACCCAGCAACTCCGACATTTTTTCCTTTTTGCATATTTTAGCCAATCCCTTGGAGGATTGACATTTTATTGCTTCTAAGGGTTATAGCTTTTCTCCCCTATTGTATTTGAGCCATATCTTGCCATATATTTTAGTTATCATGTAATATGGAGCAGTACCTTTTATAAAATGCGTCCTCATAGCCTGGGTTTATGCAGAAATAGCAGTGTTCTTCCATTTCCATGTACATGTATTGTTGAGGGTTGGATTGCCTTTCTTGAGAGGTTGTTTCCTCAATACATTGTACTCTTTCTACTGCTATAACATCATTTATTGGCTATTTACATCTTCTTGTCTCGCAGCTCATAAAATAACGCTATCTTTTCATGGTATGCTCATGTATTGTTGCAGTACCTTCACCGAGCACTTTCTGAGGACAACTAGTCGTGGGAGATCTGTTTAACCACTCTAGAAAGATTTATTTGGCCCCAACTCTTGGGTTTTGGTCTTAGACACATTGGTATAAGTGATCTAGGTATTGGTATTAAATCCTCCTACCTCCATTTCTGGAAAATGCGTTTTCCATCCATGGATTTCTAGTTGTTCCAGATTTGGAATATTACAGTGGTATCAGAGCAACTTTCTTGGCTCAGCCTATGAGTCTAAGCCCAAGAAGATCAGAATGTAGAAGAAGATGAGTTTAATATCATCTATTTTCAGATCCAGAGGAGACCTCTCCAAGGAGGTCAAGAATATTGAAGAAGAAGAAGAGGAAGGACCATGCACTTCCTATTCTCATCAAGAAGAAGACATTGAGCATGGAAGACACTTGGATTATCAGATTCTAAGTGATTACCTTGTTGAGTATAGATCTCAACCTAGAGCCTTCAAAGAGACTCTAGATTTTCCTCATTTCATCCAGTTTAAGGAAGAGAAGAGACCTTGTAGCAGAAGAGAAATTAGAGGCAATAGATTTCTGTTGTCTACATTTGATGGGTTATCTATAGCAAGAACTTGGGTGAAAGAGTTGGAGGCATTTTTCCTACTACATCCTGTAGCAGGGAAAGAAGTTGTTGAAATCTCAGCGCTACACTTGGAGGGTGAAGCCTATGATTGGTGGAGCAAACACTTGAGCCATGCAAGGGAGAAAACTTTTGCAAATTTCATCCAAGGGTTGATCAAAACCTTTGATGGTGAAAGGGAAAAGAAAGAGAAAATCACACCACCACTTGAGGAGCCTTGTGATAACGTTGTCACACTCATGGAGGAGCAGCCACATGTATCAACAGTTGGAGCAGCCAACACTTTGGAGGAGGGAACTCTTGCAGCCCTACAAGAAGTTCCAAATGCACATCAAGGTATGAAAAGATTTCCACAATCTATTGTTGCAGCAACTTCTTTTGAAAATTGTGGAGATTTGTTTTTGAATGACCAAGGGTCAAATCACACTGCTACCATAGAGCAGCTTGATTGCACTGTGTTGTGCAACATGGTAATATTCAAGGGAGCAAACCATCATTCTCAGGAGACATTGTTGGATTGTATATCACATTGGAGGTTGGGGTTTGAAGCCTTGAAGGTTGATAGTAGACATCTTGAAGTAAGAAACCCTTTCTCCCTTCAATATGACACTTTCTTAATGAGCTCCTCTCAGCTCAAAGAAGAACTTCTACTTTCAGATCCAAGACCTCATTGGTTTTGGAATACTATTGATGAGAGGGAGGTCTCAAGGAGAGATCTCATTAGAGGTGCACTTCAACACACCAAGGAGTGCAAAGATTTTCTTCCTTTCTCACAAGAGCAGATAGAAGATGGAGGACATCTTAGGATGGATAACATCTCTCATGCTTGTGTTGGAAATTCCTTGAGCCATACACATCATGATGGGAGGTTTTTTCCTACCACCTATTTGGGTCTTGATAGTGTCTCATTGATCCTTTAGAAGCTTGCATTTCAAAATCCCATGAAGTGCAAAAATAGGAATTTGATTTGGGAGGTTGGTAGCCCTCATGGGAGGAGTACCAAGATGAAGAGGAGGAGAAAGCATCCACAAGTGGTTGAGTGGATGTGGTTGATGAGTAAGGAGCTAGGAGGCTACTTGCAGATCTATGACACCAGGCAGCAGGAGGCTTGGCTATGCTGGTTACTCTTGAAAGAGTTTGGCCATCACTTGGCAAACACTATTCCTAAGAGTAGGAGGATGGAGAAGAGATGGCAGAATACTTGCATCATTGAGCAGCATAGAGTATGGATGCATGGTTTTGATATGATACTCATATCATTCATTGTGTCCTCATCACATGAGTTGTATGGTGGAAGTATGGGGAGGCAGCAAAATATTTTGTTGCTTTGCTTGTTTTTGGGAGAGCAAGAGCAGGTTTTCTCTCACACTTTGCATGATGTTGTAGGGGGAGGAGATGGAATTATCTTCTTGGTCTTTGATGATTTGGAAGCACTTCCATCTTGGTAAGTATTCCATATTTGTTGTAGCATTATTAGAGGAGTCTTTGACAAGGAGCATGTCAAAGAACAAAGCATTTTATTGACAGGAACTTGTTTTCATGAGCTCACAGCGCTGTCACTTTGGAGCAAAAATTTATGGATGGAGGGTCCCCATGATCACTTCACATTATATGCACTTGGTGAACAAGGAAGAGATGATGATGATAGAGTGGTGGATATAGGCATCTATCACTATGGCATATTCTTCTTGTCTTGGTTTTCCAAGCATAAGGAGGATTATCTTCTTGCAGCACATGGTTCATTATTCTTCATAGCATGCCACAACACTATGAAGGACTCACTCATGAATCCATGTACCATCTTACTTCTGGCATATGGTGAGGAGTTTGTTTATACATTCATTGACTTTCACACTCTTACCATTCTTATGCAGTGCATTGATTCACAAGAGGGCAAGCTTGTCACATTGCTCCATGATCATTATTGGGCCAATCTATATGATGGAGGCAGCCATCTCTTATGTGGCCTTGGGCAAATGTTTTATCATCACATGTATGTTCAGTTGCTGCACTTTAACATGTACCATATGAAGACATGCATGATTAACCATGTAAAAAGAGACATGTTGCCTTGTACTTTTCTCAAGCAGCAGCTTGTAAAACTGCACTGTACACATCTAGGAGACTGTTGGTACCTTCAAGCATCACAAGAAGCCATCAGTATTTCCTTCATTTTGTTGTTGATCATGACTTAATTTGCTGATATAGATCAGATTTGTATAAGAAGCATGATTATGAGAAAGACACATGAGTTGGATGTGTCCTTGAGTGGGAAGAATTCCCACATTTTCTGCACTACATGTTCTAATGGGAGCATGGGAGGAGATATGGCCACCACTACTACATATGTGCTCTCTTTTGAAGTGGACCATGGACTTGATAGTCATCCATTGTATAGCCATGGGAAAGTGTTTGGTCTTGTATTGTTGTTATATTCAGCCATTTACTATTCCTTAGGAGATGAGATGGATTTTGTATGTCACTTGCCATGTTCCTTCTGAGATTGCAGTGGATGAAACTGCGATGTATCCTTGTGAGACATTGTTTGTATCATGTATCATCTTGTATAACTTGCAAAAAAATTCTCATTGGGATGTTCTATGATTACCATGTCCTATTCATCATGGATGGTTTGTTTTGGGCCAACTTTTTCTTCATTGTTGGAGGAGAACTCTTTGGAGGATTTTTCTTCACTTTTCCATTTGAGGGCAATACTTTTGCAGCCCAGGATCAGCACACACTCTACACTCATCATGAGCGGAGAGAAGGACAACATGGGGTGAGCTATGATGCTTTCCAAGTTTATATTTTCAGCCCGCCTTCATTTCTGGAGCTTGAGGTGGAAGGCGATTTTCAGGAGTTGCCTTGTTGGGAGGTGGCTCATTTTGTTTGGACGATTGCTTGGGGATGGAGGATCCACATGGGGGAAATTTTCCTCATCACATTTCAGACTCCATGCTTTGGGTGGAGATTTTCCAGTTCTATCCTTGCAGTTGCTTGAGTACAAGCAACATTTGGGAGGGGAGGACTATAATATTCCAAATTTTTTCCTTCAATAAATTGGAATATTAATTTTGTCCATTTTCTCTTAGGAGATGAATAATTGGGTGAAGAGGCCCATTCATAATAAAAACATAGATAAAATCCCTCTAGTATGAAAAGGGAGCAGCCATGGAACTAGATTTCACACCCTCATTTGTGAAAGGAGACTTTTGCAAAGAGGCTTGGTTAAGTTTGACCAAGTCAAACATCGTTGGGTATGAGGTGGAAAGCACTACATGGGACAGTGCAGAGATAGAGGAGGGAATATTCCTTTATGGAGGAAACCCTAATGGATGGGGCCCATGGAGAGAGAGCCTTCATTTACTATATATGGAGAGGAGGAGAGCCATTTTTATTCATGTTTATGATTATTCATTTCATGTCTATTCAAACATTGTGCATTCTTTGTTGTTTAGTAAGAATTGTCGGGGAATTCCTGTTTCAGATTTCCTCACCTTCTTAAGAGGCCTCTTGAAGGTTGGTTCTTCATTCTCCACATCTCTTGGCCCAATTCCAAAGCATCCTCCTCCAGGACAGCGTTATTGCTGCAACATCATAACTCTGTGTTGCAGGGTGTTGTAGTGGAGACTCCACAACACCTCTTCCATCTCATCATTTTCAGAGAGAGAGTCTTTCCTTTATTTGGGAAGATCGGATTGGAAGCTTGGGAGCTTATTTTCAGATATTGGCACTTGGCCATAGTGTTCTATTCCACTCACTGTGCAGTCCCTCTTAGTGACTGTGTTATTTTCATGGAGTATTTGTAGTGAGGGTTTGAAAATTGATTGGAGGGTGAGATCTGAACTGTAAGGATCAGCCTTCCACTTTGGAGATCCATTGGAGAAGGTCTACTTCAGATTTCTCATCATTTTCAGCCTTCTCTATTGAGTTCCACATTTGAGTTGCTGCAGCTACCCAGCAACTCCGACATTTTTTCCTTTTTGCATATTTCAACCAATCCCTTGGAGGATTGATGTTTTATTGCTTCTAAGGGTTAGAGCTTTGCTGCCCTATTGTATTTGAGCCATATCTTGCCATATATTTTAGTTATCATGTAATGTGGATCAGTACCTTTTATAATCTGTGTCCTCATAGCTTGGGTTTATGCAGAAATAGCAGTGTTCTTCAATTTCCATGTACATGTATTGTTGAGGTTTGCATTGCCTTTCTTGAGAGGTTGTTTCCTCAATACATTGTACTCTTTCTACTGCTATAACATTATTTATTGGCTATCTACATCTTCTTTTCTCACAGCTCATAAAATAACGCTGTCTTTTCATGATATGCTCATGTATTGTTGCAGTACCTTCACCTGGCACTTTCTGAGGACAAATAGTCGTGGGAGATCTATTTAACCACTCTAGAAGGATTTCTTTGGCCCCAAATCTTGGATTTTGGTCTTAGAAACATTGTTCTAAGGGATCCAGGTCTTGGTATCAAATATTGCTGCCTCCATTTCTAGAAAATGCGTTTTCCAGCCATGGATTGCTAGTTGTTCCAGATTTGGAGTATTATAGTTAGTGTGGCCAGACGGGGGCAGGTGATGTCAGGAAAGTCTTAGGATATGAGCTACAGCTAGAAGGAGAAAATCCTGGGTAGAAGGAATGTTAAAAACTTGATGCCAGTTGGCGTACGAATGTCTGTGGAGCAGTTAGCAAGGGAATTGTGGCAGCAGAAGGCAGCAAAAAGGGGAAGGAACTCCATCCAGCAGGAAATGGTATACTGGGTATGTTTCCTTCTCTTGTATGTTACTAGACATGGTATTCCTTTGTGTCGCTGAGATGGGAGGGTGGTTTACTCATAATTCTATGCAGCCTAGTCTACATATCGAACCTGAGTGGAGTCAATTTTGTCAGGCCTATTTTCTGCTGCTGATATGGGAGGGTGGCACCCCCAAAAGGCCATTGCCTCTAATTATCACTGAGAGGGGGAAGATTTTAATTATATATACCAAGTGTCAATGGTCTAGCCAGATTTCCCAATGTTAATTTTCCTTTAGGGATGTATGTTTCCTGACATCTCTTGAGGCATCCCTCGGAGTCTTTGCCCCAGCCAGTCAAGTTAACATAGGTTTTCACAGTAAAAGTATTTCCTCCCTAATAGAGAGAAATGCAGAGGTGGTGGCACGAGATGGTGATCGAAGATGCTAGGTATGGCTCCACCTTGAATTATATCATGAAATCCTGAGTCTTGACTCTCCCTGCCATGATTTTTGTTTCTACAGTATTGCATGTCGATGTAACTACTATGCATGTATGGTCTAGAATGATTATTTGAGTATTATGGGCTTTGTTAACCTCCCAAACTGAGAGGGTGGCAAGTTATTGTCAATTCATCACCAGATCTCAAATTTTAGTGGATGTAACTGCTATTTATGTGGGACTTGGGGCATTTACTTAAAAATCTTGTGTTTTTTCCTATTTTCTGTTGAGGGCATCAATTCAATGATACTGCATTACCAATCTTCGAGCTGGGCATTGGCTGCAAAGAGGAACTCTTGCATAATCAAGAAAATAGGGGCATGCAATTAGTGTTCTGTACTGTTGTCTATTGAGAGTGTTAGGTTAATGATACTACATTATCAATCTTCGAGTTGAGCTCTGGTTGCGAAGAGGAACTCTCGCATAGTTATGAAAATAGGGGCATGCAATCAGAAGAAAGGAAATAATGATGAGGCAGAGGGCTTCAAATAAGTGGCACTCAATAAACAAGAGAATATTTTATTTAGTCAGACTATAAAAAATGATTTTGTTATGTTTCTCTGTACAGGTCCTCCTAGCTTCTTTATCCTTCTAGTCTCTACACGTCGGGTGGGAACCCCGGTGTGGATTCGAGTGAAGGTACAGTTTCTGGGAGACCCACCAAAAAGGAAAATGGTGAAACCGCAGACAAATAGAGGAAATGCAGGAAAAAGTGGTTCAGTTGGGAACACAAGAAAATAAAAAGGCAAGGAGAAGGTGGGACCTAGTAAGTGAGAAAGAAAATATGGTAAGGAAACCATGGAAAACCTACTACATGCTTATGTTGTGAGGACGCCTACTCAGCTAAAAGGCTTGATATCAAGTTGGGTGTTATCACAAACTTTCACTTGATTGGCTGCTAATCAGACAACTCTATGTCACTGTTTCAAACCGGCTTTTGACTAAATCTTAGCCTCTTCAGTTTAAGAGGGCTATCTCAAAGGGGTTTATGATATTATTTAATGATAGGATTAGATGGATAACTCTATTTGAAAACTAAATTGATTTTTGTGTATGTAGGTTGAAAGAATGCGGGCTTGCAACCATTGGGCTTATGGAGTCTACAAATTAATAAATTCAGTAAGAAAGGTTCCTTGACATGGAATCTAAGGCAGATAAGAGTCTTTAACAAAGGAAAATTACACATAGAACATTGGGCAACATAGTCATTTCATCAATAAAGGAAGTCAGAGCATACACATATGAATTCTGAGTAATAAATATGAAATCTACTGGAAGTAGTACACATAAAAATATAGATCAGAAAGGCATTAAAAACTCCATGAGAATCTCAGGTCTGTCAAGAAGAAGTCCTTTGTATTACTGATATCAGTCAAATTACGTAAAGCTACATATGGTGCAAAAAATCTCCAACCCTTTACAACTTCGATAATCTGCCTTTAAATAGACCTTATTACATCGGAGATGATTTTCCTCTTGGTTAGATTCATCGAACTCTTTTAATGACACCTTACATAACATAAAAGCATGTCTTTTAATTAAGAAATGACAGTTATACTCTAAAACAAACCTTTTCCTAATAGGACTCAAAATCCTATTTATTACATCACTATGACATAGCTCATCACTACTTGACATCTTAAATATCCTCCTCAACATATGGAAACAAACCCTATTTTTTAGGGAAACAGGACCCTTTCTTCAACGAAGGCTTCAGCTGATGAGTTGTCTCCATTTCATGGTCTTCAAGTCATAAATATTTGGTGGCAAGGTCCCTTGATCTGTTGGATGTGTCCACCTGTCTAAAACTTCTTTTAACTACTCTAAAACCTTTAAAAATAGCTCGCTACAAAAACAGAGTAGTTTCGTAGCATGCTTTCGTAATGTCCAAATAATGGCTTTTTAACTCAAATTTCTGCTTCTTTACTGTTCCATAGTGTCCATCATGACCTGAAACATCATCACTACCATTTCCCCTCCTTGAAAGCTGAAAAAAGTGGTTTTAGAAGAAAAAAGAAAGCTACAGAAATTTCCGTAGCGTTTTCCTGGCTTCAAGCCTAGGAAACCCTACAAAACTGTGGAAAACTGTGAAATTTCCAAATTTTGACCCTGTCTCAAAAAGGTAACCTCTAGCTGTAGAAAATTGGTTTTCAACATGCTATTAACCTCTTAAAATATAAAGAAACTCAACTTAAAAGCATTGAGGTGTTTCCTCTTCATTAATGATGAGTTGAGCTATGGGTTCCTCAACTATAGTCATCTTTAAGCCCTTCTTCTCCAGCTCCTCATGGATCAATTCTAATTACTCTTGGAGGTATTTGAATTGGTCCTTTAGTTTTCTGTTGCTAGATTTCAATTGCGGGTTCATTTCTCTAACATGCTTCACCTCTCTTTTCAATAGCTGAGTCCATTTGATTAATTGTTGTGTATCATCTAAGGTCTTTGACGCACTATCAACCTGCTCTTCCCAAATCTCTTTCATTTTCTCAAACTACACTTTTTGAACATTATGTTTCCTTGCCTCTTTCTTCAAGACCGCTATTTCATGATTTTCTAACTTCAACTGCTCCTCAAGGACCTCAATCTGTGTTTTTTCAATGATTTTCTCCTTTCCTTTCTTTTGCTTAATGACTGGATCTTCTTTTGCAGGTGATGATAGGTCAATGATACTTGGTGGTGGTTGGACAATGTCAGTGACCCTCTAAACTTCTTTACTGATTTCCAAGAGTTTTATAGCATGTCTTGTCATGGGTTTCCTAGCCTGAAACATGAAACCTACATCCTCACCTTCAAACTCTAACTTCTTTGCTAATTTGGATTTCTTGAGCTTCTTTCCTCCCTCATCTATATCTTCAACTTGGACTATGGGGGTTTCCTCAATATCAATAGTATGCAGAATTTCTTCTAAATTTCCCTTAGCCAATGTTTGGCTTCTTGTAATGGTTTTGTTGCCATGCTTACTCACAGTTGGCTCTTGTTTTGCAGGTTTTCTCACAGTTGGTTTTTATTTTGCAAGTGAAACAAAAGGTGTATCAAGTTTTTGCAATTTCTCTGTTTCCATAATTACTGGTTCACTTTGTTTTTCCCCTATGGGTTCATTTATCTCTGCCACTAAAGGTTCACTTTGTTCTACCACTGAAGGTGATGGTATACCTCTAGGTTTAGGAGTTCTTTTAGGGGTAATGGCATCCACTTCAAAACCACTAACAAACAAAAAAGAAGGCCAGTCTCTGCCTAGTCTTTTTAACTCCTCTAAAACCAACAACTTGATTAAACCATGATGAAAGAGTGAGGCTTCATTTCCTTCAGATTTAGCTTGAACTTTAACTGCCATTTTTGCTAAGCTTCTATATAAGTAAAAAGGTAGATCAAGAGATTTTTACCAACAAAATGTAGCAGAAGCCTGAAGTGGTAAGAATACACCTTATGATACCTCCATTCACAAGTGAAGTACTTCTGAATGTTAAGCAGTAGCTTTGAGAAATTTTCTTTCATGTAGCTCCTTGGAATGGCATTTGTAAGGTCAACCTCACTATGTTCTATCTTGATAAATTCCTTACAGTCCTACATGTTGTATTTGAAACCTTTGAACCATTGTTCTTCCACTCTTGGAATTCTTGTTGTTGTTGTAACATTCTATGGTGTTATAGTGAGGTTCAGCATTCCCACTTTTGCAGCTGTCCCATTGAAATTTAGGGAAAATTCCTTAGAAACCTGTACATGGAATCCTTGCAATATTTGGAAAAACTGCAAACACCCTATTCTTCTGAAAACTTCTGAAGCTTTTTGGTATTCATTTATCAGGTTCATGTATGATGGCTCATATCTGAGACAGTGGCCACCTTTTTTAGTCTTCCTCTTTGCAGCCATGGTACTTTTATGTGCTTCTCTGCCTCGCTTGATCAGTGATACCTTCAAACTTTTAAAAATGCCAGCCACATCTTGGGCTTAGTGAAATACCTCTCCACAGCTCAATAACATGCAAATAGGGAGCAGAGAATGACAAATGACTCAAATGGGAAAGATTTTAAAGTTTTATGACAACTCATGGCATAATCATGACTCATACATGCTTAAAATGGTAATAATGACTTCAACCATGACCATTGTACCTTGATTTAACCCTAACTGACTCGAATGGCATCTACCTTAACCCTTTCAATCATTGACTGACACCTACCACCTGTTTTCAAAATGAAAACAGGAATACCTCCTTTCATAACGAACTTAGTGTATTTATGGGCAGTTTCGCTATGAAAGTATTAGCAGTTTCGTAGTGAAAAGTGTGTTTTTTTCTGTGTAATTCACTACGAAAGTAGGAATTCTTCACTAAAATGACCTTTTCAGAGTTGTAAGCTTGGAAAATGAAATATGTCAGGAAATAATGACTGATGTGACATGAGAAGACTTGAATGGGGGTGGGTTTGGACCTTAGGATAGGCTAATAAGAAAAATTTAAAATTTTCCTTTACCAAGTAATGAAAAATGAATTCTATGACCATACCTTTGACACATGAACCTCTAAGACTATGTCAAATGATGTTTCATTTTTTTCTGAGTGATAACATCGGGAATGAGATCCCAAAACCAAAGTTAAGGATGACATTCCAGATGATGAAATGGAACTAATGGTGACAGATCCCAGGAATACAAGAGTACGATTGCCCCTATTCAAACATGCAATCCACCTCTACTAGAAAATGAAGTGTCTAATGGCAAAGGCCATTGTAGCAGTTCAAGAGGTAGGAGGTGATCCAAAGGCAACTTCCATATTGGCCGATATGCACAGAGACATTCAGGTAATACAGCTTCAGGTGCATCACCAGAATGTGCGTCTTGGCCGCATTGAACGTCAACTCCAAAGCATGCACCAAGTAGATATGCCTAGATCAAGTGCAAAGGATCCGACATCTATTGAATCCTTAGATGAGTAATTACAGAAGTCTAGTTTTTTGTTGAAACATCAAGTGGGAAGAAATCATTTACTTTTTAAATAGTATGTCAAAAGATATAGTAGATAATATACCCTATAAGGCTCTTAGAGACAGGATTACGATGTTTCAATTTTGGTTGGCTTTTAACTCTTTGAGGTGGCCAATGGACCTGGTTACCTTCTGGCAGGTTGAGGCTACCAAACATTTAATCTGATGATGTAACCTGTTGTTTTTATTTATATGAATGGATAGAGAGGCACTACCAAATTTACAAATATATATATATATAACAACTTTGAAAATAAATTTGATAAAAACAATAATACTTTTGAAAATGCATATCCATCCAAATTTGAAAAGGACCTTGTGACTAAATATTTTTCTAGTATCTTCGGGACAGAGATTGGCATTAGAGAACTTTTGAGGTCTAAAATGGGTCTCCTAAGAAAAATGTACAACTAAAATAAACTTTATAAGAACCAATAGGATTCAAAATGATATTGTCAACCATGGGGGATGATTCACCATTTTTGGGGTAAAAAAGTAAAAAGATTAAAAAATAATAAAATAATAAAACTACTTTTTTCAACTTGTATTTTTAGCTTATCTCCCTAAGATTTTACTCAAATTTTGAGAAGGAGTACTTGTTCGATGGAAAATTTAATTCCTCATCTAAAGATTACCCATGTTGCATACTTTCGATGGACCCTGCTACATGAAAAATGAGGAATACATAAAAAAACATGGCATTTTTTCATGTATTTCTCATTTTTCATGTAGCAGGGCCCATCTAAAGTATGTAACATGGGTACTCCTTGGATGAGGAATAAAATTTTTCATCCAACAAGTGTTCCCAATATAAATTTGAGTAAACCCATAGGGAGATAAGTTAAAAATACGAGTTGAAGAAGTAGTTTTTTTCTTTTTTCCCTCTAAAATTTGATGATGTAATCTAATATTATTTTATTATTTCCACTAATGTTTTATAATTTCCTTAGGAAGCTAATTTTAGACCATTAAATTCCACTAATGATGAAGCAGTGGCAGAAGGTAGTTAATGTGGTTGCAATTGAAATGTGTGTCATTAAGTTTGTTAAAGATTGCTCCAGAACGATGAATGTTTGTTGGTGGTGGTGTTAAGGGTACAATGGTGAGGTTACCACCTCTTCCTTTGGCTCTGGTTTCTCCTTATGTCTAAGATATTAGGAAGACTATAGTTGTACAACAGTCCTGGTTAGCGATGGAATTTCTACAACACACAACCTTTTTTTGGTGAGTTACTCATTGCCAACCAATGTGAAACATTTTATTCTTTGTTTATTGGGGAGGATAGTTTGGTTTTTGGTGAATTACTCCCTTGCGGTTTTTTCTATGTTATTTCACTGTGTTGATTTGTGGTTGTCTGGTCTTATGATCTATATTGTAGTAGCAATCATGTTATGTGTTTTTTCAATTTATAGCGATGGATTTCATTGTCCAAGTGACTTAGCTTGGTGGTCTTGTCTTGATGCCTTAGTTCTATGGTTTGTGGCATTAACTGTTTGAGGTCTCTCAAGTGGAAGGTTGAGTTTATATTCTAGATGTGTAGTGAGTTTCTAAACCTCTTGGGTCTAGGCCCTGTCAAGTGATTTATTGTGAAATACCTCCTCATTTTTAGGTATGGTCATCAGTGTCTCCCTCTTTATCCCTTGGTATATTTCATTGGACGATGTTCATATTTAGGGTATTTTCATTGTCTCTCCTCTATGGTGTTTATGGCTCCTTGCCAAAAAATGCCCAGTCTTTGAGGGGGTGGATATTTTGGTGGGAATAAAAGGTCAATCCCCTTCTCTTATGAATTTGTTGCCTCTACTTTCGACTCAGTTCCTGGAAGTCTCTTATGCGAAATTATGAATTACAGATAAAACATTCTTCCCTAAATGTGGTGTTATGCATTTAGAAAAACAGATTAAAGACTTTGCAGATACTTTTCCTAACAGTAAATAGACACATAGAATAGATCAAGAAACCTACTTGGGTTCCAAGCACTTCCTATTCTCCTTCCGTCACTCTTGTTGTAGCTTCGAATCCAAGCTAGATCGCCAAAATATTTCCTAAAATAATGAACACTAAACAACAAAGATATTGAAATATACAGATGGCTATTCACGTTAATCAGTTAAATCAATGAAACATGAAAAATATACATCATATAAGAATCCATAATATGAAAGACATGAGCTTATACAGATACATATGTGGGAAAGTAAACATCAATCTTTATTAATGGATAGAAGGGGGAGGTTACAACTAGCGATTGATTTGATGTCACCAACTCTAGCATCATCCCAACCTCATCACAATGAACATATCTCCAGCAACATATCACTCAAATCAAATCCTCAATTGAAATTCCACCAGCATTTCTCTACTTAATTTCTTCCTTCTTAAGCACTAGGATTTGTGCTCAATTTATAGATGAGCTGAAGGTATTTTTACAATTAATGAATTTCTAATAATAGGAAAGACATGTTCCCAAGCTCAAAGATGTAAAATGGACACATGGATTCGAAGTTTGACACATATGCACTCTTCTAGAAGGCACTGGCTAAGTGAAGATTCCAGAACAATGAGAATTTCACTCCCAGTTTGACCAATGCACCCTTGAGTGTCGGGAAGTGCTTTGTAGATCACCCTTGAGTGGGCTTACCTACATATGCAAAGCACTTAGCCCCTTGAGAGACTTTTTTGGTGAGCTCATACGTGATATAACATGTACTTCAAATCTTGGAAACCTTGCAATGGAAGTCATGGATGATTTGTTCTTGTTCTTTGTCTTAGGGCATGTAGCAACTAAAATGATAGGGGATGATAGAACCTATTCATTGGTTCTGGGAATGATGTCCAGTTTAACTAGGTCATTGTGAATGGTGCCCAAATCGACCTATAACAGATTTCCCCCTAAAGCATGAAATTAGAATAATACTTACAACATTTTTTGAATGTATTGCTTTACATTGTGATGGGATGGAGCTGAAGCGGAGTGGCGACCTGCATCAATCTTACAATACATTACATCATGATATATCCTCTTGATCATAAATTGCTGAGGAAGGAATTCCCATGCTTAGCACATAAACTATCTAATAACATGTACATAGTGTAGAAAGTCGTCTACATTGGAATGTTTCCCAATACAGACATGCCTACAGATATAGGACCATGTTTGGATGACAATCTATATGTAAGGTCACCATAAAGATGAAGTGTACAACAATCCTGAAATCGTAGCCCAAATGGCTGAAACTAGATCTTGGGTCTTCTTATCTCGTTCACTCAATCGTTTGGGTACAAGTCTAGCCATGTGAATATATGATTTGTAGTCGAACATGGTAATACATCGTTTGATTACCAGCCAATGATGTGAGATGTTAACAAACGCGATAGAACCACCATTAATTTAAATGGCCCTCAAGGTAATATAGTACATTTCGTAAGGCGCGAATAGATGATTTGATGTTGAATGCCAAACAAAATATTTTGGTCAAAAGTCTGAAAGTGAGGATTTTTTCGATGTTGTAACAAGCCTCATCGTACTGGAATATGATGGTTCTAAGTGAACTTCCTAGATGATGATTTGATGTCGATAGGAAGCCACTTTATTGTGAAACGGGAGTTATAGATTTCAGAGACAAAGTATGATTTTATATAGCAATGTTTAGGGATGAATTTCATGAGAATGAAGGTTTATGAGTATTGCAGAAGGATGAGTATTCACTGGATGACTTCTCTTGAACATATCGGCGACACTAAGATGAGTTGGCAGAATTGACCGAAAATCGAGATGGAGGTATGATGAACCATAGGTATGAATGAACCGTCAATAATATTACCCAACCCAAATAGTCATAGTGATGGAGTGAAGTGTCATGTTCAAGAATGACCTGTTACCGTAAAAAAAATTGTTCACTTTCCCAAATTTTCCCCGGTCATTTGTTGACCAGTACCTCTTTAATTTTTAACAATTTTGAGGAGGATAACATATGCTTGATCTATAATTCAACCCTTTGGGTGAACAATGTATCTCTATTTAATAATTTAATGAGTCTAGCGATGAATGAAACTTGATTATTGCCATGATCAACAAGCCCGTTGCTATTTTATGTTTTAACGAGCCTAATGATAGTGACAACCCGGTCCTTTCTCATATTTAGAGAGTTTGGAGAAGAGGACGAAAGAAAACTCCATAAGTGATTTTTCGTAAAGTTGTCGCTCAAATACGAAAAAGTGTAAAATAATATCTGAGAGAACCTCTTTAGTCATGTTTGACTAAGGTATTCCTTTTTTCGTAAATAATATATCTCAGTCCGGAAAAGGGTTAAACTTATACTGAGTAGATATCAATTAATTTACTTTTACAAGCTCGAAAAGACAAGTTCTCGGCAATATTTTCACATTAACGGAGTCTAAAAAGAGCTAAAAGAAGACTCCAAGGGTTCCTTTTTTGTTGTTATAGAAGCTCAAAAAAGAGATAAAAATGTGCTTCAAGTCCTTTTTCGTTTTTAACAAAGCTCGAAAATTAAGGATAAAAGTATGCTTTGTGGTCAAATCATTCTTTGAAATAAATATGCACGACTAATATGTTCATTAGTTGTAAAAATTGTTCAGAACAACATCAAATGGATTAAAAATACCTACTTCATGATAAAAACATAATAAAACCATAGTCACAGCAATAAATGTTCATTGCAAATAATCAAATGACTAATAAAAAGATTTTTACTATTCACTTTTACCATTCAATAGTTACCATTTGCATTTTGGAGCTCTGAACCTGTTTTTGCCCCCAAACTTCAACTACTGATTGCGATCGATTCCGTGGATGTTTTTCATCACCGTTTGATCTAGGTTAGTGCCATGAACCCTCTCTTTCTTCCAGTAATCAATTCATTTCCTTTCATTGCAAATTTTTAGGGTTTTGAGCCCTCTAGGGTAAATTTTGCTTCCAAAGAGGGAAACGCACCCTTGAGCATTGAAAAGCACATTTTGGAGCACCTAAATTGAAGTCTAGCTGCATATGCAACACACTGTCCCTTGTTCAAGACTACGTTGGGTGCAATATCCATTTTTTATTCTTGCACTATGCCCAAAATTTGTCTAATCTTTTGCATTGAAAGGAGTCTAATGAGTCTTATGGTTATGTTTCAGGATTTCATCGAACTATAATGACAATTACATGGAGAGAAATAGATCATGGAGAACAGAATATGGTTTTCCTAAATGATCTGGGTACAGTAAGAGCCCTAAGATATTGTGGGTTGTTAAAGTACTTCCGCTTGTCAGGAATGAGGCAACAAATAGAACTCTTGGAGTTCCTGTTTCGAGCATGGGATTCGGCTATCGAGGCATTTCACATTAGGAACAAAGTGGTTCCCATTACAATGGAGGTTGTATATTTTCTCACAGGTTTTTTGAGAAGAGGCTTGCCCATTTCCCTCTAAGGGTCTACTCTTGGAGGAGAGATAGTGAGAGACTATGTTTTGCAGTATTTCTATCCAGGGGCAGAGCCAAGAAAATATGGGTAGGTAAACATCCGTGACATTCGATATTTTCCTTTGAGAACCATTCTTGTCACGATCGCAAAACTTGTCAGCACCGTTACACTACATGTAGTGAATAGATCATATATGCAGTATGCGTTAGAGTGCATGGAGCCAACAGTCTTCAACTGGTATGAAGTTATACTTTCCCAAATAAAGGAACAACTGAACAAAGAAAAGGGAGGAAGGAAGAAGAACATTAGTTATGGTTCGATCCTAATTTCATTTTCCTTAGAGCAGATTCCATTGATCTAGCCTCAGCATCTGACGCTGGGTGTGTCTAACCCTAGAGATCCGAGGATGCAGAGATGGGTAGAAATAATGGGTAGGCATGTAGGAAAATTGACCATTGTTCTCTCGACTGCGTTCTTTGCCTGGTTTAGGCGAGAGGTTGTCACAATTGATGAGTGTGCATACGCAAGCATCGATTTCCGAGGAGATCCAGACTTAGCCTTACCAGAAGGCGCTCAGTGGGGTGCAATAGGTAAGAATGTTTTGACCATGTTTTTTATTTTCCTAAGGTTTATACAATGTTTTTGTATTTTTTTATTTTTTCCCAAGACTTAACTAAAGTTTTGATGTAATTCATATGTTGGTCGAATTCAACTGGCGGAGGAACTAGAGCATGGAGCAGATGAGCCAGTAGAGAGGGTTGTCGAGAGAGAAGTCCTTCAGGATTTAGACATGGCTGATATTCTGGCTGAGCTTAGGCAGTACATAGAGGGTTTGACCTTCAAGATTCCAGATTTCCGGATTGAAGAGTTACCCATGCGACTGCAGCACCACACTATAGGTGTTCCTAAGCGTTGGATGCAGTTACTGCGTAGGATAGCTATATCTATAGCATGTTACCATGAGCATCACTAGTTTTACTTTCAACATGTTGCATAAATTTTGAGGTCAAATGACCAATGTGTCTTGGGCACAAATTTTTGAAAAAACCTATAAATATCTATCTATTTGATTCAGTGTTTTCCTATATTTATTGCGTAATCCTATTCAATTATGTGAATGTATATTTACATGTGTTGCAAATGTCTGTCTAAAACATGATTAGATAAGGAATCAGTCAATGTGTTCAAATGTCTGGAAATGTGCTGATATTGAATAAAATGAAAGTGTCTTTCGAAAAGTCGAACTCTTAGGAACAAACGATGCAGTGTTGGATTTCTAACAGTATAAACACTAGTAAGTTGTAATACCACAAGTTGTGAGTCTAACCTTATAATGATGCAGTTAATACCAAATGAAATGGAATCAGAGAGAAGTTCGATCAACGCACTATACTCAGCAATATTTTTTGTTTATCTACCAATACAAATCCCTCGAAAACTCATAACTCGTCGTTCGGAGTGAAAATGGTCCACGCTGCAGAGGATGGATTCTGTGTACCATGACTAGCACCATCAACATATCTAACAAATGGTTCCAAATATTTAGACATCTGCGATGAAATGTAAAGCTGATTACTAACTTCAAGAAAACTCTAAAAAAAAACTAAGACAGTGAATGCAAATCAAAAACATATATATACAATATAATACAAAAATTTACTAAGCTCATGATTAAGCATAGTAACACTTCAGATACAACCCATTTCGGGGCTGCGCCAACGGAATTCCATCGTAATCCACCAACTCATAGGCTCCTTTAGAAAGAACTTTTTTGACAATATAGGGGCCATGACATAATGGCTCAAATTTCCCTGTACCTATTACATCATCTTTTTGATCATAAAGAAGGACCAAGTCACCCTCTGATAAAATTTGAGCCTGGACATTTTTGCTATATTGTGCCTTTATAAATCTCTTATGCGCTACATTAACCAAATGGGCTTAACAACACGTTTCATCAAGATGGATGAGGTTAAAAAGACGCACTTCTTCTTTTGAGGTGTCAGGTAACAAGTTGATTGCAAGTTTTAACGATGATATTTCACATTAGATTGGCAAGATAGCTTCCAGACCATACACTAGTTGAAAAGGAGTAAATCTAGTTGTGTTTCTCACCGAGGTTCGATACGCCCACAAGGCCGAGTACAGGATTAAATTCCAGTTTCTTTTACGAACTCCTATAATTCGTTGAAGCATACGTTTAAGAATTTTGTTGATAGCTTCGACTTGTCCATTCGATTGTGGATAATAAGGAGTATAATTGTCATGTAACAATCCTAACTTGGCAGTCAATTCAGTCATCATGTGGTTGCGAAAATGCTTCCCATGATCTGTAACTATAGCCTATGGGACCCTAAAACGTGCAATAACATGATTAAAGAAAACAAATGTAGCTATCTGTCCTATGTTGTTGAATGTAGGCATCGCTTTGGCCCATTTGGTAAAGTAGACTACTGCGGCAATAATATAACCATGCCCCCTAGACGAACGAGGGTTACAGGTCATGAAGTCAATGCCCCATTTCGAAAATGGTCCCATAGAGACAACAGGATGCATTGGCACTGGCGGTTTGCGGATTTTATGAATAAAAATATGGCATGCATGACAACTTCTGACCGCGAGGATGCAGTCGCAAAATATGGTAGGCCAAAAGTAACTAGCACGGAGTATCTTCTGCGTGGTAGCGTATCCAGATAAATTTCCACCACAATTCCCAGCATGACAATCATTTAAAACCTGTTCGGCCTCCTCGTGAGTGAGGCACGTTCTTAAAATAGTATCGACACCACGACGATAAAGTGTATCGCCAACGATCAGATAATCTTTGGCTTGGTATCGAATACGCCGTTGTTTAGAGAAAGAGGTATCAGGCCGAAAAATTTTGGGTTTGGAGATAAATGATAAAATCTCCATACCAAGGATCAGATGATCCTATCAGAAACAGAGACTCGTTAGGAATTGATGGTTATGATGTATTAGTAGTACTATCAAAGGGAAGGTCACAGAGAAGCTCTACCAAAACTAAATACTTTTTTGAATTGGATTTGATGAATTCCAAATCAAATTCCTACAAAATGACAATCCATTTTGAATACTTTCCCCCCAGCAATTGAAATGATAAGATATAAGTCATGGGGTTGCAATCCAAAATGATAATGGTCTTTCAGAACATGATATAGTGGCGAAACCTTTGGATAGCTTGAACAGCTACCAAGGCAAGATTTTCTACGTACAAATACTTGACTCATATAATAGATTGGATGTTCTATCCCATTTTCTACTTGGACCAATATCATAGAAATGGTCATATCAGAGGTGACGATATATAAGAAATAATCGTTCTGATAATTTGGGGGATACATTAATGACGCCTGGACAAGAGTATCCTTGACAACATTGAAAGAAGCTTGTGAAAATTGGTCCCAATGGAAGAACCCCATTTTTCAAGATTCGAGTAAATCCTTTAGCCATTTTGGTGTAGTTAGGTATGAACCTCCTTAGGAAGTTAACCTTTCCTTGAATTTTCTGTATCTGTAGTAAATTTGATGGCGCGGGCAAATCAAGAATGGCCTAGACCTTCAATGCGTCTATTCGAATTCCTTCTTTTGAGACTATGAATCCAAGAAAATGACCAAACCCAACAAAAAACACACATTTATGTGGATTGAGGTGTATTTTGTAGTGTCAGCATCGTAAAAAGATGGCTCTTAAATGCATCAGGTGATCATTCTAATTTTGTGAATGTGCGGGTAAATCATCTAGATAGGGTTGAACAATATGTTTGATGTCATTGAAAGCATAATCCATTGCTATCTAAAAAGTAGCCCCGTCATTCTTTAAACCAAAAGGTAGTTTCCTATAAGCGAATGTGCCACGGGGACAGATAAATGATGTCTTATGTTGAACCTCTAGGCAGATATTGATTTGATTGTAGCCTGAAAATCCATCCATGAACAAAAAAATTTCACATCCTGCACAATCGTCAATAATATGGTCGATAAAGGGAGTAGGATAGTTATCTTTTGGACAAACGAGATTAACATCCCGATAATCAATGCACACTCCGATGGTTCCTTGTTTTTTCATGACAGGAAGGATGTTGGAAACCCACTCAGTTAGCAGAACAAGGTATATGAAACCAGCACGCAAAAGTTTTTCAACTTCTGCTTTAATCGAAGCAGCCTTCTTCGGATGAACAGGACAAAGCCGTTGACGCACCTGCTTGACATCAGGATACATATTAATAGTGTTTTCAACAATACTAGTGTCAATACCTGGAATATCCTCATAATACCAGGCAAAGATATCCTGAAATTCACGAAATAGAGAGCGATATGTTTCAAGTTCTAATGGAGAACAAGACATTCCAACATGAATATTTTCTACCACGCCAGGTTTGGTCGAAATATCAATAGAAATAGTTTCTTCAATGTTTGAAAATTTTCACTCGGAATCAATTGCATTAATAGGTAAAGAATTCGCAAAATAAATTTTTGATTGATGGGTGATATAGTTCACTAAGATTATCATAATCAGGAAGATGGGAACGATGATGATATCTTCCCATGGTTCTCCTTCTGTCACCATGGTTCCCAAAATATTCTCATCTGTCAAGAAAGTTGAGAAAAGGATCAGATGGAGTACCATAATCTAAGGAATAATCAACCCAAACAACCGGCGACGATGATTTCAGATTCACCACTCAAGCCAGATAGATTGATTGCTATGCCAGCTCAATAGGTTTGGGCGGAAAAAACTCATCCAACGTAACAATTTCAAAATCACCCGTACTCTTCCTTAAGCTAGATGGAGTGGAAGAGATCATGTAGTAGGTCTGTATACTTGCAATTTCTACTGACGTCACAGGAGGCGGTAATGTAAAGGTTCCCATGATAGTGGAATCCTTTAAAATTCCTACACCAATGTTTTGAAGTGCAAGTTGTGGTGCGTGAACAAACGGAACACTTCCAGTTACCTGTGAGGAGGAGACAAAGAAGGATAGTTGATTTATGACTGTGATAGTACCTTTGTGTGGAAAGGTTGTCATTCTAAAATATGTAGAAAAAATTGCAGTCATAGCATATACCCAAGGCCTTCCAAGTAGAATATTATAGTCAAGGGGTCCGTCAACAACCTCAACATCAACATTCATTGTTTTTCCCCTAGTTCAACATGTAGGTTACTAATAATACCACAAGGCTTATAAGTATGCCCATCAAAAGCCTTCAACGTTGTTGATGATTGAGATAGGCATGGTGAGCCAAGTGACTTCCAATAGTTTAGAGACATAATGCACGCAGATGCTCCCTCGTCAATAATAGTACGATCAACAAGGTGATTGAGAACATTTACTTGTATGGAGAATTCCAATTTTGCTGGTAGTTGCGACACATAGCCCGTATGATTAAAGACTACGAGATTAGGATTAGTGGGATCAATTCCACCAATAGCAGATAATAAAGCCTGTTTTTGGGAGGGAAAATTTTGTGATACCTCAAGAGCTGACATAGCTAAAGGGGATTGAGCCAAATCTTCAACTGTATTATAATATTGATCACCTCTTGCTCGAGGATTATATGTCGATTTATGAATGACTCCCTTCGGTGGCTTGATTGTCAATTCAAGAATAATAGTAGGTGGTACCGATTCCGTAGAAGGATTCACAGTTGTGGTAGTAGGTTGATCAGTAGCCTGACTACCATAATATTTATTATGCGTTGACACCAAAATATATGTTGAAGGTTTTGTGACAGATAACATAAGCACTTGGGAACTAGAAGCTGGATCCATAGCAACCAAATTGGTGTCTAGATTCGGAAATGAATCTGTCAACACAGCTGACGCATGTGAAGTCTTAACCATTTTTGAAACTTCAACGTAGTGAGAAAAATCCCGAACAAAGTATTCCTCATTACATATTATGCATAGATAACGAGGTTTCCTAGTTCCAGACGATTGATCAAATGATATTTACAGCAGGTTAGAAGTTTTCTTTTTCTTTGATTTCCCTTTTTTCTTACTTTCGTGTTGCTTGTCACTTTTGCCTTTGTCAAATGACATGGCATTGATTTCGGAAGAAAGTGCAGGATCAAATGAAGTAGTATGATGTGAGATTGTAGTACCAATCATACCATCTCCCGCGTGAGATTCCTTTAATTGAGGAGGAACAATAAAATTAGATCACGACACGTTTGGAATTTTTTCATAGAACGTGCCAGACTGTGTATAAATCAAGTATAAATATTGAGCACGAGCAATGACTTGCTCTTCACTGACTACGCCACCCTTAGCCACGTCCTCAGTTATAGATGGTAACAGGGACTTAATGAACCACTCAGCAAGGATCTGATCAAGAACAAATGTCTTAACCATTCTACAACGACGACGCCACTCATGAATATGATCAGAAATGTGAGTAGCATTAGTCTGTTTAAAATTATTCAAGAGTTCTGTTCCAGTTTCATATCATATGGGTAACTAGAAGTAAGTCAAAAAGATAGTAGCTAGGGCAGTGAAATTATCAAAAGAAGCTCTAGGTAACTCAATGTACCATTTTACATCTAGACCCGTGAGCGTACGCTGGAAAAGACATAGTCGAATAGAGTCGTCATTAAGGGAGTTTTATGAACACCACAAATGATAAGTCATAACATGAGTCGACGAGTCTTCACAAAGGTTTCCATTGAACTTAGGAATATCCGAGGGTAATTTTTGAGGTATCACCGGCCACCAAGGAGCATAATTGATTGGATCATTGGTTAGCCAATTTAAATCCGGTAACTCTAAAGTTGCAACAAAGGGAAATTTTTTATTAAGGTCAGGTTGAGCATAGCCAGGGTATGATGGAATTGCTTGGGAAACAGACCTTTGAGCACTAGCATAAGAAATTTGTTGTTGGTAACCCAGATAGGGGTTGTTTTGATAAGCAAATGCTTGAGGATATTTTTTACCAAGGCCTGGGTATGATACTTGTTGAAATGAAGGTTGAGGCATTTGCGCCTGGGGCTGCCAAGGGGTATATCCACCAATGTTATAACCCAAATTAGGATAACTTGGATTCAGTTGAGGATAAGTATAACCTAGTTGTTGTTGTGGTATCCCATAATATGGTATTTCAGCTTGTGAATAAATGATTCCGAGTATAGGTTGTTGTTGTATATTGGTCGAAAGATTTGGAGTCTGAGGGCCCAATACTTGAGGGTATCGAGTTGAAGGACCCACCTAAAATGGTTGTTGTACAATAGTTTGTGTCTTTAACAGGGGTAAAGATGAATTAACAAGTGGAATGGATGTGGGTGCAACAGGTTGAACCGGTTGATACGAGTGTGAAACTGTTTGTGGTTGGATATGCAGAGTGGGTTGCCATTGACAAACATTCATTTCGACATTAGATTGACCAAAAAATGGTGGAGTATTGTCTAAGTGGGTGACCATAGGTTTCTCCCCGGCATGAGGAGGATAATAAGATGGAAAATATTGCTCTCCAAATGCAGGGAGTTCAGTTGAGATGGTACTGGATGGAATAGACCTGGATGGACTAGCTTGATATTGACTT
This sequence comes from Pinus albicaulis, assembly GCA_034641835.2. Lineage (NCBI taxonomy): Eukaryota > Viridiplantae > Streptophyta > Pinopsida > Pinales > Pinaceae > Pinus > Pinus albicaulis. Next base: position 1,266,715,006 of record CM076574.1, on the reverse strand, counting down.
GATGATGTACATAAAGGATGAAGCCATTCGATACTCACTATAGGTTTACCAGTTAGATTACCAGACGATGATATTGATGAAGTCCATGGGTTTGAAGATGCACCAGAGAAAATTCTAGATAAATATTTATAGCCTGATGGAAGCAAAGGACGTCCATGTAAATATGACTCTGGTGAAGTTGTAAACATCGACGGGGTATTGAGGGTAGGTGCTGACGTAATTGGAAAAGATGGCCCAACCGAAGATGTTGGTTCAGGCATGGTTACTTGACTAAGCGTGTACACTTTTGAAATGACGAGAATTTGAATAGGCACGGGATCAACAAAAGCAGACAGTGGTGATTGAGGAAAAGACTCGCATAAGAAAACATCGTCCCCAAATGGGTTGGAGTTAATGGTGTTTCATCTTGTGGGATTTCTTCAATCGAAATCAAACCAGGTGGAAGTATTTCACCGTTAGGCATAAAGTATATTTCAGGAGGTTGACTGTGTGATATGGGAGACTCAATGGCTACAAAAAATTGTGGTATGACCAATGGAGGAACAACTTCTAGTCGTTCGACTTCAGGATTTAGATTTTCTAGAAAAGAAGAGATAGGATCTGGATCAACTTCCAGTTGAACAATTTCGAGTTTTGGAGGTATGGTATCACTGATTGGATGGATTGTGACCATGGGTAGCTGTGAGGAATCCGTCTCCACAACAATAGACAAACCAGTATTTGTAGAAACAACTTGTGTCAACTCTAGTATATAGGAAGATGATGCTTCACCATAGGTACTAATAGTACTGGTTTCGGTAGATTGATGTCGCCTTCGCCGACCAAGAGTAACTTCTGGTGGTAAAGGTGGTTTCAATGCTAATCTACGCGAACGATGGGGGAAAGGATTTTTTTCTTCCATGATGACTGATTTATTTTAACCAAAAACCAAATAAACAAAATAAAAGGGTAATGCAAGGCAAAAGGTTTACCAATAAACTGTAAACTGTAGAATACCTCCTGGAGAACCAAGAAGTACGGGCAGGCAACCTCCCCGAATGTTGTGTTCGATGTATCACTATTTACAACACGGCCGACTCAGTTCACTATGGATGGATAGCAACCTAAATTTGTCCTCCCAAATATACCCGAAGGCACGTGGAGGCCCAAGTCCATATTAGCTCTATCTGATGCGAAACCGCACAGTGATATCACCCCTTTATACTTTTCGTACTATAACACCACCCTATATACCCAAAGGTACATGGACGAGCTACAATATACTTACATGCATGGAGTGAGGTATCACACTCAAAATGTATCACAGACAATTAATGAAAGTTGCTATGTTTTACAACACCAGAACATGTCTCTAGCCTAGACCTTCTAAATGTTATCGTTATGGTTCCAATGATTTTTTAGGTAAATTGACATAAATATTAAGTTGATCTTGTTTATCAATTTTCCTTTCAAGGTTCACCGCAATGATGTGGTGGAAATTCCTAAAATGAAAACTAAAATGATAAGAAAAATTTCAATTTTAGTTTCTTCAATGAGAATCCTATCTACTAGAGGGAAAGATCAATCAATTTGAGAGCAAACAACAAAGAGCACAAACTAATATGCGACTTTCCTAATTTGTTCCTACGCAAAACACACAATCCACTACATGCAAATGCATTTTTTTCTTTTCAGTCCCTTTAATGTGAATGCATAAAAGGAAACTATGTGCATCAAATCAATAAAAACAAATTCCTTTTACTTGAGAAATGAGGAATTGAACAATAATTTCTCTTTTTAGGAAAAACGAAGAATTTAACTACAATTTCTCCTATTGGAAACGAAGAATTTAATGACAATTTCCTTTTCAAAAGCAAATGGATGTAATGTAGAAATGAAAATACTTCGAAATTAATTTGTCAATGATAAAGAAAAACACTTTAAAGAGACATTAAACAAAATTTTATTTCAAAGGAGGAAGATTCAGGTAAAGCCACTGGTCTCTATGAGGCATCAGGCTCTTGAAAATACAACAAACAAAAGGCTGAAAGCAAATGCAATGAAAAATTCAATGGGAATTTGGTTGGCTCTAGGGGGCAACGCTGTCTCTAAGGGGAGACAGTGCGTTGCAAAGCACCCCTGAATGGGAGATAGTGCTCTGCAAAGCACTGTGTCCTATTCAACAGTGTGTTGGGCACAACAGAGAACAAAACTCAAGTTGTTTAACACACTTCTAATGCAAATTTTGATTTCAAAAAGTCTAATCTTTGAGATAAAATTCTAGTGGGTGGATAAACAAAGGCAAACACACTAAGGATGAAGGGTAAACTTCCCCAATGGAGTCTCCAATTTGTTATGCGGAATTATGAATTACGAATAAAACATTCTTCCCTAAATGTGGTGCTATGCATTTAGAACAACATATTAAAGACTTTGCAGATACTTTTCCTAACAACAAATAGATACACATAATAGATCAAGAAACCTACTTGGGGTCCAAGCGCTTCCTATTCTCCTTCTATTGCTCTTGTTGTAGCTTCAAATCCAAGCTAGATCACCAAAATATTTCCTGCAAGAGTGAACACTAAACAACAAAGAGATTGCAATATACAGATGGTTATTCACGTTAATCAGTTAAATCAATGAAACATGAAACATATACATCAGATAAGAATCCATAATATGAAATACATGAGCTTATATAGATACATATGTGGTAAATTAAGTAGCAATATTTATTAATGGATAGAGGGGGAGGTTACAGCCAACGATTGATTTGATGTCACCAACTCCAGCATCATCCCAGCCTCATCACAATGAACATCTCTCTAGCAACATATCACTCAAATCAAATCCTCAATTGAAATTCCACCATCATTTCTCTACTCAATTTCTTCCTTCTTAAGCACTAGGATCTGTGCTCAATTTATAGATGAGATGAAGGTAGTTTTACAATCAATGAATTTCTAATAATAGGTAAGACATGTTCCCAAGCTCAGAGATGTCAAATGGACACATGGATTCGAAGTTTGACACATATGCACTCTTCTAGAAGGCATTGGCCAAGTGGAGATTCCAGAACAATAAGAATTTCGCTCCCAATTTGACCAACGCACCCTTGAGTGTCGGGAAGTGCTTTGCAGAGCACCCTTGAGTGGGATTACCTACATATGCAAAGCACTTAGCCCCTTGAGAGACTGCGTTTGTGAAATCATAGGTGATATAACATGTACTTCAAATCTTGGAAACCTTGCAATGGAAGTCATGGATTATTTTTTCTTGTTCTTTGTCTTAAGGAATGTAGTAACTGAAATTAGAGGGGATGATAGACCCTATTCATTGGTTCTGGGGATGATGTCCAGTTTATCCAGGTCATTGGGAATGGTGCCCAAATTGACCTATAACAAGGTCCATCAAGAAATTTTATATCTGAAATATTTGGAGAGTGGTTACCACCCTTATGCTTCAGACTCTGAAATGGATGTTGTTAAAGTGAAGTGGTTTCCAAACCTTGGTCATTTCCATAAGCAGAGGTTGAATTTTTTAAGTTCCCTGGCTTTGAATCATCAGACTTTTACTTTCTTCCATATTTTGTTCAAGGAAAAGCAAGTGGATAATTACAATGTTTTCTCCTCTCTCTCGAGGACATCATGCACATGATAAGAAATATCTAGTTTTGTTTAAATAATGTGAATTATTGTATGGTAAAGGTGGAGTCTTTTCTGGTTAATGATTCAGGTTTGGACGACATCTCATATCACCCTACTCATAGTGGCCACACTCCTATTTTATTTTTATCGGACCATGAATCGTCTGGACCAGACAAGCGAATGTATCTATTTTTTCCAGTTATACGTTTTATGGCTCATATTTTGGATATATGAATTTATAGTCCTGTCCTTGTAGACGATTTTGAATATCTGCAGTTTTGGTATTGGCTATATGCGTATGGTGTTGGTAGACACAAGTCTCTAATATTCAGATGTTGGTCACTTTGGTGGAATTAAATTTTGCTACTGTTTTTTATCCTATATCATGTTAATGTGTCTATTTCTCTATTGGGTTTCTTTGGCATTGTTGGTCATGACTACCGTTTGTTTGGAATCAGGTTGATGTTGTCGCTCTGTATTTTTGATGAGCTTCATGCATTGACAAGACAAACTCAGAATTTGTAAAAAAGTTTGTAAATGCCTCAAAAATTTTAAAATAGTTGATGATGATGTGTCTAGGCTTGAAGGGAAGCCTCGGAAAGAATGACCAACTTTTTCTTTTCCTCCATGATCAACTCTTCAATTTTTGCATTGGCACTTTTGAGCTTCGACAATGCAATTTTCTCTTTTAGGGCATAATTTTTGACCTTTCTCCTAAATATTTCATTATCCTTATTTTCCTTGGCTAGCAACTTCTCCAAATGTTGATTGGCTCTATCAAGCCATGGCTTCCTATCTTTATTGATCAATATAGCAAGCTACTCATTTAGGGTTAACTGATCAGCCAGCTCAGCTCCTTTGCCTCTCTAAAGATAGAGATATTTTCAGCCCTCTAGTTCTAGGTCTCTTTCTTGGTACCCATTCTTCTTCATCATCAATAAAGCCATACTTCTCTAGTGTTTCATCTAGCATGACTTTGGCCTTTTGAGCCTCCCTTTGAGCGTTGTAATACTTAACCTCATCAATCACCTGTTTAGTTTTCAATCGTTCATTTTATTGCTAAAGGAAGTGTATGAAATATATTGCACTGTCAAGATTAGTTTGGAGCTCACTAATCTTGGCATCCTTACCTTTGATGGTTGCATTTGTGATTTTTCCATATTCATCTTCATCTAGGTCAACAAGCTGAAATTCCTGCTCTGTTTCATGAGTGTCTTCCTCATCATGAATAATTGGCGCAATGAACTTCTCTTCCCTTTTTCCACCTGTTGTATTATTGTAGAAGGCATGGCCCCTTCCACTCCATGTGGAGCAAACACATGCCTATAACCTCTCTAGTAGGTTTTTGACAATGGCTCAACCTCAACCAAACTAGCCCACTTAGGGTCAATATCCTCCATCTTGCTGGGTGATCCAATGTCATGATGAGATGGAAATGAAGGAGGTGAAGTGGACTGATCAGATGATGATGAATGAGCTATGGGTTGAGATGGACGAAATGGAAGTCGATGGCTGGGATGATGAAGGCATATGAGGATATCTAAATATATTATGGGCTATGAAGGTGTCGCATGAAATGTTTAGTTGATTAAGATGGTGAAGGACTATAATCTTAATGAGGGAATGATGGAATATACTTTTACTTTGATGTTCATGTTTCCTTTTCTAGACAATGAATGCCATCTTATCTATGCTTCAGAAAAGGTAGTAGGGTATGTTCAACATCTTTACCCTAGTGAAATGCATCAAGAGGCAGATGTGATAAGTATAGAGACTTGAAAATCTACCCTCACATGAAAAGTATTTCATGATTATCTTTATCATCGGTGCATAACTATCCTGAAGGTGGGAAAAAGGAAAGAACCTCTTTCTCTCATTCTTATACCTTGGTTTTAGGAAAGGCTCAAAGTAGTTTTCCTCCAAATCACTCTTTTTGAACAACTTCTCCCCAAAATTTGGGATCCCGGTGGAAGTTTAAATGGTGGCAGTTGAGATAGTAAAGTTTACTCCAGCTAAAGTGACTTGGTTTTTGTGGAGGTTGGATATGAAGAGCCTGGTCAACCTGGCATGGTATTGAACCCTCTAAACTTGTTCACAAAAATCATAACAACCAACATATTTGAAACATGTTACTGTCATTGGAGAGGCTAAAAGTTTCGAAGTATTAGTAGGTTCAAGTCTTAGCACTCTTCTACCTTTATGTGGCCTCCTCTCCTATGTTTCCTCTCCTTCACTAAACATTATGTTTCCTTCCTCTTCTGCGATGGTGTTTTTGTCAAAACCCTAGGGATTAGGAATGATAATGTGTGTAAGGTGACTTTTTTGGGGATAGGAAATGGAGAAAGGGAAATACTGGAAAATATTTTTGGGGATATGAGAAATGGGGGAAGGAAAAAGGAGTGATAGTGTGATGGGAATTGGAAGTCTAGGTAAAAAGAAGCACCTAGGGCTTAGGGTTTTAGGTTTTAAAGATTAGGGACAGGGATTGTACTAACAGAGATTTGGGAATGAGTATTTGAAATATGGGAAGGGTGTGAGAGTGCAAGGGAAATGGGTTTTAGGAGTTGTGAGTGTTAGGGAGGAAAACTAGGGTTTTGAGTGGTTAAAACAACAAATTATCAAGAAAATATAACAACACCAAACAAATAAACATGAGGGAGGTAAATGATGATGGAAGACACCTTTACTTGCTTGTTGGAGGCTCAAATAGCTTTTGCAGAAGTTCTGGAGGTGATTTGGCGAATTTTGGATGATTTTCTGACTTGCTAGACATATGCGCAGTGCCTTAAGGTTATGCGCCCTCTCTTCAGATCGTGCGCAGTCCGTTAAGGATATGCGCCCTATGCTCAATTTTTTTCCAATTTTGCCCAGAAAAAATCGAAAATTTGTTGTCTTCAAGTGTTTGCTCGATGGAATAGGAAGCAAATGAATTTGAAATTGATGTCTAGGAGTCTTTAATGCTTGAGTGAATTTATATTTAAATCAAAACCTACTTTTCCATTGTTTCCTTTCACCTTTTTGACACATTTGCTAATTACCCTTTTCTTTTGACTTTTCTTCTTTGCAGGATGAAGTTGGTGGAGTTTTGGCACTTTTCACTTTCAGTTGGTGATCTTCAATTTGGCATATATGATTTGAGTTGGAAGCTATGGATAGAACTTATTACATATAGAAAGCATAAAATTACTTAAAAAATGAAATAATTCAAAAACTCTATTTTTGAATAAAATTACATATGAGTATGAAAATCATACTTTAAAACCAAAATTACAACTTAAAAAATGATATTTACATGTTGATAATCCTTTGCAAATGATAATGAAATGTTTATTGAGTCACTCTCACACCTTTTGCTGACCTTATTGAGAAGAAATGATACATTTTTGGACCTTGAACAGTAAAACCTAATGAACTAATGGGACCTTGAATGACCTGACTTCATGGTTGACTTTGACTGACATAAGACATAGTGAAACGAGCTTTTCAAAAGTGTTCTAATGCTAAGCAAGACATGAATGTGGGCCAGCAAATGTGAAATTTTTGAGGGAGAGTGAGGTGTTATGACTTGGACTACCATCATTGAATCAATTTTTTGCATGACCTAAAGGAATGATAAAAAATTTCAGAGTGGGACTCCTAAAATGAGTATAAAAAGAGTAATTTTCAAGTCACTGATGGCAGAATGCATATTCTGACACTAACACAACCCAAGTCAGACCTTCCTTATAGCTGATGCAACTTCACTTTGATTAATATTTCGGATGTGTGAGTGGATAATGGTTATGATAATCCCTTTTTTACATTTGCTGGGATATCGTCTTCCTTCTTAGTAACTCAGTCCTTAAAACAAATCATATTGACACCAAGAAATTACTTCTACAATTCAGCTTTCCTGCAATAGATGAAAGCCCTAATTCACTCGCAGGTGTGTGAGATTTCACCCAAAAAAAATAAAAAACTTCGATGTTCTTCTACTGGATTCAACTCCTCTTCCTCACTCTTCTTAGGTCTTCTTCCTTACCTTAATAGAACTTCTTATATGATGGATGGATGCTCTCTTCAAGTGAGGTTGAGTGCTCTATATATAGCCTTCTAATAGGCCAACTTCTCCTTCTAGATAGGTCGACTACTACTTTTGAAGGCCGACTTGTTCTTTGCGCTATGACGAAGTATCAGAGGGTCTTTGACTCTAGTTTGACTCAAATAAAATTTTATTTTACAATATGTAACATACCCAAATGGGTCTTCAGTACATGACAATGAATCAATCAAATTGTAGACTAAATGACAAGCCCTAGAAGCACTCAATGGGTGCTTGACCTATCAAATAAATTTCCCTTGAGCATGAAACCCATGCCTTAAGAATAACAATAATAAATTTATTTTTCTCTTTACATCAAATACATAAAATCATGATTACATATGTCATTATGAAAACCGAACCTAGTTACATATTTCAACACTTTAGGCTTGTGGGTTTGATGTATTATTTGATGTATATCTTTTTCTAATAATGGAATATATCATTGTTCATTAAATATATATATATATATATATATATATATATATATATATATAAAAGAAATGTGAGGAACCTAAGAGGGAGCCTAACACGTAGCTACTAGTAAAACCTCTGGGGTTTGCGACCTATCCTTCTTCTATAAATCGGGTCACAACTGGAGGGATTTAAGCCTTAGACTTCTCAGTGTTTTAGAGATTTCACAATACTTCGTTAACCAATTAAGTTGCCCCAAGACTATTTTTTTTGTCTTGGAAATGAACCTCATTAATAATTTCGAAACATTGACCATCAAACATTAACGATGTGATTTATCTAAAAACAAGCTTCAAAAATCATTATTGTTTTTTAATTATTAGTTTGCATTTAAATCAATTTAATTTACATGTTGCGGGGAGTAGCTAATTATTCAATATTAAAAACATGTGTAAAACTAGCATTTTCACTGAAGGGTGAAAAAGGAACACTGAAGGCTATGGCCACCGAACTGCGAACGACTTGTGTTCTGCTATTAGCTCCTAATTTGCATTCAAATATCACGGCTTAAGTCGCCTTCTCATTTTGTTTTTCTAAGGTGAGCTACACATAAAGCTAAACTGGTGATTGAGTCGGTGCTTGTAGGTAAACCAGTGAATGAGTGGCCTATAAGGCTTTTGTGATTATTGAATAGCACATAACCTGTCATGAGAGCCGACTTTATCAATGCAAGTGTCCACGCAGGATGAGCAGCGTGTAGAAGCCTAGCGCCAATCACATGAGGGAAAAACATTGGTACACATGTCATATTTGAATACAACGAAAAAGGATGAAATGTGAGTTTGGTGATTAGCCACAGTGAACAGTTTTTGGACTTGAAAGTCCATAAAAAAAATTCCCCCAATGTAATTATTATTAATTTGAAAAGGTCTTTTCCTTCTAGCTCTTCATTAAATTTTAATATAAACTAATAACATTTTTGCAATTGATATGGTGGACCATTGTGAATCCTTCTACCTCTTCATTAAATTTTAATCCAAACTAATAGCATTTTTTAAATTGATATGGTGGACCATTGGGAATCGTGCAAGTGATATGGTTGAATTATTAAAGGGATTGGACCATTGGGAATAGTGTAATTGATATAGTCGAATTATTAAATGGACTGGACCATTGGGAATGTCTATTTACCCAGTTGTCTTTAATGACTTTCTAGAAACTAATTTGTCAAGCAGGAATTCATTTATTCACACGGAATTGAAGCATCACTAACAAACTAGTGGCATTAAGTTGTGGTTGATATCATTCTGCTATTCAAAGTAGATGGACCATCCCCAATTTTTTTGACTTTGTTCATAGATACCACATGCAGGTGAAAAGCTTCTTGCAGGTGGTCTTCAAGAATTGTGAAAATGGCCGAGGTAGGAGAGGAGTCCTTAGCCTCAACAGATGGCGCATATAGATTTCCTGAGGATATCAGAGAAAATATATTGGCCTTGTTGCCACTTGATTTCCTCTGCAAAAGTCGCAGTGTTTGCAAGGAGTGGAATTGCCTCTTCTCATCCACTAGATTCATAACTAATAAATGGGCGGAAACACCTTCAAACAAGAACCCATGGCTCCTCCTGAGAAAATTCAATTTCCAAATGGGTTGGAAAACATATTATTCTGCATATTGTTCCATCCAACGAGTGTTCCCAATCGAAATTTGAGTAAACCCATAGGGAGATAAGTTAAAAATACGAGTTGAAGAAGTAGTTTTTCTTTTTTCCCTCTAAAATTTGATGATGTAATCTAATCTTATTTTATTATTTCCATTATTTTTTTATAATTTCCTTAGGAGGCTAATTTTAGACCTTAAAATTCCACTAATGATAAAGCATTGGCTGAAGGTTTCAATGTGGTTGCGATTGAAATGTGTGTCATTAAGTTTGTTAAAGATTTCTCGAGAATGATGAATGTTTGTTGGTGGTGGTGTTATGGTTACAATGGTGAGGTTACCACCTCGTCCTCCGGATCTGGTTGCTCCTTATGTCTGAGGTTAGCTATGGAATTTCTACAATGCACAGTCTTTGTTTGGTGAGTTATTCATTGCCAACCAATGTAAATCATTTTACTCTATGTTTATTGGGGAGGATAGTTTGGTTTTTGGTGAGTTACTCCCTTGTGATTGTTTTCTATGTTCTTTCACTGTGTTCATTTGTGGTTGTCTGGTCTTATCGTTTATATTGTAGTAGCAGTCATGTTATTTGTTTTTTCAATTTATGGCGAGGGATTTCATTGTCCAGGTGCCTTAGCTTGGTGGTCTTGTCTGGGTGCCTTAGTTCGATGGTTTGTGGCATTAACTATTTGAGGTCTCTCTAGTGGAAGGTTGAGTTTATATTCTGGATGTGTAGTAAGTTTCTAAACCGCTTGGGTTTGGGCCCTGTCGAGTGGTTCATTGCAGAGGACCTCCTCGTTTTTAGGTCTGGTCATCAGTGTCTCCCTCTTTATCCATTGGTATCTTTCATTGGACGATGTTCATCTTTAGGGTATTTTCATTGTCTCTCCTCTCTAGTGTTTATGGATCCTTGCCAAAAAATTCCCAGTCTTCGAGGGGGTGGATATTTCGGCGGCTAGAAAAGGTCATGCCCCTTCTCTTATGACTTTGTTGCCTATACTTTCGACTCAGTTCTTGGAGGTCCGTCAAGAAATTTTATATCTGGAAGATTTGGAGAGTGGTTACCACCCTTATGCTTCAGACTCTGAAATGGATAGTGTTAAAGTGAAGTGGTTTCCAAACCTTGGTTGTTTTTGTAAGCAGAGGTTGAATCTCTTCAGTTCCCTGGCTTTGAATCATGAGACTTCTACTTTATTCCATATTTTGTTCAAGGAAATTGAAGTGGAGAATTACAATGTTTTCTCCTTTCTCTCGAGAACACTAAGCACATGATAAGAAATATCTAGTTTTGTTTAAATAATGTGAATTCTTGTATGGTAAAGGTGGAGTCTTTTCTGGTTAATGATTCAGGTTTGGGCGACATCATAGATCACCCTACTCATAGTGGCCACATTCCTATTTTATTTTTATCGGACCATGAATCGTCTATCGCAGATAAGTGAAGGTATCTGTTTTTTTGTGAGTTATATGTTTTATGGCTCATATTTTGGATATATGCATTTATAGTCATGTCCCTGTAGAAGATTTTGGATATCTACATTTTTGGTATTGCCTATATGTGTATGAAGTTGGGAGATACAAGTCTCTAGTATTCAGATGTTGGTCACTTTGGTGGCATTACATTTCACTATTGTTGTTGCACCTATATCATGTTAATGTGTCTATTTCTCTCTTGGGTTTCTTTGGCATTGTTGGTCACGAATACCATTTGTTTGTAATCAGGTTGATGTTCTCGCTCTGTATTTCGTTGATGAGCGTCATGCATTGAAAAGACAATTATGTAGTTTTGATGTTAGCTTATGACAATGATGTTTCCCTCTAGTGCTCATGGTTTTGGGCAGTGATTTCAAAATTGCGTTTCTTAGTATGGTTATGGCCAACTTCTTGCTGAGAAATCTAAGGCAGCTAGATTTGGTGATTTCTCTTACTTTGATAATTGCTTGTGATGTATTTTTATTTAACTTAATTAGCTTCTTCTTTCTCTTGATTATATTTAGAGTTATTATCATCAAACAACTACCAAATCATAAAAAACAATGAGACAATATGACACAAGATGTAGGCGATTAGCTAGGGCCAAAACCTCCCCTCTCGAGAGGAAAACCCACAAGAATTCTTCTCCTCTTATAGAACTTCAGTTGATGAATTCCAAGACCTATGACCCTTGACCAGAACCCCTCCAAGACCAAGTCAAATTGCACTTCCTTCAACCCAAGTCAAACTTGCCTTATAGCTGATGAAACTTCACTTTGATCAATATTTCGGACGTGTGATAATGATTGTAACTTCGACCTACTTTTTTGCAATTCTCAGCATGCCTGCAACTATCACATACTTGCTTGCACATGTAAGTGGATAATAGTTATGATAATCCCCTTTTTACGTTTGTTGGGCTATCTTCTTCCTTCTTAGTAACTCAGTCCTTAAAATAGATCCTATTGACACCAAGAAACGACTTCTGCAATTCAGCGTTCCTGCAATAGATGAAATCCCTAATTCACCTCGCAGGTGCATGAGATTTCACCCAAAACAGATCAAAATCTTTGATGTTCTTCTACTGAATTCAACTCCTCTTCCTCACTCTTCCTAGGTCTTCTTCCTTGCCTTAATTGGACTTCTTAGATGATGGATGGATTCCCTCTTCAAGTGAGGTTAAGTGCTCTAAATATAGGCTTATAATAGGCTAACTTCTCCTTCTAGATAGGTTGACTACTCCTTTTGAAGGCTGACTTGTTCTTTGCACTATGACAAGGCATCAGAAGGTCTTTGACTCTAGTTTGACTCAAATAAAATTTTCTTTTACAATATGTAACATGCCCAAATGGATCTTCAGTACATGACAATGACTCAATCGAATTGTAGACTAAATGACAAGCCCTAGAAGCACTCAATGGGTGCTTCACCTATAAAATGAATTTCCCTTGAGCATGAAACCCATGCCTAAAGAATAACAATAATAAATTTATTTTTCTCTTTACATCAAATACATAAAATCATAATTACATATGTCATTATGAAAACCAAACCTATTTACATATTTCAACACTTCAAGCTTCTAGGTTTATCTTTTTCTAATAATGGAATATATTGCTGCTTATTTACAAAATAAATAAATAAATAAAATCTAAACAAATAAAAAAGAAATGTGAGGAACCTAAGAGCGAGCCTAACATGTAGCTACTAGTAAAAACTCCGGGGTTTGCGACCTATCCTTCTTCTATAAACCGGGTCACAACCGGAGGGATTTAAGCCTTAGATCTTTTAGTGTTTTAGAGATTTCACATTACTTCGTTAACCAATTAAGCTGCCCCAACACTATTTTTTTTGGTCTTGAAAATGAAACTCATTAATAAGTTCGAAACATTGACCATCAAACATTAACGATGTGAATTATCTAAAAACAAGCTTCAAAAATTATTATTGTTTTTTAATTATTATTTTGCTTTTAAATCAGTTTAATTTACATGTTGCAGGGAATAACTAATTTTTCAATATTAAAAACATGTGTAAAACTAGCATTTTTCATCCTTCTTTACATGTTGCAGGGAATAACTAATTTTTCAATATTAAAAATATGTGTAAAACTAGCATTTTCACCGAAGGATGAAAAAGAAACGCAGGCTATGGCCACTGGACTGCGAACGACTTGTGTGCCGTTATTAGCTCCTAATTTGCGTTCAAATATCACGATATAAGTCGCCTTCTCATTTTGTTTTTCTAAGGACACATAAAGCTAAACTAATGATTGAGTCAGTGCTTGCAGGTAAACCGGTGAATGAGTGGCCTACAGGGCTTTCGCGATTATCGATGCCATGAGAGCCGACTGTGTCCACGCAGGATGAGCAAAATATTGGTACAGATGTCATCTTTGAATACGACGGAAAAAAGAAATGTGAGCTTGGTAATTGACCACAATGAACAGTGTTTGGACATGAAAGTCCATAAAAAAAGGAAAACGACCCCGGCATAATTATTATTGATTTGAAAAGGTCTTTGCCTTCTACCTCTTCATTAAATTTTAATCTAAACTAATAGCATTTTTGCAATTGATACGGTGGACCATTGGGAATTGCGCAAGTGATATGGTTGAATTATTAAAGGGACTGGACCATTGGGAATAGTGTAATTGATATAGTCGAATTATAAATGGATTGGACAATTGGAAATGTCTATTCATCCAGTTGTCTTTAATGACATTTTAGAAACTCATTTGTCAAGCAGGAATTCATTCATTCACACGGCATTGACGCATCACTAACAAACTAGTGGCATTAAGTTGGTCGTTCTGCTATTCAAAGTAATGGACCATCGCTAATTGTTCCGACTAGTGGCATTAAGGACTCAAACTCTGCCTCTTCCTTTTGGAAAGAGATTGCAAGGATGCCTCCATCACTGTGCGAAATTTATCAGAGAACTTCCTGTTTTGACTCATTTGATTGCGTAGGAGTGGGGAATCGCTTATGCTTCATATCCTCTCGATGTATGGATGTAGCTGTTTACAGTTTAAGCGAAGAGACATGGAGTTGGCTTCCAGCACCCACAACTATGGATGAAGGGTATGGGTCTCTGCGTACTATAGCCTTTAAGCCGAGACCAGACATGAAGGTTAGTTGAACTTTGTTTTGTAAAAAAATCTTGCTTTCAGTGATATCAGGATACATAGTCTGTTCCGGAAGGTACTTTCCACTCAATTAAAACAAATTGTTGTTCATTACTTTTGAACCATATTTCTGTATAACTTAATAATGATTTTTAATGCAATGCAATATATAATTATTCAAAATAAGATATACATCAAAATATAATTATTCAAAATAAGATATACATTAAAATAGAGTTCAATGTGACATTTTCAAAAGATGCATTTTATGATTGTTGAATGTTTTTTGCAACTCATATGATCATTCCAATGTTAAAGAGACTTTATGTGCAATGGATCATGAGGTGCTTTTGTGAATATGCCCAAAATTAAAAAAAAAAATGAATAAAGTGAAAGTTTCATCCTAGGACTAGTTAATCATAACATAAGTAGAACATCAAGAAATGGAATACATATTTGAAGTCACATTGCAAATCATTTGTTCACTAACATCATCTATAATACATAGTATGAATAAAGGCCAATTAATATATGAACATGGATGTAGGCAATGCGAGAATCTATGCAATATAATCAATCCTCTCTAGGATTTCAAATGGAACACAATATCTTGTTGTGCGCTCTATATTTGTTTGCATAACTTTTCTTCTTTCATTTGAAACCTTTAAGTTCCACCTTATTTTCATCATCTACTTTTCCATTTCCTTGAGTAGCTCTATCCCAATAATTGTTCTATCAACTAGGTTATCCCAACTCATAGGTGTGCTACATTTCCTACAATACAAGGCTTCAAATGGGTTCATCTTCAATGATACCTGATACCCATTATTATATGCAAACTCAAATATAAGAAGGCATTATTCCCATTAAAAAGATTTATTCATTATTTACATCCTAAACATATCCTCCATCACCTAATTGATCCTCTCTTTTCCGATTTGACTCTAGGTGATATGTTGTATTAAATTTAAATTTGTCCCAAATCTCTTGGAATAATCCCCTCCATAAATTTGATATGAATTTGGGATTTATGTAAAAAAAAAAAATTCTTTTAGGTACATCTTGTAGCCTAAAAATTTCCTTCATGTAAATATATGCAATGTTGGCTACATTATGTGTTAGCTTCATTGGAGTAAAATGGGAAACCTTTGTGAGCTTATCCACCACTATATGATGGAATCATGCTTCCATATAGTCCTAAGAAGTTTAGTAATGAACTCAATGGTGACTTAGGAATGGGCATTGGCTATAGCAATCTAGTTGGATCTTTGTGCTACATCTTTACCTTTTGACATTCTAGACATTTGGCTATGCAATCAATCACATCTATATTCATCCCTAACAAAGGTATTGGCCTCTTAGATCTAGAATGATATTTTGATACCTTATATGCCCAACGTAAGGTACATTGTGCATTTCTCTTAGCACTAAATTTTTCAGCTCTTGAGATTGAGGCACATATACCTTTCCTTGCACATGAGGCCTCTATCCTCTTTTAAATTCTTGTTGTAAATTATCTTGTTGTAATGTTTCCTTTAGTTGTAAATATTATTGATTTGAATTTGTGGCTCTCAAATTTTTGCCTTATAAAGATAATTTGTATACTTATGGTTGTATCATGCATATAATGCACTCTCCTAAAAAGTGCATCAACCACTTTATTTTCCTTTTATTTGGTTTAATTGGTTAAATGATGGAGAAAAATAAAATTTGTTGTAAAAGGAGTTTCACCAACACAACACAAGAGAGATGGTTAAGCTCAGCACAAAATGAAATATAGCTTGCATAATCAGGGGTAAACGGATAATCATGAAAGTAAAAAAATAAAACACATAAGAAACAAAATAATGGGCAGAAAACTCTTTATTCAAGCACTCCATGGAGTCTGTTCCGGAAGGTACTTTCCACTCCATTAAAACAAAATGTTGTTCATTACTTTTGAACCATATTTCTGTATAACTTTTTACTTATTTTTAATGCAATATATAATTATTCAAAATAAGATATACATCAAAATATAATTATTCAAAATAAGATATACATCAAAATAAAGTTTAATTGTGACATTTTCAAAAAATGCATTTTATTATTGTTGAATGCTCTTTTCAACTCATATGATCATTCCAATGTTAAAGAGACTTTATGCACAAGGGATCATGAGGTGCTTTTGTGAATATGCCCAAAATAAAAATAAAAAAATGAATAAAGTGAAAGTTTCATCCTAGGACTAGTTAATCATAACATAAATAGAACATCAAGAAATGGAATACATATTTGAAGTCCTACAACATCACATTTTATTTTGTACATTGCAAATCCTAGCACATATCAAAGCAATCATTTGTTCACTAACATCATCTATAATACATAGTATGAATAAAGGCCAATTTTGTACAGCCAAAATATTCTTTAGTTAAACTATATTCCATTATTTTTATATATAGAATTTCAATAACCATAGGCACCATTCATTTGGATTGTATTTATGTTTGTGAGAAGTTATGAGGACATATCTTCAATAGTTAATTTGGCTCAGTAAAGCTATGGTAAAAGCTTATTATTATTTTTTGTGTGGATATGAAAAGGTTTGCTCATGTTTATATGGGTATATGCTTATGTGATGATCTTATATTTTTCTTACTAAAACTTTATTTTTAATCTTATATGGAGCCAATGTGGCTTGAAATGTATGGTGTATTTTATTGTGAGGGAAGAATAGTCCCCAGTGTATCATTTGTTTTATGTATCTTTGGCTTTAGATGATTGTCGTGTCAAAATGTGCAAATAACTCATTCCAACCTAAGTTGTTATTCTTTTGGTTTTGATGGGGAGCAATGGAAATATTTGATACATGTTTGCAATATACCCTAGATTCACTTCTAGGCATATGTTACACAACTTCAAACTATAAATACTAATTTTTTAAGATTTCTTTTCAACCTAGGTCATCTTCTTCATTAATTGCACAATCTGATACTAAATACTGAAACACCTTGCATATGAAACAATATGCAAGCACAACAACATGCAATACCATGCATACTAACATATACATACATAATTGATAACATGCAAAAAATAACAGGATTAAGCACATAAAAACACATTGTACACATCATATAAAAGCATACCAACAAGTTGCAGACCTTAGATATTCACACTAGCCATAGACATTGTTGTTCTAGGTCTCTCACTATGGAAGGCCACCCTTGAGCTAGGGCTATACTCCACCTGGGAAAAGGATACCTAAGCCAACTAGATATAATAGTTAGAACAAACAATAGCTAGGCCAAGGCACCAAAATCCATTGGTAATTACAACCACACTATTGTCTACATTAGCATGCACAATCCAAGTGTACCCCCTCTCTACTCTACAATCCCTCAAGTTATCCCACTTCCCTTCCAAGGGCAACACAAGCTAGATGGGAATCCTAAAAAATATGGCTCTAGGAACTCTAGCTACTCTCATGGAATCTTTATGTACCATCCTGGCCTCACACCTAAGGAAACCTCTCAGACACAATTCCTCCTCCAAGGCTCTATCCTTCCTCAAGGCAACCCAAGGATATTTTTTCACCCAAATCCACAAAATTCACAGAGATATAGGATTCTAGTGGCTCCTTAACTGACCCTCAATATACAATTCTAGTGGCTCCTTAGCTTACCCTTAATATACAATTGTAGCAATGGAAAGATTGGACATAATGAATCCCTTACTCACTGAGCCCCAAATTTAATGTATGCATGGCCCTTTTTTGGCACAAGGCGCCAATAGGGTCCCTTTCCCACAACTAAGGAACTTAGGATAAAATCATAACTTATGACTTAGAAATATATTAATATATTCCTTGGCTTAAGCTCCCTTGACTTATCCCCTTTCCTTAATCCCTTAGCCCCTTTGCCTCTCATGGAGTCCTATTCCTGGATACTCTCTTGTCTTACTTCATTTGTAGTCATGATTTATTTTATTAACGTATAAGTGTGAGTATAATTTACAATTCTAGGCTCACTGACCTTTTAGCATTCATGTTCTCTAGCTTAATTATCACACATAGACACTCTATCCCAAAACACACACACACATAGCCACTTTGGCTTTAAGACCATACTGGCTCATCAACCTAGATAATATTTGTACATATATAGCCTAGGGATCAAGTTGGGGTATTATATTCCCCTTCCCCTTATTTATGCATTGTCTAATGTACAATCAAAATTCTTCCAAAACCTTCAAAAAATTGTGGGTACTCTTCCCACATGGTGTATTCATGTTCCCCCCTAGCATCTTCAGGACTATAGCAAGTCCATTGGACTTTTATTAGGTCAATTTCTTGGCTCTTGGGCACTTTGATCTTATTGTCCAAGATGCACATTAGCTGGACCTGGAAGTCTCTGTCATGCTCCACTTAGATCACAACCCAATAAATTACACGGTTAGGATAAGATACATAATTTTTAAGTGAAGACACATCCAACAAATTATATATGAACATGGATGTAGGCAGTGCAAGAATCTATGCAATAGAATCAATCCTCTCTAGGATTTCAAATGGAACACAATATCTTGTTGTGTGCTCTATATTTGTTTGCATAACTTTTCTTCTTTCTTGTGAAACCTTTAAGTTCCACCTTATTTTCATCATCTACTTTTCCATTTCCTTGAGTAGCTCTATCCCAATAATCGTTCTATCAACTAGGTTATCCCAACTCATAGGTGTGCTACATTTCCTACAAAACAAGGCTTCAAATGGGTTCATCTTCAATGATACCTGATACCCATTATTATATGCAAACTCAAATATAAGAAGGCATTATTTCCATTAAAAAGACTTATTCATTATTTACATCCTCAACATATCCTCCATCACCTAATTGATCCTCTCTTTTCCCATTTGACTCTAGGTGATATGTTGTATTAAATTTAAATTTGTTCCAAATCCCTTTGAATAATCCCCTCCATAAATTTGATATGAATTTTTGATTTATGTCAAAAAAAATTTGTTTTAGGTACATCTTGTAGCCTAAAAATTTCCTTCATGTAAATATATGCAATGTTGGCTACATTATGTGTTAGCTTCATTGGAGTAAATGGGAAACCTTTGTGAGCTTATCCACCACTATATGATGGAATCATGCTTCCATATAGTCCTAAGAAGTTTAGTAATGAGCTCAATGGTGACTTAGGAATGGGCATTGGTTGTAGTAATCTAGTTGGATCTTTGTGCTAAATCTTTACCTTTTGACATTCTAGACATTTGGCTATGTAATCAATCACATCTATATTCATCCCTAACAAAGGTATTGGCCTCTTAGATCTCGAATGATATTTTGATACCTTATATGCCCAACGTAAGGTACATTGTGCATTTCTCTTAGCACTAAATTTTTCAGCTCTTGAGATTGAGGCACATATACCTTTCCTTGCACATGAGGCCTCTATCCTCTTTTAAATTTTTGTTGTAAATTATCTTATTGTAATGTTTCCTTTAGTTGCAAATATTATTGATTTGAATTTGTGGCTCTCAAATTTTTGCCTTATAAAGATAATTTGTATACTTATGGTTGTATCATGTATATAATTCACTCTCCTAAAAAGTGCATCAACCACTTTATTTTCCTTTTATTTGGTTTAATTGGTTAAATGATGGAGAAAAATAAAATTTGTTGTAAAAGGAGTTTCACCAACACAACACAAGAGAGATGGTTAAGCTCAGCACAAAATGAAATATAGCTTGCATAATCAGGGGTAAATAGATAATCATGAAAGTAAAAAAAAGAAAACACATAAGAAACAAAATAATGGGCAGAAAACTCTTTATTAAACTACCAATGGAGCAAAGCTTTGGTGGTATTAAAAGGAGACATAAAAGAGGATTGGATTTGTAACATCCCTAGCCATCCTATCGAGGCAATGCCACTCACACTGGTACTAATATCATAATAGCATTGTTAGATCCCTATATTAATAGTGTAGTCCCTTATTGTTGTTGGTGTAGCCCCCTTATTGTTATTGTTGTACCCCTGTAGCCCCCATATTGTTATTGTTGTGCCCCATAAAAAGCCACTATTATTATTGTTGCGCCCTTACATTATTATTGTTAGGTCGGCTAGGATTATATTGTGACCCCATGGACTCCTATATATAGAAATGAGGTTTTGTCATTTGTATCATCTAATACTTGTTCATTTATGTAATGTAAAGTAGTTTTCCCCCTCGAAATGGCTTATTTCTAAGGCATTGATCTCTCTTTTCTTCTATTTTTGGAGCTGGTATCAACATTTGGTATCAAAGCTTTGGATTCTAGGGTTAACAGGTCCTCATGGAATTTTTGATATAACGCTTTTTCTACAAAGGTTTGGGCGCTTAAAAAAAACTCATTTGCGAACAATCCTAAGGAAGTTCGTGTAAAAATTTTAGATCTTGGTTGACAATATTTTCAGAGATATGATATGTGGAAGTTAGGGTTTTTGCAGGCTCCCAAATTTCATCTCAAAGAGGTGACCTTGGGAAAATTGTCATAACCCTCTCTCTGAGCATCAAATTGGAATTCTATAAAAAGTGGTCGAAACTACATAGACTGTAGTTTTCTTTTTATCAATTTCAGAGCCGAAGGAAGAAACAATGACATGTGGCATGCCATACAACTTCACTCTACTGAACTAGTCCATAATTAGGTCATTGTGGGAGATTGAGCATAACTTTGCCTTGAATAATCCAAATCAGGTTAGACTTGTGGCATTGGAAAGAAGACTCAGAGGGCTATTACAAGACCGAAGCTTAAATCTTAGGGATCTGAAATTACATAGATACATTAGTTTCAATATTGAGCTCCTCAAAAGTAAGAAAAATGTCTGTATTTTGTTTCAAATTGCATAAGTCTTGTTTGAAAAAACAGTTTGAAGTGATTCAAGGGCATATTGAAACATTGATATTACTATTGGTTTCTAAAATGCCCCCTAAAAATAATTCAACACCAAGTAAGCCGTGAGCTCCTCCATGGCAGTCATTAATGGCTTGTTCCACTTGGTCGTGAGTGAGGCATCGACGTAAAATGGTGTCGATGCCCTGTCGGTACAAAACATCTCCCATGAGAAGATATCGGGGGGCCTAATGGCATATGCGCCGACAATCATCTTCAGTGATATGAGGTCTGAACTTTTGAGTTCGTAGGAAGAGGAGAATGTCTCCGTAGCAAGGGTCGTTGGTTGCTATGAAGAAGAGATGTTCATCTGGTAGTGAATAATTGACTGGTGATCCCTTGGTATACCTTGGGAGGTTCGTAATGAACTCTGCTAAAATAAGCACCTTTTTTCTTTTAGGGGAGCGAAATTGTAAGTCGTATTCTTGGAGAATGACTATCCAGTGGGCGCACTTGTGGTTCATTAGGTGGCGCATGAGAAGATATTTGATGGAATTAATATCTGCGATGACCGTAGTGGTCTTTAAGATGATGTAGTGGCGAAGCTTTTGGACTGCATGTATTAGTGCTAGGGAAGTCTTTTCTTTAGGCTCATACCTTAATGCTGGGCCTGCTAAGGTTTTACTGATGTAATAAATTACGTGCTCCTTCCCATCTGGGCCTTCCTCGATCAAAACTCCGACCAAGGTGGACTCAAAAGCTGATAGATACAGGATGTAATCTTTCTCATAGTCTAGGGGATTGATGAGCGGTGTTGAAGACAATGTTTCTTTCAGTGCATCGAACTCTTATTGGGCATGATCATCCCATTTGAATGGGATGTCCTGGCGAAGGAGGCGCAGGAACCCTTGAGCACAAGTGGCATAATCTAGGACGAAGCGTCTCAGAAAATTGGCCTTCCCCTGCAGGATTTGCAGTTTCCTGAGGGTTCGAGGTGGCGACACCTCTTTGATAGCTTGGACCTTGAGGTGGTCCACACGAATCCCTTGCTAGGAAATGATAAAACCTAAGAGTCTTCCTGCTGTGACGTAGAAGACACACTTGAGGGGGTTCAAGCATAGGTTGTATTGACGACATCGTTGGAATACCAATCGCAAATCCTCAAGATGGTCTGAGCGCTTCTTGGAGTAGACGGTCAAGTCGTCCAAGTAGGCGAGGATAAGGTGTGCCAAGTCATGAAATATATTGTTCATGGCCCTTTGGAAGGTGGCTCCAGTGTTTTTTAGGCCAAATGGCATTACCTTGTATGCGAATGTGCCCCAGGGGGTGGTAAACGCGATTTTGTACCGGTCTGTATGGTGGATGTGAATTTGGTTGTACCCCGAGAATCTGTCCATAAAGGAGAGAGCCTCGTGACCTGCACAAGCATCGATGACCTGGTCGATGAATGGGGTGGGGTAATTGTCCTTGGGACATGCTTTTTTCAAATCCTAACAATCGGTGCAAACACATATTGTGCCCTATTTTTTCATGACGGGAACAGGATTGGAAACCCAAGATGTGTAAGCAATGGGGTAGATAAACCCGGCTTTGTGAAGCTTATCAATTTATCGTTTGATTTCTTCTGCCTTTGATGGGTACAGTTGATGTTGCTTTTGGCATACTGGAGGTACGTCAGGCCAAGTGTCAATATGATGCTCTACGATAGTGGGACTAAGCCCAGCCATTTTTGAGTAGTCCCAAGCAAAGATATCTCTATACTCTTGTAGAAATTGGGTATATGAGTTTATTTCTTCTGGAGAGCATGCTGCTCCAAGTGAGATTTCTTTGACCTTACCAGGATTTTGGGATATGATCACCTTGATGGTAGGTGAGGTGTTTGACATATTTCCTTCCTCGAATGCATCGGGCGCTGGGATAGGATTCTTGAACCAATCAACTTTCCTTGATGAAAGGACATATTTTGATTCAATCGCATAGATCTATTGTTCTTTTGTCTTGTCAGGACTAGACATTTGGTTGGGGAGAAAAAGAAAATGGTGATGCATTGCATCCCATGGATAATCCGAATCCGTCATGGCTTCTAGGATGTCCTCATCTTAATGAAATAGGGATCCTAAGGGGGATTGATCCTGCACAAGATTATGCTGAAGAGGTTCAATCCACACGGAGCTAGTTGATAGACACAAAAATGATTCCATCATTGATGTGGTGGAACTAGACGCAGTCGACAGAGTGTAGACAGATTAGGTCTACACCGTCGTAGGTACAACTACTCTCGTAGTTGCAGCTGACTCAACACCTATGGCAGATGAGTAGACAGCTCGAGTCATAGTTTTGATACATGATGATATGAATCATATATGGTGTATCATGTCGTCAACGTTTGGTGGGGGAAGAATCTCCGTGACGGGATTTTGCGTATGCGCAAGGTTGGGTCCCCTATTAGGATGGTCAATTTCCTGTTGGTGGAAGTTGTGCCTAGTGCAGAGGTGCCTAAATGTTTCCATTAGCGAGCATGCCTCTAGTTTGTGGTTATGGCCAGTGCAGATGGTGCATGGTACCACTGTGCCAAATGAGTAGATTGTGTGGGAATCAACACTACTCTTCATCCCAGATGTGGAGGCTTGGAAAGGATCTGTGGTAGAAGATGAGGTCTTCTTCTTCCATTTCTGTGTTGTTGGCTTGGGTGTGTCTAGCTCTTTTGGGGAGTGTTGATTTAATGCTGCTCTTGCCGCTTTTAGCTTGGGGAGATGTTCACATTTAATTGTATGATGAAAGTGTGAACAAATACGGCAATAAGTATGTGTGATTTTCTCTTGGTTAGAGATAAGTCCCTGTGGGAGAGATGAGACTACGCGAAAATTGTTTGTTAGGTGCTTCAATTATTTTCACTGATTGAACCAGTGGCTAATCAGGTCGCACAGTCTGCATGTTATCCTAGGTTGGACCTGGGTCATGCTTGGTTGGTGTGTCATCCTAGTTTGCCCATCACACCGATGTGGGTGTGGGTTTGCTGGCCTGGGGATGATATACTTTCTATACCGTTTGAGGAGATCATCCTCTTTCTTCTCTAATATATGAATCATGTCAATTAGAGGATGAACTTGCAGGATATAGGTACAATGCTGTCCACAGTGATTTCCTTGACATACTGGGAAAAATAGCCTAGATATGGGGTGCCCATCGTGCGCAGTTGGTGGTGTGATGGGGTACTAGCGACATAGTGATTCTAAGTCAGGGCAGGTGGCGACCACATGATTGGGAATTTGACATAATGCATATGTTGGTATTCACTGAAGAGAGTGGTTGGGGGTAACTAAGGGTTCCTTGATTGGTCATTTTTTCGCTAACAGGAAGAGGATGGATCTACTTGTCACATCTTCTTGGGTTGTCGAGTTGTTCATAGATTTCGAGTCTATGCCGCCTTCTTGGGAGAGGCGGACTATGGTTGATTGCATACAGGCTAGCGCTGCACAGAATCTAGGTATGTAGTGGTAATGGTGCACCGGGTGATTTCCACCGCATATATGACATGAATATTGGATGTCCATGTTAGTGCGATATACTACATGAACTGGATACCATAGTTGGAACATTTCCAAAGCTAGGCAATCAATGATGAAATGATCGAGCTCATCACAGAGTACACAACACTCAATGGGAGGAGGGGGCATGATTGGGAGTCTTTCAGGCGACTGTCGTTCCTCCTGTAGGTAAAGGATGGTGCGAGGTTCATCTCCAGATGACTAGGTGGAAGGGTCCTTTTGATAGGTTCGCTCAATGGCATGTAAGGTGTTCCTATATCACGTGATTTATGGGAAATGATGTGTATAGTGTCCATAATTGCTGAAAATAGCACATGCGTGATTGGTACACAATGCTTTGCCTTGCATTTTGGTGACAGGTTCCTTTTTACGGGAAAATGGTGTCCCGATATCTGCCGTAGAGATAAGGAGCTGTTTTAATTCGTCCAGCTCTGGGAAAATGTGAGTAGGGTGTCCTACTATGTCACATATGGCGCAACCTAGTGATTCCCGTTGCGTGGTAGGAATCTCCACCTTCTTTCCTCTTCTCTCGGTTTTCTTAGTCTTAATCATTGGTTTTGCAGTGGGAATTTCCTTTGTAGGGATGTTTTTGATAGTTTCCTGAACGGGTGGGGCCTCCTCGGGACTAAAGGGCATTAACCCTTTAGCGGAGATGTGTGTGGCTCCCGTCCCAGTAGGGGGAACGAGGTACCAAACTGGTATTGCAAAAGATAAGTTTGGTAACACCACGATGGCCAAGACCTGTTGGGATACAAAACCAGCTGGGGGGTAGAGGAAAGGGATTTGGGAGGCAGCGTAGGCTAGAGAGGTTGTCGTGACCGAGGAGTCGGTGTCATTACTGCTCGTGTTCGTGTCTTGACTAGCTTCAGTGCTTGATGTGGACATCATGCACACTGGAGCCCCTATGAAATCAGGTGATGACTCAGGTATGACAGGGGGATCTCCTAGGAATGACCCTAGGATGGACGACAGTTTTAACTGGCTGGGGCCATATTCTTGGTACCGTGAAAGCACGTCCACAGATGTGTCTACGTAGGGTAGAATGACATCGGTATTTTTTAGAGGCTGCTTTTCGCTATGCTTCAATTTTTCGACAGTAATGATGCAGTCCTCATGGGGAAACATCATAGTTTGGAATACAAAGGAGGCGATAGCTAACATGGCGTACATATAACTCCAGCCAAGGAGTATATTGTAATCCAATTGGGCGTCCAAGACTTCAATGTCTATAAGGACCGTCTTTTCGGCTAAGAAAACTGAGACATTTTGGTAGAGACCGACAGGGGCTGAAGGGCGACCATCGTATGCTCTAAGCGTGATGTCTGATGGCTTTAGTTCGGGTGACCCTAACTTCTGCCAAACATTCTTTGACATGATGCATGTGGATGCACCTTCGTCAATGATACACCGGTGAATAATAATGTTTTGGATTGACATTGGTATCTGAAAGGAGACCATTGAAGGAAGCCTAGGGGTGGATTTATCTGAATCAAAAGCCATTAGACGTGAATTGGCAGGGTCGATGGCACCTAATGTGGAAAGTAAGGCTTTCCGCTGCTTTGGGCATGACTGTAATACCTCCAAAGTTGACATAGCGGCATGAGATTGAGCTAGATTGTCCACAATACTATAGTTAGGGGCTGCTTTGGAATAGTTTCTTGCTCCCCTAGTTGGTCCCTTAGCCATCTTTGGAAAAGGTTCAATAGGCATCTTTGAATGGTCAAAGGTGTTGTTGGTGCACTGGTACTAGGCCCTGACGCATTGGTGTATGGTGGGGTGTCATAATTTCGATTCCGTGTTTGAAAAAACATTTCCTCGCCAGTCATGTATATTTCATGGTTTTTTTTCTCGGAGTCGTTGGGAGTTTGTTGCTGCGTGCTAATTGTCCCTTGATGGGGGAAAGGATCCTGCATAACTGTTGTCTGCTGGGAGGATCCCCCTTGTCCACGGTTACTCTATAGCTTCTTCAGCTCAGGGAGGTCGTGACAGTGGTGAGTGTAATGGCCGTACTCACCATAGATCGAACAAGAGTGGTTTGTTCGAAGAATTGACCTTTTGTTCTATCTTTTGGAGTTGCTTGGCTCCTGGTTTTGGTTTCGGTTGGAGTTGCCTCTAGATTGAGATCGCGGAGGGCATTGTTGATTGTTTCCCCCCTGTCCAGGATTTCCCTGAGGCTTGTTTTTTCTTTTTTTCTTAACTGTGTTAGGAGGATAATTTGGGTCCTCCTGGTTATATGGTCGGCGCGGTTGGTTTTGGGAAGGTTGCACAAAGTTCACCTGTGTATTATTCTGCATGGGAGGGTATTGTGTGGGGGACTGAGCATAATGAGGTCCCTATTTTGTAAATGACTCTTGGGGGGGAGCTCTTTCGTCAGCATATCTATCTGCATACTAGGTCCCCTGAGCTGGAGGATAGGGTCCTCCCTACTGATGGTGATATGACGACACCCTACTAGTCAAATTTTGTGGAGGTATGTGATGAATTTGGTAGCCGAGTTGTGGTATGTTTTGGGTATAATCATACGTGTAACCACGGTATTGAATGTTGTTGCTTGGGTGAATTTGGGTCAATGAAAAATTAAACCGTCTGCAGAGTTCGACGTGCTTGGCAATTCTTTGTAAGTTTGCAGGCATGGGGCGTTCGACATGATATTGTAAATATACCCTGACTGCGTATAGATCATCTTGAGTTGTTGGGCCTTACTGATGGCATCCTCTTCGAATATGTGTTTTTTTTGCACCACATCCTTTGAAATCTGTACGGTGAGAGTTTTTAGGAACAGGTCTAACAAAACTCGATCGTCGAGTTTGGCTTTGCACAAACTACGACGCCGCTACCATTCGTGGAGATGGTCTAAGATATGGATGATGGATGTTTGCCTAAAGTGGGTTAGTAATTCCATTTCAGAATTGTGGTGGATGGGTAACTGAAAATAGGTAAGGAACATAGTGGCGAAGACACTAAAGGTTCCATATGTAGCAGAGAGTTGCTCCACATACCATTTCGCTTCCACTCCAGTTAGAGTGCATTTAAACAGTCTTAGTCGAATAGTACCATCAATGATGTTCTTCGACGAACACCATAGGTGGAAAGTCATGAAATGATTTCCAGGCTCTTCCGCTTGCTTCCTTCAAATTTTGGAATGTTCGAAGGGAGCTTTGTGGGCATGGGAGGCCATATGGGGTTGTGTGCAATGGGGTCGTGTGTCAACTTGGTTAAATATGGTATATTTAATGAAGCTAGAAAAGGTGACTGTGAGGTTGTAGCCATTACGACTTGTGAAAACACAATGTTCTGGTTAGGAATAGGGTTTGTCTACGACGTACCCTGTTGTGTGTTCAATTGGCTTCCTGAATGGGTAGCACTCTTCTGCCCGCTAGGGGTTGTGGGAGGAGTGGTGTGTGGTGACCCTGTGGGGGTGTTCACTAGTGTGGTGTTGGGAGACCGACTAGGGTTCCCAACTAAATATGCCCCGATAAAGGATGAACCAATAAGGGTGGTAGTGTTCCATCTTTGATGCCTAAATGGCGAAAGACTTGGAACCCCTCCCGATAATTGGGGGAAGTCCAAAAGACGTCTAGATCGATGAGGTCCCGTTGGGTCTATTTCGACGTCGACTAGGTATGGTTTTGGAAAAATTTGAGAGGATAGAGATTATAATCAAAGAAAAATTCCGATCGCATAGATAAAACAAAGCGAAAATAAAATAATTTTTCCCTTTAGATTAATCCTATGTGATCAGTCAATAAAAAAATATGGTTTTTTTTGTTTGCATATGATACTCAAATCCTAGAAGATCTAATAACCCTCACATGCTCAAATGTAACTGGGCCTTGAGAATATATCTTGCGAATGCTGGCACAATGTCCCGAAGGAACTAGCGACACCCCCAGTCAACCACAGAAAATACACCAAGGTAAGGGTAGAGGATCTAGTGCTTGCCTGCACCGTCACCTATAGGGAAAGGATTCCCTAATTTTGGCCACTAAGCACCACCATCCCACATTAGCATTCGAGTCTTTGGCTTCTTGGTAGTTCAGCTAATAGTACCGAGTATCAGCTGGGTCGGGTAGCCCCAACTGATACCGCGCGCACTTCACCTAAACCTAACCCCCTCGGAATCGGATCTTTGCCACGCTTGGGTTTTCTTTTCCGTGGGCTGATAGGTGGATTTGAAAGCTCCCTAAACAATCAAATTCTATGTTTCAAGATGAAGAATGGCCAAGGTGACTTATTGGATGCCTACCCCCTTGATTCTAACTTTTTACTATAAATTCTTTTGTGGCCCCTGTGGGGAGAATTTACTGAGTTTTGTTAAATTAGTTTTAGGTGTCTTTACTTTGCTTAGGGTGTGGATGTGTGTGAGAAAAACTTGAAAAAAACATAGTTTGAACGTGTGGATATGCGATGATCCTTTTCAAAATCCCCTATCTAAACTATGTTCTATTGTTCCTTGCTCAAAAGAAAAACATGCGTGGATATGGGCCACTTTCAATTTTTCCTAGTTAATCTATGTGATCAACTAAAGGGAGATGGTGAGTTGTGAATAGAGAGTGTTCATATGCTTGCCTAGGATCACTGGAGGGTGCAAAGGCAAAAGAGATTACTTTCTCTTCTATCGACAATTCAATGTTGGTCCCGAAATCCTAGTGCAAAAATTGAACTAAACGAATGAATTTTACACTAGAAAAAAGAACTAGCTAAGCATGCGTGGACTTGGGCCACTTACTTTGGCTAATTACCTAGGTGTTTTGGTACCTAAATTTGAAAAACACAAATTATTTTGGAATGCAAGTTAATTTGCCTCCTACTTAAACTATGTGTTAACTTTGCAAAAATCAACTTGAAATAAAACTAACACCTAGGCTACTAAAAGCAGTGAAGAATGAGCTTTAGAAAATTGTGGGGCACCTCAACCAGTGCTGGAAGATGTATTATGGGCTGCCAACCAATTTTACAAGCAGGGAAATATGGAATTAGTGGAGAAAATTCCCCTTCTATTTTTTGCACGCAAAACGCTGAAACTGGCGCGATTTCTGCGCATAGGTCAGCTCTGAACGCACGCACTGGGGCGCACCTATCTATGAGAAATGTGTTGCAATTTTCCTGCAGAGTAATTTTTGGGAGCTCTTCCGATTCAATCTGTCACTAGGGATGAACCAGGAAATGAAGGAGAGAAAGGGGCAATTCCAACCCAACTTCACAGGAAAGATAGAGGTCTTTGCAAAAATGCAAAACCACATAAACTTGGAAATAAAAGTTAGTGGAGTCGCTAATCCTGTGTTTGGCGCACGAATGTACCAAATCAAACTTGGTTAAGAGGGGTGGTTTTTCCCTCTTAAGTTATTGGTCAAAAGCAGAAAATATATGGCGTCAAGCAAGTTAGTGGAACATGCTCAAACATGGGCATACTAGATAGAGAAATAACATGCATATTCAAACATAAAAATTAAACTAAAACTAAAAAAAATAACACAAAAGCTCTAAATAGAGTCAAACAACTTCAATAATCCAAACGACAGTGCTTACGTCCCCTCTTATTGAGTGCATGTAGGAAATGAGGGTCAAACTTTAACCCACTCTCCAAGGGGCCCTTGGAACTATGGATCTCCAAGTCCTGATGCAATGATGTCTTTACTTTCGAGCTACATTGGCGCAAAGTCTCCCTCTCTCTACTATGGTGGACTGGAGTTGTTGGATGGCCAACAACTGAGTCCCCTCTATCTCTGCTTTGGATCACACACTGCTAGTATTGCTTGGGGAAATTCTGGACAACATAACAATGTGCTCTCTTATTGTTCATCTCTTGGTGGCCTTTTATAGGAGAATTAAAATCCTCCTTCCCTCTCTTGGTACATTGGATAGTGACCCAAGAGAGGAGGGTGATTGTGTGCCACATTTATTCCATTGTCTGCTCCCTTGAGGTCCTAAGGAGGCTTGGGTGGTTGTCCTTAGGCGACTTCAAGTGTGGAATCAATGTCTTGGAGTGTTCCTTGTGGTCCCCGAAAGTGACTTCCGCCACTCCCAGGATTGCGTGCCTTTTCATGCTTATCGAAGAATTTTGCGCGCAAAGGCACTTTTGACTGGGTCTTCCTGTGCACAATTTGATTTTCCCTTTTAGACCTTAGAGATTTTTAAATACTTTAGATTCTCTAATTTCTTTCAACCCTGTTAATCCTTATGCCTGACATTAAATAATTTCATATTTTCTTGTCTGATTTTCCAATGATAACAGGCTCAAGAATGCAGGGGCTACATTTTAGCGGGTTATGGACATTGCTTTCTCAAATGAGAACAATGTATTTCTTGTGGTTTACCTTGATGATGTTACTGTCTTCTCACATTCATATGATGAGCATCTACATCACTTGAGAATAGTGTTTCAAAAATGTAGGAAATTTGGCATCTCGTTGAATCCTAAGAAAAGCTTATTTTACATGGAGGAGGGAAAACTGCTTGGGCACATCATCTCAAAATATGACATTCACATTGATCCCTCTAGGATTGAAGCAATTCATCAATTGGAATTCCCAAAGAAAAAAAAGGAGATCCAGCCATTCAACGACAAGATAAATGTTTTGAGGAGATTCATCCCCAATCTTGCTGAGCACCTTAGAGATATGACAGATATGTTGAAGAAGGACAACGAGCTAAGATCGTGAGAAAATGCAAAGAAATCATTCAATTCAGTAAAATTTTCTCTAACATGTGCAACCACATTGATCAACCTTGATTATACTTATACTTCATTATCTTTTCATTCGCTTCTGAGCACTCTTTGGCTGTCGTATTAATGCATAAAAAGGATTCGAAGACGGAGCAACCAATTTCATTTTTCAACCGGACCATAAGAGATGTAGCGTTAAGATACAACATTATTGAAAAACAAGCTTTGGCCTTGGTGAAAGCATTGAAGTACTTTCGAGTACACATCTTACACTCTCACATCATAGCTTATGTTATGAATGCAACGGTAAAAGATGTGTTGATGAAAACTGATCCCGAAGGGAGGTGAGGGAAATGAATTGTAGCCATGCTTGAATATGATCAGGAGATCAAGCCGAAAAATTTGATCAAGGGATGGGGTTTGGCAAAGTTGATCACTGAATCTAATTTACATGCCCTTTACATAAATACGATTTCTACACTATCTGAAGAGGAGGTTCGTAACTCGTTGACACAAGTATCTAAGATTTTCATTTCATCCCATTTGTATGTTGATATCGTTTATGTTCTGCAACATTTAAATCCTCTGTCAGGTGTGTCTAAAAGAAACAGTATATCACTGAAATTAAAGGCTTCAAAATATTGTATTTTAGCCAGTGTTTTGTATTGGAAAGACCTGAGAGGTGTCTTGTTGAAAGTGAAGCGAAGGAGTTGATGAATGACTTTCACAAGGGTGATTGTGGCGGTCATTTATTCTGGAAGACCACAATGAACAAAGTTTTGAGGGATGGTTTCTATTGGCCTAATCTTTTTGCTGATGTGTACAAGACCGTGATGAGTTATCACAAATGTCAAATTTTCCAAGGGAAGAGGAAATTGCTCCTGCTGCGTTTGCAACCCATATTGGTCTAGGCACCATTTCAGCAATGGGGTCTCGATTTCATAAGTGATATCCATCCTACATAATCTGCCCAGAACAAGTGGATTTTGACGGCTACATATTATTTTACAAAGTGGATTGAGGAAATCCCAACCAGGTAATAAACTGATTTGGTTATCATTCAATTTTTGGAATCTAATATCTTATCTAGATTTGGTTTTCCATAGAAGATCATCACAATTAATGCAACTGCATTTAAGTCCAAAACGCTGGTGGAATTTTGTGAGAAGTACAATATCACACTGGGTCATTCAACTGCATACTACCCACAAGGCAATGGATTGGCTGAGTCTTCGAATAAGTCTTTGGTCAATATTATCAAGAAGATGTTGGAGGTAAATACGAAAAATTGGCATAAGAAACTCATCAATTCCTTGTGGGTAGACATAGTAAGTAATAAGAAGTCCATAGGCATGTCACCTTCTGAGTTAGCGTATGGAGTTGATACAATATTTCCTACTTCTCTTGTTATTCCATTCATGAATATATTGCAGGAAGTTGGCAGCGAACCAAATGATGTTCAACGGTGGATAAACTAAATGATTCATTTGCAACAAACTAGGGAGGAAGTGTTTCAAACCACTTCTAAGCTTCAAGAAGGAATCAGAAATTGTATGACTGCAAAACAAAGGTAGATGAATTCAATATGGGTGATGTGGTCCTTCGTTGGGATGCTTCAAATGAAGATAAAGGAAATCATGGTAAGTTCGAGAATTTGTGGAAAGGACCGTACAAGATTTCAGCTTCAAGAGGGAAGCATGCTTACTTGTTGGAAGAAATGAATGGACAAGACTATGGAGGAGCACCATTAAATGGTAGCCTTCTCAAGCACTACCTCTTTTGATCAAATTTCTGAAGTTTCCAAGCATCATTGTACATATCATTTTAATTTTCTGCCAAAGTGTGAAGGAATTAATCATCGAAGCTTGAAGCCTGAGGTGAAGGCCATAAGGTTTACTTGATTGATTGTTGATCTATAAGTACAATAAGTTTTTCTTTCAGTCAAAGTCAGTTCAGTTTATCAGTCAGTTTTTAGTTTTGTGATTGGTCTTTTGATTTTTAACTCCATGCCTAATTAATAAGGCTACTTGGTCTACGATGTTCTTGACACCTCCAAGGAGCTTCCATCCCCAGTTGGAGCCAATGTTAGTGCCTGCCAGTTTTTCGAGTCACTGGTGATCAAATATGCTCTTATAATGTTTTTTTTAGGGTCTTAAGTCAAATTTTTATGGTTTCAATAAGTCTTCAAATAAAATTTGGTCACTGACTAGTGTGTCTAGGTTTGTTACTACTCCTTTCAAAAATTCAGGTTTTGGTCATTGCCATCATTTAGTTGGATGAGTCACCACTGAAATGTCTCCATTATCATCTCATTCACACCACCATGGTCATCATTTAGTTCATTTCATGAAGTGTCACCATTAGGTCTTAAGGTCAAAATCATATAAAATTTGTCATTTCACTAATGAATCTGGCATTGACGGAGTAGTAATACGGAAAATGCTCAATAAAGTATTTTAAAAGTGTACTTTTATTTCAATCATGATGTAATATGTTTCTCAATGTTTTTAAGCTGCAATTTTAAATCAAAATGTAATAAAAAATACATGGTGGGGCCACTACACCATTATGAGGAGAATTTGATTTCCAAAAGCTACAAAGGACCATACAAGAATTTCTTTCACTCATTACATTGGAATTAAGCACTACTCACCAGCAAAGACTATCTTAGCATAACAAGCATCGAAGGACACTCTCAAAAGGTGATTGGCACCCTCTCTAGGCAACCACACTGCGTTTTTGACCCTTCACTACGTTTTCACTTCTAAAGGAAAAAATTCATCTTCAAGGGTTTTCAGTGGCAATTGAAGGTTCCATCAGTGTGTTGACAATCAAGTTGAAGATCTTTCCACCTCCTATCAACATTTATTTCATTGTTTCGATGGTGAAACCCTCCTAGAGTCCACACGCTACGTTTTTGGTGGGTGAGATCCATAATTTGAGTTTCAAGAAAAAACACCTAATTAACTACATATTCTACCCTTACCCACACCCAAATATATTTCCCACAACCCTCTCACCCTCATTTCCCTAACCCCTACACCTAACCCTAGCTCCTATGCTGTGTTTTCGGGCAGTTTTAGGGTCAATACTATGTTTTAATTCCCTACACTAATTTGTACACTCTTTTTATCATTATCCACCTCCCTAAGCTTCCTAATACACCTATCTACATCCCAAAATTTTCCTACCCACATATCTTCTCTCTAATCCCTTCATCTCCTCCCCTCAGCTACTTCCCCTTTCTTTCACTAGGGTTTTTTTTTTGCAATTGTAAACAATGGAGGGAGGAAAGAAACCATACAAAAAAGGAGGACAAGTGTCAAGGTTTGAGCCACTTAACACTCAAGAGTTGATGTCTTCATAATTGGTGAAACAATGTTTTCAAAATGTAGGATGTTTAGGGTTTTCTGAGAAAATCCAACAAGTGGGATATCATGCCAAGTTAACAAGCTTGTTTTCCACAAACCTTAGGAGAGATAAGGTCACCATTGCAGTATTGAGTTTTACAATTTAAATAGAGGCCATAGCCACAACTACAGGGATACCAAATAGTAGATAAAAGTGGTTCAATAACTCAGACTTGGATGTTCAAAATTACATATATTTCATTAAAATTCATTATAAAGATGCCATCAAGAAAATTTTTACTTTTGGAAAGTTGCTAGACAAGTTTGCTCCATTTATGAAGGCCATAATGAGGTATTTCACATGTGAGGGTAGATTCTCAAGGTTGTAAAAATATCATGTCAGATTGTTGATGCATTTCAGAGGTGTAAAAACTCTCAACCTACCTTACTATCTCCACAAAAGCTTGGCTAAAATGGCAGTTAAAGTGCAGCATAAAGAGAGTGATCACCAAGCTAGTCTTTTCCACCATGGCCTCATAAAAATCATTGTCATACAACAACTTACATAGATGAAAATATCTTGGGAAACATTAATTAGTCCACTGTCTTTCCCCCCTGCTAGTCAACCTACTAGCCAAAGTACACCATCAACAACACCATCAGCACCATCCAAGCCAAAGAAGGTTGGCTCGTCTAGTATAATTTCAGTAAAGAGAGCACCTAGGGCTGAGGTGACTCAAACATATCAAAGAGGAAAGAGGCTTGTGTTTTTTCCAAAAAAAATTTAAAGGGCCAAGCCTACATCAAGTGAGAAAGAAACATCATCACAACATGAAGCACCAATGCAAGATGAGGAGCCATTCCATCTTGACACTGACATGGAAGATTTGGAGGTGAATGAACTGAAAAAATCTGTAGAGCATATCATTATGGATAAGGATTCTGAGATCATATAACTTAATGAGAGGTTGTCAAAGGCTAAATTTTTGGTTTCATTCTTGCAGCAAGAGAATATGCAATTAAAGGTAAATCAACTACTCTTGAATAAGCTAAAGTTGATTTCTGCAAAGAAGATGTAAAGGGTAAAGCAGTGGTTGAAATTGAGGATTCTAATGATTAGGAAGAACGTGTAAGAAGAAATATACCAAGTACAAGAGGCAACAAGAGGGCACTTGAGCAACAGAAAGAAGCATCTCTGCCAAGAACTCAAATGAAAGTTGATGAGCTCACCATGGTAGAAATTGAAAAATACATGGTAGGATGGCTTGAAAGAGTGAATGTCCACATGGAAATGCTTCTTAGGAAGGAAAATATCAACAATAAACTACAAAGACACATGTCCACACATTAATACACAAGAAATCATGCGTCTCAGGTAAGAATCAAGCAGTTGAAGAAAAGGTTGAAAGAAACCCTAATGAGGAAAAAAGAGAAGTATAAGTTGGATTTGTTAGTTGAGGCCTCTCCCATGGCCTAACACATCCTTATTTCACTTCAAGGAGAAAGTTTGGAATAATTTTGAGTTTGGAAAAAAATTGACAAATTTAGAAGTTTTGGGGCATTTTGGAAATTTTACACAATTTTTGGTCCAAAAGGGTAGCGAGCCTCACGCTGCGCTTTTGTTTGGGACATAAAAATGAAAAATATTTTGCATTTTTTATTTCTTTTGAGTTTTACATAAACTTTAGCTATTGGGAGAGCCATGTCAGAACATTCTCGTGGGTGAAAAGGTAAAAAATCTACCAAAAAAACCTTTCTGCCATGTTTTTCAGAGGCATGCTATGTTTTTGGAGTAGTTGTGGGAGAAATGATTTTTGGAGGACTAGAGGTAGTATTTTTCAGTTCTTGAAGATTCCATGATGTAGTAGACAGGTAGAGCTTTCTCCAACATCTTTCATATCTTTATTTTGACCTAGGTAACCCCTCCAAAATTCACTTACAAGCAACATCCTACATTTTCTCCAAGCACGCTACGTTTTCAGGCAATTCACTACATTTTTTCCTAGAAGTCATTTTTCTCAGTTTGCTCAGTCCAGTTTGACTTTTGCTGATGTAATTTGTCATTTTTTGGGTTGTAATGATGTATTTAGGTGTAATTATTCTTTTCCAAGAAAAAAATTAGTAGACTCATGCTTTTATAGGTTCTAATGGTCAAATCAATCAGTTTTAGGTCAATTTGGGAGTTTGTTTTAACCTCCCTAGTCTTTAGGTTTTGGTTGGAGGATTTTGTGTAATTGATTCTATATTGAGAAATTCAATCCTGGGAGAGAGGAAGATGTTTTCTACGGTCTATATGTATCTTTTTTTTACTGATCCTCAAGGTTGGACATCATAGGGTGGAACTCTTGTAACTTGTACTTCATATTTTTATACATGAAATCAAAGGACCAATTGCACCTATTATTCAAGAATTATTATGTTGTGAGTTTGTGATATTGTATTTTCTCTGTTATATTTTTCTATGAATGATATACATGTATCCTTTCCATATCTTCCTTCTTCAGTGATTTTCCTAAGAGATTTATAAGCAGAATTATTTCATGAAATCTTTGTTTTTATGGGAATGTCATTTTATGTAATATTCCTTCTTGTTTAATGAATTAATGGTGCACATGATCATTAAGATCTTATTTCACTTTCAAACCCTACTTTACACTGACAAACTCCTAATCCCATCACAAAAACATAGCTATATTTCTCCTCCATATCTCTTACAGTTGTGACCTTTGATACTTTGACCTAGTTACCTAATTTTCATCCTCGAACCAGCAGAAAAACCCTAAATCTTTCAAAACCCTAGAGCTGAGCTATCTAGCCTAAAATTCACTCTTGCAACAGTCAGATCCTTGGCTATGTTTTTCATAGAGAGAGCCCTCTATGGTTTGGTAGGGCTATCTACCAAACTAAAAGCTTGGTTTGAGATTACCTCCCTCGATTTCCTTTCATCCTTGGGACATTATGGAGGCCAACAAGATGATTAGAGATCTCGAATTTTATGAGGCGACGGTGACGCCGCCATTCGTTAATGTGATATGAAATGTGAGTGGTAGTTGACTACTTCAATGAGGTGAGGAGGTGGGTATCGGTTTCATACCAGACAGGTAACTAGAAGTGAGTGAGGAAATCCATAGCCAACGAGTTAAAATAAAATAAAATACCTCAAGGGAGCTCAATATACCACTTGGCTGCAATACCGGTCAGAGTACGTTGCAAAGGACGAAGACGAATTCAATCGTCAACCCAGGGGTTAGAGGAGCACCACAAGTGGTATGTCATGACATGGGTTTAGGGGTCTTCCCAAGACTTGCCTTCAGATTTAGGACAATATCCCGAGATTTTGGTCAGAATTGGTGGCCAATGCAACTGATGTTGGATAGGGTCATTTGTAAGCTTTGACACATCCAAAAATTCCAACATAGCCAAAAATGACATGGGAGGAAGAGGAGGAGAAAAAGGTCATGGGTTCCAACCCAGTTGATACATATTTTCCCCCCAATAGGGTGAATTCTATCTTGGATATGCATATTTCCCCCATTGCTGGTAAGGACCTTCCTGCAGCTGTTGTTGAACATAGGGACCTTGCTGAACATAGGGTCTATCCTGAGGTCCCAATTGGGTCTGTTGGTATTAAAGAGTATGCTGATATTGAGCACCAGAATAAGGCCCAAATTGGGGTCACTGGTACTGACCATGAGGAAGTGACTAGTATTGAGTACCAGATTGACCCAGAGGGAGATTCAGACCAGTTTGGGTGTAAGGACCAAACTGAGGGTTGGTTGCAATAACCCCTGTCAGAAGCTGGGGCTGTTGGACATAATACTGAGAGGCACTTGGTCTAGGGACATACTAATATTATACATTTAATGGTTGAACATACTGATGAGGGATGTTAGATTGTTAAGCATACGAATAGGATATTTTCAGTTGCTGAAGAGGTTGTTAAACCTGAGAATATTGAGTGTGGGGTTGGTGAACGACTAATGCGGCTAAAGTAGGTTGACAACTCGAAGGAATGGTACTTATGATAGTGTTCCTCGGTTGTGAAGACCATGTCCAAATTAGACTAGAATTAGGTTTTCTTGCCCCAGGAATGGGTCCAGAGTTTAGTGGCCCCCCACCTGATAGAGGAGGTACGTAAAAAGAATTAGATTGCCCCCCAAGCACGGACGAAACTGTAGATTGCCCACTCAAGGGTGGAACTGCAGTAATCGTATATGGTGAAAAGGGGGTAGAGGATACTATTGAAAAATTCATTTGACCAATAGTAACTGTAGGTCAAACAACAATTTCAGACGTGGTAGCCACATTCGAAATGAATGGGCCGAAAGACGAGGGAATACCCGTTGACCAAATGGAGTTCGGAAATAACTATGTGGCACCAAAAGCTCCTGGAAAAAGATTTCCCAAAGAATTATACCCTTTTGGAAGTGGAGATGCAACTTGACTAAATGATATTTTGGTCCCACTAACTGAATCATGAGGTGTAGAACCGAAAAAATTTCCTTCAAAGGGAAATACAAATGAGGAGGCTTCCGGAATATAGGTGCCAATGGTTTCCTATAGAGTACTCTAAGGAGCACTCACGAATGGGACATCATCAACATCAGATTCCATTTTGTCAAGAAATAATTGACAGAAAGTAGAGTGAGATGCTACTGAAGAAGAAGGAAGGGAAACTCTGGGTTGACCAAAAGGGCTATAATCATGTTGAGGTGATACCACAATCAGATCAAAGAGTGGATTTTCAGGAAAGACCATAAACTATGCAAACAGGTCAGGGCTTTCTAGCTCAGAGCCTTCTAATGTCGTCCAAGGAGAATCATCAAGTGGCGGTCGAGATGAAATGGGTTGTACACTAATGACAATCCTGAGTTTGGCACCTTGAGCTTCAAGGGGTCTAACTGGAAACCGGGGGACTCAGGAGGAGGGATGAGGTGAATCCAATGATTCACCCACAATGACCTTTCAATACAAGATCAAAGAAGGAAGAGATGAAAATATCAAAAACCCACAATTTACCAAGCAATAATGAGGTTGGAGAACTGCATGGGTAAGATGTTTTCGTGGGTAGTTACTTTTAGAATTAACAAAAAATAAATAAAAAATGGTGTACTAGGCATATTACACACCTTGGTGATAAATGATAGAAAAATGACCAAGGAATTAACGTACTACAATTGATCTCCCCGAATTCTATGTTTGGTGTATCATGTTTACAAGGCAGCCAACTCGGTTACCTATGGTAGGATTGAACCCTAGTGGTGTCTCCCCAAATATACACGACGATACGTGGGAATCCATCTGTAGTAGTGTTGTCTAATGCGTAACCATTTGATGATAGTGCCCAAAATATACTGATCATACATCAATATAATTCCATATGTGGGGCGGGATATCACCCCCGGGCTATAACGCAAACCGTTAGCGACAACTCCTACATTTTATGACGTCGGAACACATCTCTAGCCTAGACCTCTAAATTTTATCGTTAGTTCAAAATGATCCTTAAGGTAAATTGGGTAAATTTTAATGTTGATCTTGAGTTAAGTTTTAGTTTCTGTCTCAAAATCAATGTCACTTGAATCCTATGATGCAGGCTAAATGCAAAAAGAAACTATTTCCATTTCCATGAAGTCGAAACTATTTAGGGAAGATATGAAAACAAAAGTGGAATCAATGTAGCAATCAATGATGCCCCCTCAACTAGTTCAAAACTATGAAATGGTATTCTTTCCAATTGAATTCACTTTTCCCAAAAATGCAACTTATTTAAAAAATGAAAACATTTCTCTCTCCCACTAAGATGCATAAAATGATACTCCTTTTTTTATTTTTAACTTTGAAATGAAATCAAAAGTAAAAAATGAACAAAACGAATGAAGGAATGCAAAAAAACACTTTTCACTTTTCTTTCAATCAAACGGAAATCAAAATCGCTTTAAAAAATACACGAATGAAATTCTTTTCACTCCCTTTTTCAAAACGTTAAAGAAAATCCAAATCAAAAACTAAAATGAAAAGCACTTTCAGTTTTTTTGAATTTGGAAAAAGACACACTCTTCTAGACTCGTGAATACAAAAATTTGTGATCCTATGTTTGACACTAAGTTGAAGGTAAGATCAGAAATGCAGTGATGACCAGTGCATATGAAAAACTACTTCAAACCAAGTCAGAAGCAATGTGACGAAAGGTGTTTGAAATGGTTAAAAATATCCGAACTTGTAAACAAGTTAAAGAGACAAAAACACTCGCTCAAAGAAGAAAATCAAGTCAAACACACAGGTAGGAGGTCATTGAGACCCTACAGTCATTCTTCAGGGGCCAAGACACACTAGAAAAATAAGGAGAAACCCTAACTTTTCCTAGTTCTGA
This sequence comes from Pinus albicaulis, assembly GCA_034641835.2. Taxonomy (NCBI): domain Eukaryota; kingdom Viridiplantae; phylum Streptophyta; class Pinopsida; order Pinales; family Pinaceae; genus Pinus; species Pinus albicaulis. The sequence goes on along the minus strand of CM076574.1, from coordinate 1,266,673,822 downwards.
GATCAACGCTTCTATGATAAGTAGTGTTTGTCATCAATAATTTTGATTTTATCTAAAGATGACTAAGTTGACAATCTCAGCTTTCTAGAAACAATATTTGCACAAACATTGTGAGTTCTAGAAATCTCACTGCCTTCATTATCCTAAATCTATCAATTCACTGAAAATCTTCACTCAAATCCTCCAAGTTATCCTGCCATCACAAAAAGAAGCTGTTTTTAGGCTGTATTCACCATTTTTCACCTCCATCTCCTCTGCCAAATTTTCACTCATTTACACCTATCCCAATAGTCATTTTCCCCTTCAAAAGGGACTTATTCCTCTTCATTTACCCTCCATTCCCTCTAAAAAACCTTAAACTTTGTAAAAACTCTCCTACTTGGTTTAAAAACACCTTTTTCACCTTACCGAAAACTCTAAAAAGGTTTAAAAAGCCCTCCTTTTAAGCCTATTTTTCCTCCCATTTAAATATTGGTCTTAAGCCCCTGCGGGCTTAAGCCCTCCACTCCTTTTCTCATATGACCTGAGGGCCCGACCACCTGCTAAAAACCTCGGCCCCCTTTGCCTTAAACTCGGTCCCATCCTCCATTCCCACAGGACCATGCCTTCCCCTTTCCTTAAGTCACTTTCTCCATTTTCTTACCCCGACACAGGTTTTCCTCCAAGCAATCCCAGCCATTGTTCAAGCTCGATCTAATGGCTACCGCGCTCCCCGCATCTCCTTCTTCTCCAGATGCACACTCCCGCTACCCGACAAGATAGCTGATGCCACGCTCCTGGTCCCACCTTCCACCCATCACACTTGTGCCTGGTCCCGTGTCCTTTCCGCACCGTCGATCTCACCGATTGAGATCTGACAGTCCAAATTCGATATCGCGCGGAATTAACACCGAGGTTTAACACCTCTTTTCCATGCGAAAAAAGTGGTTTTTCTTGGGACACGTGGAAATCGATGAATGGAATCGCGTGCTCCCGCCTCAAAACCACTAACCGCCTATTGTCCGCGCGAAAACCACCCGGTTTCGCACAAAACTGCCCTCTCTCATTCTCGTGCCCAAATTCAAATTTTTCGTTGTTTTATCCTAGTTCCTTCTATGAAACCCCTCCACCCATGCATGTCCACTTCCTCAGAACATTGCTTCAATGCCCTGAACCCCTGAAGCAGTTTGTAGCCAATCATGCAGGTTTTATTAAATGTTTTTGTTTATTTGTGCAGGTTTAATGGTGGCCCTAAGTTAAAAGATCATCCCATAGTTAGAGTTTGCAGTGACAAGCCTTGGATGACGATCCAAAAGGGCATATAAGCAAAGAAGAAAGGGATCCAGGGTTTCATATCAATGATTAATCGGTGGCTCATGAGCATTGATCCCTTTTGAAACCCTCTAGCGCACCAAAAAGTCTCCTGCACACCAAAGTGGAGAAAAATAAGTGAGGATTGAAGACCAAAGAAAGAAGATAGAAGATTAAAGCTAAATCGAGGATTAAAGGATGAAAGATCAGTTAAAGACAGATAAAAAAAAGTTTTAAGAAGTCCGAAAAGTGTTAAAGACAGCTGAATTATGAAGGCCAAAAGCATAATCAGACTTTAAACACAGTTTAATGATGAAATTAAGAAATCTTAGGCTAAAGGCAGCCTCGAATATGTCAACAAAGAGAAGTTATTTTACTCAAAATATCTAAAAAATCCACTTGTAGCCTACTTTCTACCTGCAAAGACAAATTGGTAGTTATTACACAGTCAGAAGATATTTTAATCTGTCAAGGAAGTTATTGTAAAAGATAGAGATAGGTTGCAAAGTCAAAATTTTCGCCTATCTTTCCTTAGAAGTTAAGACAGAGTTATTAAAACAGAGGAGTAGTTGCAGTTGTTCCTACCTTGTCCCTTGCATGGTTTTCATGGCTAGGAATGCATTTACTCTGCAATAAATAACACTTGACCCCTATATCAGTTCCACCTCCTCATTTGCAATATAAATATTGCATTGAAACTCATTGTATTGTTGGCATTCGATGACTCTTCAAAGTAATATACAGTCTTGTTGAAATTGAAAGGAAATTGATGTTTTGGAACTTGTGGATGTCTTGACCTGTTTTTTGATGGAGAAGGCTCTATCATTGGATCCCTGAGCTTGGTTGTTGGCGAAGTACTCTAAATCTGTTATTGTTATTTCCTGTTTCATTATGTTTCAGCATTCTCTATTGCAGTAGAGTAAAATGTTTAGGCTAAGAAATGTCTTTTGAAAGCACCTTAGTTCTGTTTACTCTTCACTGTCTTAATGTTTTATTCTGCTAAGATATTCTAAAGAATTTTTAATTGCTCTCTAGGACCCTTAAGCTTGTTTATTTCTGAAATAGTTCAATACAATTGGTCTCAAGAATGATTTATGGTTCTCCCTGCTTACTTGCTGCCACTTACAAACTATTTCTGAAGTCTCCCTTCAAAGTACCATTGTCTGAAGTCTGCCAAAGATGTTTTATTCCGATCATACCCTTTGTACTTTCTTAAATAATTGTTTTGAATGTCTTTATAGTTGTAATCAAATATGTTTAGGCGTTCCCTCTTCTATGAATGTAGTTATTTGTGAATCTTGAATGTTTTCTAATCCTTGAAGGTGGAATCACTAGAAGTTAAATGAATTTTTTGCCTTCTATATTTCATTGGAAAAGTCTGTCTTGAAATTATTATTTTCTGAAGTGTGGTTTGTAGAATTTATGGTTAGCCTTGTCTATTGAATGCCTCTTCATGTTCATATAATGTTTTAATTCCCTTTGTTGAGAAGTACATATAATTAAGGATTCTTAATTTCCCTTAGTTCTACTTTTCATTCTAAAATCCTTGATGTCCATTTCATTCCACCTACAAGACCTTGAAGATCCACTGGCCAAGTTAGATTTGCCCTTTGATACCCCAAATCCATTGATTAAACCTGTTACAACTTCCACTTGACTCCATTGCCCAATGACTTAGAGATTTCCCCTTTTATATCTATGTTTCCTAGATCATCATGTCCAACCAAACAATCAAACAAACTTGCACTTAATAACTAGCCTAAAATCAAACCCTTAAAAGAAAACAAGTCATATCTTTGCAAAAAAATTGAGAGATCCCTCTCTGAGACTAGGAAGGCTAGGTCCTAGAGCTCTAAAGATTGGTTTTGATGTTGCCTTGTCAGTTGGTATGCCAATCTGCCAAATCACAGGACCCCAACATAATGGTGATCACGGTGGGACCTCTAAGTACATAACAGCGTAGAAAGCCCCTATAGACTCATTAGTCCTTCAGTTACCTCAGAAAATCAGCTGATAAGCCATAGAGTAGACTCTGTTTGTTTCACCACCTTAGCTAAGTGATGAATCAAGTGTAGGACACTCTTACAAACCATAGAAATCAGAAAAACCAAAACATTTTAGATTGGTCTTTGAAATACTTATTGGTGGTGGACCATAAAACATTTTACCTTCAAAATAGCTAAAATTTTCCACCTGGCGACTCCACTAGCCCCAGTAGGCCTATTTACCTCACTATTAATTTAGATTTCCTTAGGATTGTGTTAACCAGCCCCTAGGAGTCTAAAATACCTAGTCCCATATTTTAGCAAGACACTAAACACTGAGAGAGGTAAATCTTTGAAAACAATCCTTGAGCTTTTTTAGCCTCTCCACATTTTGAAATTGAAATCTGGCTTCACATAGGATCTATACTAGATCTCATCCAGACCCTAATCCTCCTACAATATTTGATGACCCAAAAAATATTTTGTGGCAAACTTCTAGATCTGGAAATTTAACCACTGTTAGGAATATCCAAAGGCCAAGATCTATTCCTGAAAACCTTACAATCTTGAAAGATCCTCACTTTGAATTTTTTCATACAAAGAACTTATTTAGAACCAAGTCATATAGTGATATAGACCAAGCTGACCTTGAGCCCACAGATTTGCAACAGAGCTTTAGCAGAGAAGCATCACCTTCCACTCCTCTTGATTCCCAGCTTCTCCACCACTTCAGTTCCTTCCATAACAAATCTGCTCATCATCAGTTTGCTGGCCCAAGTGTTTCTTCCACTCCTGCCCACACATCCACTGTTCAAGGCACTCCAGCTCAGCCCACTTTCCCTCTTGTAAATCCACGTCTTGTAAATCCCCCATTATTCCCTACCATGGCAGCATGGTATGCCCCTCTAGTGTTACCACAACCTCAGGTTCCTCTACCCAATGAATATCAGTCCAAAATTTCCTATTTCACTGGAAATGAACCTACTACTACTCAATAGTGCGTAGATAAGATGAATGATGCTTTTGATTATATGGAAATTGAAGAGGAGACCATTAAGATGAGAATTTTTGCTCAAAGTTTAGGAGGAGAAGCCAAAAAATGGTTCAAAGGCTTAAATCCTCATAGCATAAATGATCTCCCTTCTTTATATCAAACATTCAAAAACAAATGGGAAATTAAAAATAATCCTCTCCAAATACTTTCAGACTATAACAACCTTAAGAGAAACACTCGGGAAAGTGTCCAAGACTATTGCACTAGATTCAATAGTGTTTATAATGCACTTCCCCTAGACATGAAACCTCCATTAGGCTTATCTTTGGCCAAATTCCCAGAGGGCTTTGATCCTGACATGGCCTATGTTGGGGTTCCCATGTTTTGGCCAGATTGGCAAGACCAAAAGATGAGACAACATCAAACCACTTTCAGACCTCAGGATCTAGCCCTCCTGGGTCCAGAGAGGGATCTCTCTATAATAGTCAAAGTATATTCGTCTTTGAAGCTCGAATGTCAAGATGTTAGGCTATTTATAGGCACAGGGTTTGTTTGTTTGATTTGTTTTGATTTGGTTGCTGGTTATCAGGAAAGAAAGGTTCAATGTTAGACAAGGGTGAGCAAAGAGGAAAAAGGTAGAGGTGAAGTATTCCAGGACATATTCAAAACCATTGGGCAATGGAGTCAGGAAAGGATTTGCTTGCTAATCAATAGGCAGGCTTTCAAATGGGCTAGTCATCTGAAACATAGGATCTTAAATATGATTGTGTGATATGGACTGATAAGAGAGGAGGAGACAACACAGTTTCAGAGCACAAAGTTAAAGACCTTCTGGTTGCACAAGGATCCTAGTGGACAGGGCTAACTCTAATCCCCAGTGTTCCCAAATCTTCCAACTAAATCCATAACAAGAAACATCTAAGAAGTGAATTCCTTTAATTCATACATCAGAGAGCAGGCAATAACATCCACTACACTGGTTAAACCAACTAAAATCATTTCTTAGATAATACATTCAGGAGAGAAACATCAATGGCCAGGAGAGCAGAAACATAGGGTACCTAACAAGGGTAAATCCTATGCCAATATTCTGATGCAAGCCAGTAGAAACGAAATGAAATGAATGTAAACACAAAGATAGGAAAACATCACCGCTGCTTTAGATCAGGATCCAAAGAAATGTGCTTGTCATATTAAACAGCAATACCAGTGAAGTACAACATTGCCAATAGCTGAATACTCAGTCTGAAATCATATTCCTTAGCCTATCTTACAACTTTACACAGAGACTGTGTCTCAAAAGAAACTACTTGCAGTTCTCTGATAACTGATCAACAACCCTTTACAATGAGTTTCTTCATGAATTTATAGCTCTAGTGGAGCAGAGAAGGTAGGTGAGAAACTAAATGCAGTATTAAAACTTCTGAAAAGAAAGAGGGCCGAAGCCCATTCTGTTTAAATTCTGAGCATTCAATTCCTGTCACTCTTTGGATGGAAGAGTGGTCTTCTTCAGGTTTCCATTAATTCCAGGTATGCCTCTTGATGTACTTTGACCTGCACGACTCTGTGGTGCTATTGATGAATAAACAAAGGATAAATGAATGATTAAGAAGTCTGCCATACTGATGAAATAAATGCTCTGATAGTACCGGAGCTGTTTCAGGGTAGAAAATCTCTCCAGAACACGGCATAGATTGAACACTGCATGGGCGCTTTGTCCTTTATGGAGGAAAAAACATTCTGCTGCTGTAGAAACCCCTGATATGCATTGATTTCTGCGTGCTGTACGTTCTGCGTGGTCCCTGGGTCTTCAATCCGGTACTTTGCCTCGAAATATTTGAACCTAAGGCTTGTATGTCTTCATCTGCGTGCCTTAAGCTCTTTGCTGCTCCATTTATATCTCTGACTATGAAATCCGTGTGTTAATGGCGCCAGAAAGATTTGCAAAGTTTGAACTCTTCTCTTTAATGCAAGTCCTGTTAGCCACCTTCCCGGACTATCTTTTATTATCTCGGCCTTTGGAAGTGGTCTTTTCCTGCGTTTATGTCACTGTGACAGAGATAATAAGCTATGGCGGCTTATCGTCTACCTGCAACCCTGCAGAACACGAAACTGTCAAGAAAACAATAAATGGGGTGGTGGATGCAGTGCGGGTGATGAAAATGATCGTGCGACTGGTGAAATGGTGGAATAATGGAGAGGAATGATGGAGGGAAGTCTTAATGGTGGAGCGTAGAGGAGATTTAAATGAAAAACCTTAATAAACCCTACTTATGAACAAATATATGGGATGGGGGAGAATATACGATGGGTACACGTGAAGGTGACATGGCGGAACTGGGCGACGACGGGAAAGTCAACAGCGGGGAAACAAATCTGGACCGTCTGATCTCAGAGGAGATCGACGGCAGAACATGCGGCGGAGGGCGACGAACGGCGAGCCGAGAGTACGAAGACCATGGATTAAACCCCGCGCAGCTTCGTTGAGCGATGACCGTTGGATGGGCAAGGGCAGATCTCACGGCTGATATGCATATCGCTGCGCGTCCTGTACCGAAAGATAACGTGTGATGAGCAAGCGATTTTGGCATCGTACAGGAGCCATGCGTCGCAGGCTCAGTGGAATCGCTGGGCAATGGGAGAAAACTGCCTACCACCCAAAAGCGGTGCGATAGATACCACCGAGTTTATGGATAGTGCGCGGCGGGGACCAAAGGGGCGGGTACACTCCAAACCGTCGATCTGGCGGGTAAATGAATGGCGATGGCACGAACGGGGGTTTGAACAGGGAAACACGAACGCCGCAGGGTTAATGATCGCCTTCTGATCCATAAAGATCAATGGCCAGGAGCACTCCCGATATACATTAGAGATTAGCGCCTTTCAGGCCAGCGCTCGGTCGTAGCGTAGGGTTCGGTGGGGGGAAGGTGCGGAAGGGGCTAGGCCCAGACTATGCAGAAAATATGATTTTTGGCTCGTTTTTAAAGCATTTTAAGGCCAGCCAGGGCAACGATATGGGAATGAGGGGGATTTAGGCATAAGCAAAGGGAGAATTTAGGGGGAAGAAAGGGGAATTTGAGACAAAGAACAAAGGGGTGAAAATGAAGCATTTTGCAAGCGTGTAAAGGGCAGAAATAAAGCCTTTTGGAGCATAATTCTTTATCAGCAAGGCTTATTGACTCAGAACAACAGAGGGAAATAGACACAAGGTAGGGAACCTGAAAAGGCCGCAAGGATGATGTGTTTTCAAGGGAAATGCATTCCTTGCTGGCTTATGAAACAAATTAGCCCCTTGCTTGCTTGTCAAGGAATTTATAAGGGGCTAACAAAAGGGTTCTGGAGACATGGGAATGACTTTTCTGAAGGAGTCATAATTCATAAAACATCCTTGTGTTTTGATACCCGTGCTTTAAGCCACTTTCTTCTTTGATTTTCAACTGCCACAATATGAAGACATTACATCAACAGAAACACTTTCCCAACAAACTACCTACCCTTCCTACAATCCTAGCATTTTCTCTTCTAGGGTGCATTTGAGCTAGCAGACCCTTACATCATTTTATTTTTGCAAACAGAAAATAAACCTATTATAATTATACCCTTATTACTCCATGAGACCAGATTAGACTGTTGGTCTCATTTGTTTCTCTACCTAATCTAATACCTGCTGGGATTACACTGTCCAACAGATTTCTTCTCTATATTCTACAACATAAATTGAAAAACAGTCAAGCCAGGATTAGATTGTCTGACTTGCTGTGAATCCAAGGCATGAAGGCAGTTGCACGTTGGACAGAGCTGCAGAACATTGAAAACAAAACTGTGAAGGCTTGAAATCTGAAACTTGAAGTGTCCTTCTTCTCTTTGTGACTCAAGTTTTGAGCATGTTAGAGTCACTTCTTTTCTTCATCTCAACTCTGGTTTTGGGCATGTTAGAGCTGATTTTTCTTTCTTCTTTGCTGGTCCAGATTTTGAGCATGTTAGGACCAGCTGCTTTGCTTTCTTTGGCTCAAGTTTTGAGCTTATTAGAGCCAATATTTTGCACTTCTAAGGTTCATGTTTTGCACATGTCTGAACCTCTCCTTTCCTCTGTTTTTTGGAACATTTTCTCTCTTTTTTTTTTAAAACAGAAACTGCAATGGTATGTACAATGGAAATGAAACTGGAAATTGAAAATCAACAGAAGTAGTGTTTGAGAATCCTACCATTGACAGGACCCCCAAACAGCTTTATACCATCTAATTCCTGTAGGAAGAAGGCATTTGAACCCACAGTGGCCTGGATGATGTATGGACCTTGCCGCAGACTGTCAAACTTGCTGTGTTTTCCTTTGTCTGCTCTTCTTGAGTCTCACTTCAGAACTTGATCCCCAATTTTGAAATCAGCAGCTTTGGTTCTCTTGTCAAACATCCTTTTTATATTTTCCTGAACCTTCACTGCTCTGTTGTAAACCTCTTCCCTTGTTTGCTGGAGATGAATTTTCTGGTTTATCCTTCTCACCATACTGTCCTCTTCTGTTTGAATCTCTTGGACCAGCTTGATTACTGGTACCCCAAGGCTGGTAGGAAATACTGCTTCTGTACCATAAGCAAGCTGAAATGGTGACATGCCGATAGATTTCTTTGTTGTAAGCCTGTCAGCCCACAAAGCATGTACCAGCTTGTTATGCCATGACTTTTTGTTCACTTCCAACAGCTTCTTGATGATGATCACCAGGCTCTTGTTTGATGATTCAGCTAATCCATTACCTTGAGGGTAATAAGAAGTTGAATGACCGAGTTCTATTTGATACCTGTGACAAAAATCAACCATTTTCTTGGATCCGAAAGTAGTAGCCTTATCAGTGATTATTTTCCTTGGGCATCCAAACCGAGAGAGGATGTGACCTTCTAGGAAACTAATGATGACTGAATCTGTGGAATTCCTAGTGGGTATGGCCTCTATCCACTTAGTGAAGTAGTTTGTGGCTGTTAGGATCCATTTGTGTTGTGCAGAAGAAGTAGGGTGAATCTCCCCTATGAAATCTAGGCCCCATTGCAGAAAGGGACCTTCAACAGTGATGGGTTGTAGAGGTAAGGGAAGGAGTTTTTTTTTGCCTTAAAAAATATGGCATTTGTGGCAGGAAATTATCATCTTATGGATATCATTGAAGAGTGTGGGCCAATAGTAGCCAGCTTCGAGTATTTTGTTTGCAGTGTCTTTCCAACTCAGGTGGCCTCCACATTCTCCAGCATGGAATTCTTGTTTAATTCTCTCTACCTCGTTTTCAGGCAAACATTTAAGCAATAGGCCATTTGGGTTTTTCCAGTATAATTTTTCATTCAAAACGCAGTATTTTTTGGCTTTTAGCTTTAAGAATTTGGCCTTAGTCTTTGATAGTTCAGGTGGGGCATTGAGGTGTGTAAGCACATACAGAATGTCAGAATACCAAGGAGAGCTCTGAAACTTTTCCTCAATAGTGGGATCAAGAAATTCTTGTTTCTCATCCAAGGTATTTACCATGTTAATGTCTAGGGCTTGTAAGTTTGATTCAGCCATTAGCTGAGCTAAGCCCTGGCCTTTAATTAGTTTGGTGGGTTTTATCTCAAGGTCATATTCTAAAATCACAGCAATCCATTTGCCCCTCTTTCCATCAGGATCTTGGGACAATATATCTTTAACTATGATGTTGGGCACATAAGCTATGGAGTGAGAATGCAATATGTACACCCTGAAGTCCTTTAAGGCCTTGATTAAGGCATAGGCCTGTTTTTCCATCATATTGTATTTCAAGGGTGCATCCCTTAGTGCTTTTCTGAAAAAGGCAATTGGATGTTCCATTCCCTCTGTGTTTTTTTGCAGTAAGACTGTAGCCACTGTATGCTCAGAGGCGAATGAAAAGATCAAGAAATATTTAGAGAAATATGGGCTGATCAGAACAGGAGCTTGGGTGAGTGAAAGTTTTACTGATTCAAAAGATTGTTTAGCTCCAATAGTCCATTTAACTCCTTCACCTTTCTTCAACATATTAGTCATACTCCTAAGGTGTTCAACCAGGTTGGGGATAAATCTCCTAAGGAAGTTGATTTTCCCAATGAAGGACTGTAATTCTTTGATGTTTCTCGGGTGTGTGATTTGTAGTATTCCCTCAACTCTCTGTGGATCTATCTTGATTCCTTTCTCAGATATAATGTGGCCAAGAAGCTTTCCTTCTTGCAGCCCAAATACAGTCTTTTTAGGATTCAATGACAGACCAAACCTTCTACATTTTTCAAACACTTTTCTTAGATGTTTCAAGTGTTCTTCTTTAGTCTTAGAATAGACTGTTATGTCATCCAAGTAAATAACAATGAAACGCCCTATCTCATCTGAAAAAGCTATATCCATCGCTCTTTGGAAGGTTGCACCAACGTTCATCAGTCCAAAAGGAATTTTTACATACATAAAGGTGCCCCATGGAGTGGTAAAAGCTGTTTTGAGTTGGTCTTCTGGGATTACTAAGACTTGATTGTAACCTGAGAAACCATCTAGCAGGGAGATTCTCTTAGAGCCTACTACTTTCTGAAGAATGTGTTCCATTTTTGGCAGAGGGTAGTTGTCTTTGAGTGATTCTCTATTAAGATTTCTGAAGTCAATACATAATCTAATCTCCCCTGTTTTCTTTCTCATAGCCACTATGTTTGATACCCAATCAGAGAACCTCACAGGAACTATTATGCCTGCTTCATACATCTTTTTAATCTCTTTTTCAACTGCAGGCAATTGTTTTGGGTTTATTCTGTGAAGTTTTTGTCTAAAGGGCTTCTGATTTTCTTTCAAGGGTATCTTATGCTGTATGATGCTTGTGTCATAGGCCCTTAAGTCTTTGTAACTCCAAGAAAACACATCAATGAATTCCTTGAAAAGGTCAATGTGTTTTTTCTTCATGTCCGCAGGTAAAGACTTAGCCAGTTTAATAATTTTGGGCTTATCTTCAGTGCCTATGTTACATTCTTCCATGTCAGAGTCTGCATGTTCTATAGTGGGCCTTTTTGCTACATCATCAAAGTCAAAGAGGTCCTCTAAGGGTGCCAGGCCTCTGGGTATATTCTTATCTTTGGCCTGCAACACCTCCATCTCCTCAATTTCTGTGTTTTCACAATTTCCGATTGAATTTCCAGTTTCTTTGTTTAAAGCGTTTATCTCTATGTTACGGGGTGTCTCCTCCTCATCTGAGGGTTCCTCACTTAGGCAGCTGTCACTAGACACAAAGTCTGAATCAGAAAATTCAAACTCATTTCTGCCTACCAGGAAATCTTCAATCTGTTTGTCTCCTTCAAAAACCTGCCAATATTTTTCGTTGTCCAGCACTGCAGGTCTGAATTTGGTCTGAATGATGATTTTCTAATTGCTGGGAGTCTTAGGGAATGAACTATCTAGGCAAGCTAATCCGTTTGCAATGAAATTTTGACTCCTAGGAACAAACACTAATTCGTATTCAACAAATGTTTTCAATAAATCCATAGTGTCATTCCTGTAAGCGCTTAATCTAGAATGTTTCGCTGTGTATTCACCATTCACCTGTTTAATAATCAGCTCAGAGTCTCCATGCACAGTTATCCTACGGGCTCCTAATTTTCTCAACAAGTTTAAGCCTAGGATAAGGGCCTCGTATTCTGCAACATTGTTTGTACATTTGAAGTGCAGGTTGCAAGCATGGCTCTCTGCGTAATCACTCTCTGTGTTATGTATCCACACTCCTTCCCCAACAGTTCTTCTTGTGCAGGACCCATCAAAATTCATCTCCCACAAGGGTTCATTTTTCGTTATATCGTCATTTCCTTCCCTATAGCTGGGTTCGCCATTATGTTGCGTTATAGGGTCAGCACTAGGCCGTGGGATGTTTAGTTTTTCGTTATGGATGTGGAAGTTAGAGAGGGGACTAGTTGGCTGATTGCATTCTGTCTCTGGTTCACTTTGCGTTGTTGTTTCAGTGCACTGTTCAAATTTTTCTACGTCCTCCTCCTCTGGGCCTAGGGTAGATATTATGTTAAATTCCATTGGCTTTGTTTCATCATGTGTACCTTTGCTTGTATCTACGTTTCCAGATTCTGGTCCCTCCAAAGATTCATCATTGCAGAAGATAAAGGAATCCAGGTCTGTATGTACAGAGTATAGAGGAGAGTTTTCAGGCTTTTCAGGGCTACTAACTAGGAATTTCATTTGTGCTTCCCTGTACAGTCTTTTAAGTTGGCCAAAGATTGGGATTGTGGCATAATCCCCATCCATCTGCATTATTCCTTGCAGCTTGGCTCCCCACGATCTTGATAATAACATGCCATATTTGGGTGGCACATCTGCCACAACAACATCCATGACCATACACTTGGCAGGAGTCTGAGTAAGGCTCACACACAAATCTTTGATCATGCCAAGACACTTTACTCTACTAGAGTCAAATGAATATAGGTCTTTATAGGGACGGGTTATCTCTAGGCCTAATATTTCCATCAGTACTTTAGGCATCAGGTTGTGTGATGCTCCAGAATCATGCATTGCATTGTGGAGAATCTTATCATGGATATTAAGACTGATATAAAAAAGGGGCACTACCCCTTCCTGAAACTTTCCTTCTATCTTTGGACCAAACAGAAGGGCAGGTTGATCATCACTCAGATTTACAGTGTCACTGTTCTCACCTAAATTCAATGCTTTCAAAATTTTTCCTTTATATACACCCTGAGTGGCCAGCTCAGAGAGTGGGACAAAGATTTTGATTTTTGCAATCTCACTCTCCAAATTGAAAGTGGACTAACTCTTTGGAATGTTTAACTCTGTTTTGTTAGCCATCTCCTTAGTGGTTGAATCAGTGTGTTGATTCTCGTTATGTACAGTGTTTGTGACAGTTTTATCAGGAGCACTAACTGCAGTGCTAGTGCTGCTAGCTGCTTTACCTTGCGTATCAGTGTTTTGGTTGTATTTTTCTTTGTTCTTTCCAGAACTCTCAGCTGCTGATTTGTTACTTTCAGAAGTTGCTTTAGAAGTTTTCTCAGGTCTTTTCTTGATGGTAACCTCAGAATCCTTAGTTTTGGAATTGTCTTGACTCTTCTTGCTTCTGAGCTCATATTTCTCTCTGACCTGCATCATGGCATTTTCAAATCCCAATATGTAATCCTCGGTTTCTAACCATTCCTCATCCCAACCAGAGGGTGAGGGCTGATCTTCTTCCGAGTAACAGTTATGGATTGAATCCTCTATTTCAAACATATTAATTTTATTTCCCTCAGACTCTTCTATGATTCCCTCATCTTCATCAAGAAATTTTTCTTGAAATGGGGGAATGACTTGTTGAAATGATTCTCTTTGTCTATTGGGAGTGTTATTATTTCTTCTAAAGTTTTGGTTCTGGTTTTTGTTCTGATTGCTAACTGTGACAACCATATTTTCCATCATTTGCTGTAGTCTTTCCACGTTTTTAGACAATTTATCATAATTTTGGTCAGACGGGGAAGCTACATTGTCATCTCTGTATGTTACCCTTTTCTCAGATCTTAGTCTTGCTCTTTTCTCAATTAGATTTGCCTCTATGTTCACTGCTCCTTTCTGCATGTCCTCCAATGTGTTGTACTCTTTATCCCTAAGCTCATAGGCCATGTCAGCATCAAAGCGTTCGGGGTATTTTTCTAAAGCCATGCCTTGTGGAGGTTTCATATGTGGAGGGAGGGCATTGTAAATGCTGTTAAATCTTGTCGTGTAATCATGGACACTCTCTCCTACGTTTCTTTTGAGGCTCATGTATTCTGCTAAGAGTTGGCGAGGGTTAGTCTTAGTTTCCCATTTGTTTATGAAAGTCTGATATAAAGCTGGAAGATCATTGATGCTACCTGGAGCTAGGCCCTTAAACCATTTCTTCACATCACCCCCTAAGCTTTGGGCGAAGATTCTCATTTTGACTGTGTCATCATCTATTTCCATGTAGTCAAAAGAATATTCCATCTTATCTACATGTTGTTGAGCTGTGATGGACTCTTTTGCAGTGAAGTGTGGGATCTTTGACTGATAATCATTTGGTAAGGGTACTAGAGGCTGAGGTAAAACCAGAGGTGCATACCAGGCTGCCATGATGATGTTTTGATGAGGTAAAGGGTTGACTTTAGCAGCTGGTATATGGATGACAGGGATACTATGACCAGCAGAGGACTGATGAGCAGATCTAGGGTGACTGAGCCCCAATTTTTGTATGAAATGTATATCAGGAGGTGTAGAAGGAGGGGTATGTCTATTCCCAAGATGTCTACCACTTTGGGGTGGTGAACCAGGGAGCTCAGGATCTGGCTGGTCTAAAATACTGAATGACCTAGTTCTAGGTAATCTATTAGGTAGGTCTAGGTCAAGGTGAAAGTGTGATAGAGCTGTAAGATCTTCTGGTGCAGAGTTAGCTCTTTGGATGTGGATGGAAATAGTTGGTTGTTTATGTGTGTGAGATCCTTTGAGGATACTCTCAGGGTTGTCAACTATTTCAAGTGGGTCTGGGTTAGGGTAAGCTCTTGTATGAATGGTTCTAGAAGCCAGAATGTTGTTTTTTGACCAAGAAACTTAACCCTACTTGTTGCTACTATTGTGGTTGATGTTGTTATGGAGGCTGGTCTCCCAATGGAGTCTAATGTGAACCAAGATAATCAGCAGGCCTACTGATCACCAGTGGAGTCTTTAAAACGTTTAGGGAATATGGAGTCGCCAGGTGGAAAGGTTTAGGATGCTCTTGGAGGGTACATTGTCCACCACAGTGTTTATGAGATGTCCCCTTTCAAGGAAATCTTCCAAACACAGCAAAATATATCCAGAGATTGACTGGGAGGGCATTTACCAGATATGTCACCTCTGAAAGAGTGTGAGATCTGGAGGCTACCTGGCCCTTTCCAGACTCTGTCCAAGAGTATGGGAGAAACACAAAAAATGGTATAGAGGTTGATGTGAGGATGGGACTGCTTAACTGCCAACCTAACCAGAGATTGTAGGTTTTTTGAATGCCTAAGAATGTTTAAGGTGTAATGCACTCAAGAGTCCCCAGCGGAGTCGCCATTATGTTGGGGTTCCCATGTTTTGGCCAGATTGGCAAGACCAAAAGATGAGACAACATCAAACCACTTTCAGACCTCAGGATCTAGCCCTCCTGGGTCTAGAGAGGGATCTCTCTATAATAGTCAAAGTATATTCGTCTTTGAAGCTCAAATGTTAAGATGTTAGGCTAGTTATAGGCATAGGGTTTGTTTGTTTGATTTGTTTTGATTTGGTTGCTGGTTATCAGGAAAGAAAGGTTCAATGTAAGACAAGGGTGAGCAAAGAGGAAAAAGGCAGAGGTGAAGTATTCCAGGACATATTCAAAACCATTGGGCAATGGAGTCAGGAAAGGATTTTCTTGCTAATAAATAGGCAGGCTTTCAAATGGGCTAGTCATCTGAAACATAGGATCTTAAATATGATTGTGTGATATGGAATGATAATAGAGGAGGAGACAACACAGTTTCAGAGCACAAATTTAAAGACCAGCTGGTCGCACAAGGATCCTAGTGGACAAGGCTAACTCTAATCCCCAGTGTTCCAAAATCTTCCAACTAAATCCATAACAAGAAACATCTAAGAAGTGAATTCCTTTAATTCATACATCAGAGAATAGGCAATAACATCCACTACACTGGTTAAACCAACTAAAATCATTTCTTAGATAATACATTCAGGAGAGAAACATCAATGGTAAGGAGAGCAGAAACATAGGGTACCTAAAAAGGGTAAATCCTATGCCAATATTCTGATGCAAGCCAGTAGAAACGAAATGAAATGAATGTAAACACAAAGATAGGAAAACATCACCACTCCTTTAGATCAGGATCCAAAGAAATGTGCTTTTCATATTAAACAACAATACCAGTCAAGTACAACATTTCCAATAGCTGAATACTCAGTCTGAAATCATATTCCTCAGCCTATCTTACAACTTTACACAGAGACTGTGTCTCAAAAGAAACTACTTGCAGTTCTATGATAACTGATCAACAACCCTTTACAATGAGTTTCTTCATGAATTTATAGCTCCAGTGGAGCAGAGAAGGTAGGTGAGAAACTAAATGCAGTATTAAAACTTCTGAAAAGAAAGAGGGCCGAAGCCCATTCTGTTTAAATTCTGAGCATTCAATTCCTGTCACTCTTTGGATGGAAGAGTGGTCTTCTTCAGGTTTCCATTAATTCCAGGTATGCCTCTTGATGTACTTTGACCTGCACGACTCTGTGGTGCTATTGGTGAATAAACAAAGGATAAATGAATGATTAATAATTCTTCCATACTGATGAAATAAATGCTCTGATAGTACCGGAGCTGTTTCATGGTGGAAAATATCTCCAGAACACGGCATAGATTGAACACTGCATGGGTGCTTTGTCCTTTATGGAGGAAAAAACATTCTGCTGCTATAGAAACCCCTGATATGCATTGATTTCTGCGTGGTCCCTAGGTCTTCAATCCAGTACTTTGCCTCTAAATATTTGAACCTAATGCTTGTATGTCTTCATTTGCGTGCCTTAAGCTCTCTGCTGCTCCATTTATATATCTGAATATGAAATTCGTGTGTTAATGGCGCCAGAAATATTTGCAGAGTTTGAACTCTTCTCTTTAATGCAAGTCCTGTCAGCCACCTTCCGGGCTATCTTTTATTATCTCGGCCTTTGGAAGTGGTCTTTTCCTGCGTTTATGTCACTATGACAGAGATAATAAGCTATGGTGGCTTCCCGTCTACCTGCAACCCTGCAAAACATGAAACTGTTAAGAAAACAATGAATGGGGTGTTGGATGCAGTGCGGGTGACGAAAATGATTGTGCGACTAGTGAAATGGCATAATAATGGAGAGGAATGATGGAGGGAAGTCTTAATCGCAGAGCACAGAGGAGATTTAAATGAAAAACCTTAATAAACCTGACTTATGAACAAATATATGGGATGGGGGATAATATGCGACGGGTACATGTGGAGGTGACATGGCGGAACTGGGCGACGACGGGAAAGTCAACAGCGGGGAAAAAAATATGGACCGTCTGATCTCAGAGGAGATCGACAGTAGAACATGTGGCAGTGGGCGACAAATGGTGAGCCAAGAGTACGGTGACCATGGATTAAACCCCGCGCAGCTTCGTTGAGCGATGACCGTTGGATGAGCAAGGGCAGATCTGACGGCTGATATGCATATCACTGCGCATCCTGTACCAAAAGATAACGTGCGATGAGCAAGCGGTTTTGGCATCGTACAGGAGCCACACGTCACATGCTGAGTGGAATCGCTGGGCAATGGGAGAAAACCGCCTATCACCCAAAAGCAGTGCGATAGATACCACTGGGTTTATGGATAGTGCACGGCAGGGACCACAGGGGTGGGTACACTCCGAACCGTCGATCTGGCGGGTAAATGAACGACGATGGCGTGATCGGGGGTTTGAACGGGGAAACACGAATGCCGCGGGGTTAAAGATCGTCGTCTGATCCATAAAGATCAATGGCCAGGAGCACTCCCGATATACATTGGAGATTAGCGCCTTTCAGGCTAGCGCTCGGTCGTAGCGCAGGGTTCTGTGGGGGGAAGGTGCAGAAGGGGCTAGGCCCAGACTATGCAGAAAATATGATTTTTGGCTCGTTTTTAAAGCATTTTAAGGCCAGCCAGGGCAACGATAGGGGAATGAGGGGGATTTAGGCAAAAGCAAAGGGAGAATTTAGGGGGAAGAAAGGGGACTTTGAGACAAAGAACAAAGGGGTGAAAATGAAGCATTTTGCAAGGGTGTAAAGGGCAGAAATAAAGCCTTTTGGAGCATAATTCTTTATCAAAAAGGCTTATTGACTCAGAACAACAGAGGGAAACAGCCACAAGGCAGGGAACCTGAAAAGGCTACAAGGATGATGTGTTTTCAAGGGAAATGCATTCCTTTCTGGCTTATGAAACAAATTAGTCCCTTGCTTGCTTGTCAAGGAATTTATAAGGGGCTAACAGCCTATCAGCTAAGAGAAAGAGACCCCTTAACTTTAGAAGATATGCAGAGGGGAGCCTTGAGTGTAGAAGAAAATCTGATTGAGAAAAGAGCTAGGTTGAAATCTGATAAAAGAGTTACATAAAAATATGAAACAATGGCATCATCCTCATCATATGATGCTAAAATTGACAACCTAGTAAGGGTAATGGAGAGGATGCTCGAAAAAATAAATCTTAATGATAGAGTGCCTCCTAGAGAAAACCAAAAAAACCCCCAAAATAGAAATAGAAACCCAAATTTTAGAAGAGACCTAATCAATATAGGCAAAGAGACAATGACCAACATATTATGCCTCCCTTTCAACAAAACTATGTTGATCAAGAGGAAGAAAGGGAAATTGAAAGTTTGGAATAAAGTCATCTGAACTTGATAGGATATGACATTGGGGATGATGTTTTTCTTACTGAAGAAGAACAAGGATTCTTTTCCTCAGGACAAACTAGAAATAATCATGAGCATTCTGAAGATTACATATTGGGGTTTGAAAATGCAATCATGGAGGTACACAAACAATATGATCTTAGAATCAAAGGGAGCCTAGAAATTTCAAATGACAAGAACACTAGTACTACTGTTAGGAAAACTTCAGAAAATCAGCCTAAAAATACAGCAAACAATACCAACACAGTGGCCAAGAAAATTTATTCAAATAAAGACAAAAACAACTAGCAAAGTGTTAACAAAACTGCCCTAGTACCTCTGATAGTGGCCCTAATAAAACTGTCTCAAATAATAGTCCAAATAAAATTCAGCAAGTCAGAATTGCTGAAAGAATTGAAAATAACAAAACAAATGCAAATATATCAAAAAATATAGTTCCTTTCAGCCTTGAGGGAGAAATTGCCAAAATCAAAATCACCATACCCTTGGCTGTATATGAGAATCAAGATTTGAATATAGGTTGTGACACTGATACTTTAAACTTAATAGATGATAAACCATAATTGTTGTTTGGTCCTGAAGTTGAAGGAAAATACCAAGAATGGGCTATCCCTCCCTTCTATGTGAACTTAAACATACATGATAAGATCCTGCACAATGCCATGCTAGACTCTGGAGCTTCACATAACCTTATGCCCAAAGTAGTAATGGAAAGCCTAGGCTTAGAAATTACTAAACCATATAAAGACCTGTATTCCTTTGATTCAAGCAAAGTCAAATTCTTGGGTTTAATCAAGGATTTATGTGTTAACCTGTCACAAATTCCTGCTAAGAGTCTAGTGATGGACATAGTAGGAGCTAAAATTCCCCCAAAGTATGGCATGCTTCTATCTAGATCATGGGGAGCCAAACTTCAGGGGATCCTTCAAATGGACATGTCCTATGCCACCATCCTAGTGTTTAACCAAACCAGGAGATTATACAGGGAATCCCATATGAAATACATGGTGAGCAACATAGGTAGACCCAACAACACTCCTATTTACTCCATTCATTCAGATTTAGATTCCTTTATCTTATATAATGAAGATGAAATCAGCCAACAAGAAAAGGAAAATAAGGAAGAATTCAGTCCACCACAACAATAAAATCTGCCCTCAACTCAAGCACATGACAGCTCCAACTTTGGCAGCCTTAAACAACAAAAGGATGATGAACATAAAATATAAACATTGTGGGAACTAAGCTTTGATGGCTCTTGTAGCAAATTTAGGTTCAGAGGCTAGTTTATGGATACATAATACAACCAAAGGACATTCCTATAAACTAGATTTTCCATGCACCAATAACATTGCTGAATATGAAGCCCTCCTCCTTGGCCTACATTTTTTCAAAGATTTAGGAGCTAAGAAAATATCGGTCCAAGGAGATTCTGAGCTAATCATTAGACAAATTAAAGGGGAGTATTCATCCAAAAACCCAAAACTCAGAGAATATAGAAATGCTGCACTTGATCTCCTAAAAACTTTTGAAAAATATGAACTCATTTTCATCCCAAGAGATGAAAATCATCTAGAAAATGAACTTGCCTTTGCTGCTAGTAATTTCCAAATACTACAGATAAATGAACAATTCGATGTTAAGGTAAAAATTAGGCTCGCAGTGCCTGACAATGAAGACTATTGGCAAGTGTTTGAAGAAGACAAACACATAGATGATTTTTTGCAATAAAAAATTGACTTTGCCATACCAACATCAAACACTAACCATGAAGAAAACTGTTTAAATAATGAACAAATCCCTGAAACAGAGCTGTCCTTTTCTACCAATATAAATCAATTTGAAAATCCTTTTGAGGTGGGACTATTTGACAATTCATACCAAAAGGACCTTGAAGTTTTACAATGTAAAGGTGATACTATACTAAGGGGCCTTACACCATTAGAAAAACTCTTCGATTTCAATGATGTGGCCAAAGAACCAAGAATGGAGCCTATAGAAACAAATATAGAAGTACATAACATAGGCAGTCTAGCAGAACAAAAATGATCAAGCTATCCAGCACTCTCCCAGCTCATATCAAGCAGCAATACGTAGAACTTTTCAAAGAGTTTGGAGATGTGTTTGTATGGGGATACAAGGATCTGAAATCATATGATACCAGCATCATTCAACACAAAATTCCTCTTAAGGAAAATCAGAAACCTTTCAAACAAAAACTCAGAAGGATAAACCTTGTTTTATTGCCTTTAGTTGAGAAAGAGATCAGGAAAATGTATGATGTTGGGATCATAGTTCCCCTCAAATATTCAGAATGGGTTTCCAATTTAGTATCTGTTAGGAAAAAGACTAGGGAAATCAGACTCTACATTGACTTCAGGAATATAAACAAAGCCTCCCTAAAAGATAACTACCCCTTGCCAAAAATGGATCACATACTCCAAAGGGTGGTTGGGTCTAAAATAATATCATTGTTGGATGGGTTCTCAACTTACAATCAGGTGTTAGTACTCCCAAGTGACTAACATAAAACCGCTTTTACTACACCTTGGGGTACATTCATGTATGTCAAAATGCCATTTGGTTTGATGAATGCAGGGGCCACCTTCCAAAGGGCCATGGACATAGCCTTCTTAGAAGACATAGGCTATTTTATAATCATAGACCTTGATGACATTATTGTTTTCTCCAAAACTGATGAAGAACATTTGATTCATTTGAGAAAGGTTTTTGAGAAATGTAGAAAATATGGCTTATCTTTGAATCCCAAAAAGACACTATTTGGTCTCCAAGAAGGAAAGATTCTTGGTCACATAATTTCTGAAGAAGGAATCAAAGTAGACCCTAAAAGGATTGATGGCATATTGAAGATCAGCCATCCTAGAAACCTCAAAGAATTACAATCTTTCATTGGGAAGATAAATTTTTTGAGGAGATTCATTCCCAACCTTGTTGAGCTATTAAGAAATATTACAAACATGCTTAAGAAATAAATAGGTGTTAAATGGACAATACAGGCTAAACAGTCAGTTGAACTGGTAAAACAAGCTTTAACTCAAACACCAGTTCTTATTAGTCCTGATTTCACTAAGGAATTTTATGTCTTTTCTTTTGCATTTGAACATACAATAGCTGCATTATTGCTGCAAAAGAATATCATGGGGCAAGAACAACCAATATCCATTTTTAGTAGGGCCTTAAGAGATTCTCCACTCAAATATAACATCATAGAGAAACAAGTCTTAGCCTTGGTAAAAGCATTGAAAGACTTCTGAGTCTATATTTTACATTCTCACATCATTGCTTTTGTCCCACATACTGTTGTCAAGGATATTCTAAGTCAGTACCTTGATGGTAAAAGGGGAAAATGGATTGCTACTATTCTAGAATATGACTTAGAAATTAGGCCCACCAAATTGATAAAAGGGCAGGGATTAGAAAAACTCATGGCTGAGTCAAATTTCCAAGCACTAGATATAAATATGGTTGATGTTTTGGAAGAAACAGAAGAATTCACAACTCCATTTATTGAAGAAACTTTTGTAAATTCACCTTGGTATGCTGATATCATATATGTGCTGCTTTATCTAAATATCCCTCCTTCTCTGTCTAAAACTAAAGCTATATTTTTAAAACAGAAGGCTTTAAATTATTGCATATTAGATGGGGTTTTATATAGGAATAATGCTATTGGAATATTGCTTAAATGTTTGCTTGAAATTGATGCAGAAAAAATCATGCATGAGCTGCATGAGGGAGAATGTGGAGAAAATATTTACTGGAAGATTACAGGAAATAAAATCCTTAGATCTAGATACTATTGGCCCACCCTTTTCCCAGATACTCAGAAGCTTGTTATTTCTTGCCATAAGTGTCAATTTTTTTATGGCAAGAGAAAACTCCTACCTTTACCCTTACATCCCATCAGTGTTGAGGCTCCCTTTCAACAATGGGGCTTGGACTTCATTGGAGAAATTCACCCATCTTCCTCAAACCAACATAAGTGGATCCTCACTGCCATTGATTATTTTACCAAGTGGATAGAAGCCATACCTTCTAGGAATGCTACTGACTCGGTAATTATCAAGTTCCTTGAAACCAGTATACTATCCAGATTTGGTTGTCCTAGAAAAATTATCAAAGACAATGCTGTTGCCTTCAAGTCTAAAAGAATGGTTGACTTCTACCCTAAATATCATATCACCTTGGGTCATTCCACTGCCTATTATCCCCAAGGAAACGGATTAGCTGAATCCTCCAATAAAAGCCTTGTCAATATTATCAAAAAAATGTTGGAGAAAAATCAGAAATCATGGAATAGTAAGCTAGTTCATGCTTTATGGGCTGATAGATTAACCACCAAAAAGTCAATAAATATGTCCTCTTATCAGCTCGTTTATGGCATGGATGCAGTCTTCCCAACCTCTTTAGGAGTTCCAGTCATGAAACTCCTTCAAAAAGTAAAAACTGAAGAGAATGATATGCAGAGAAGGATCAATCAAACCATTCATTTACAACAGTCCAAAGGGGAGGTGTATAAGAGAACACAAACAGTCCAAGAAGGCATCAAGAAATTATTTGACAAAAGAACTAAAGAAAATAATTTTCAAGTTGGAAATATTGTTCTAAAGTGGGATTCCATGAGAGAAGAGAAAGGTAAACATGGTAAGTTTGAGAATCTGTGGAAAGGGCCCTACATCATTCATTCCATTAGGGGTCATAATGCATTATTTTTTCAAGAGTTGAATGGAGAAGATATATTTGGAGGTCCTGTAAATGGCAGGATGCTCAAGCACTATTTCTGTCAGGAATACAAGTTTCAAAGTTTTCATTCATTATACATAACATTTTATATAGAAGTCATAGAAAATACAAAAACAATAAAAGAAAAGAAAAGCAAAAGATGGCAGTTTCAAAAGAGGTACAGCCCCATACCCAAAAAATAGAATTTCTGAAAGTGAGCAAGTCCAAGTGCGACTACTGATTCAAAATGATATCTTGTTCAGTCATCTAGCCTAATCATGGCGGAACATGCTTTAAATTTATGTTGATAAGATAGTAGAAACATTGATTGATAATATTATGTCAGACTTAACTTGTCAAGAAGAATAAATTAGGAGAATATGAAGATGCTGGTTCCACATGCTCAAAACAAAACCAAAGAGATAAACAAGGATGTATTACTAATGACAAATCATAGCCTCATCTCTCTGAATTTACTTCATGAAAATAATGTTTGTGTGCAGCTTGTTCCAAAATGCCACAACCATGGTTGATCAGACTGTCTAACCCTGAT
Source organism: Pinus albicaulis (assembly GCA_034641835.2). Classification (NCBI taxonomy): domain Eukaryota; kingdom Viridiplantae; phylum Streptophyta; class Pinopsida; order Pinales; family Pinaceae; genus Pinus; species Pinus albicaulis. The sequence goes on along the minus strand of CM076574.1, from coordinate 1,266,649,847 downwards.
TTGAACCTTGCTTTAAATTTTCATGTCACTAGCTAGAAAATCAAGATTTCCAAACAGTTTAATCTTGGCAGTCAGTTAGTATAAGTAGGGAATAAAAGAGTTCAATAGTTTAATCTGGACTCTTGGAAGAAATAAGGATAGGACTAGATAATTTTATTTTTTTGTTTTCAAAAATAAAATGTCAAAGAGTTTGCCAATTCAAGTGCACTCAAAAGAAGAAAAAATGCTAGGAAAAAGTAGGATTGGGTAGGTAGAGATGTTGTTTTAAAGAAATTACATGATGCAAATTGTTAAAAAATTGTCAAATCCAAAGAAAATATCAGCAAGAAAGAAAATAAGATATCTGCCCAATAAAAAAGGCACTGGTCTACTGAAACTCAAATATTATTTTCTGAGGTTCTAGGCACCTTGAAAGGAAATCTATCCTCCACAAGTGGAGCCACTATTATTCATCAATAATTTTGATTTTATCTAAAGATGATTAAGTTGACAATCTCAGATTTTTAGGAACAATATTTGCAGAAACATTGTGAGTTCTAGAAATCTCACTGCCTTCATTATCCTAAATCTATCAATTCACTGAAAATATTCACTCAAATCCTCCAAGTTATCCTACCATCACAAAAAGAATCTGTTCTTAGGCTGTATTCCCCATTTTTCACCTCCATCTCCTCTGCAAAATTTTCACTCATTTACACCTATCCCAACAGTCATTTTCCCCTTCAAAAGGGACTTCTTCCTCTTCATTTACCCTCCATTCCCTCTAAAAAACCTTAAAATTTGTAAAAAATTTCTTACTTGGTTTAAAAACACCTTTTTCACTTTACCGAAATCTCTAAAAAGGCTTAAAAAGCCCTCTTTTTAAGTCTATTTTTCTACCCATTTAAATATTGGTCTTAAGCCCCTGCAGGCTTAAGCCCTCAACTCCTTTTCTCATATGACCCGAGGGCCCAAACACCTGCTAAAAACCTCGGCCCCCTTTTCCTTAAACCCATTCCCATTCTTCATTCCCACAGGACCATGTCTTCCCCTTTCCTTAAGCCCCTTTCTCCATTTTCTTACCCCGACACTGCTTTTCCTCCAAGAAATCCAAACCATTGATCAAGCTCGATCTAACAGCTACCACTCTCCCCGCCTCTCCTCCTTCTCCCGACGCACACTCCCACTACCCGACAAGATAGCCGATGCCACGCTCTTGACCCCACCTTCCACCGATCACACTTGCACCCGGTCCTGCGTCCTTTCCACACCGTCGATCTCACCGATTGAGATCTGTCGTTCCAAATCCGATATCGCGTGATAAAGGTGGTTTTTCTTGGGACACGTGGCAATCGATGAATGGAATCGTGTGCTCCCGCCTCAAAACCACTAACTGCTTATTGTCCGCACGAAAACCACCCGGTTTCACACAAAACCGCCCTCTCTCATTCTCGCACCCAAATTCAAATTTTTCGTTGTTTTCTCCTGGTTCCGTCTGTGAAACCCCTCCACCCATGCATGTCCCCTTCCTCAGAACATTGTTCCAATGCCCCGAACCCCTGATGCATTTTGTAGCCAAGCACGCAGGTTTTATTAAATGTTTTTGTTTATTTGTGCAAGTTTAATGGCAGCCCTAAGTTAAAAGATCATCCCACAGTCAGAGTTTGCAGTGACAGGCCTTGGATGACGATCCAAAAGGGCATATAAGCAAAGAAGAAAGGGATCCAGGGTTTCATATCAATGATTGATCGGTGCCTCATGAGCATTGATCCTTTTTGAAACCCTCCAACGCACCAAAAAGTCTCCTTCACACCAAAGCGGAGAAAAATCAGTGAGGATTGAAGACCAAAGAAAGAATATAGGAGATTAAAGCTAAATCGAGGATTAAAGGATGAAAGCTCAGTTAAAGACAGATAAACAAAAGTTTGAAGAAGTCCGAAAAGTGTTAAAGACAACATGATGAATTATGAAGGCCAAAAGCAGAATCAGACTTTAAACACAATTTAATGATGAAATTAAGAAAGCTTAGGCTAAAGGAAACCTCGAATACATAAAAAAAAAACAGTTATTTTACTTGGAATATCTAAAAAAGCCACTTGTAGCCTACTTTCTACTTGCAAAGACAAATTGGCAGTTATTACACAGTCGGAATATATTTTAATCTGTCAAGGCAGTGATTGTAAAATATAGAGATAGGCTGCAAAGTCAAACTTTTCACCTATCTTTCCTTAGAAGTTAAGATAGAGTTATTAAAATAGAGGAGTAGTTGCAACTGTTCCTACCTTGTGCCTTGCATAGTTTTCAAGGCTAGGAATGCATTTACTCTGCAATAAATAACACTTGAACCCTAGATCAGTTCCACCTCCTCATTTGCAATATGAATACTACATTGGAACTCATTGTATTGTTGGCATTCGATGACTCTTCAAAGTAATAAACAGTCTTGTTGAAATTGAAAGGAAACTGATGTTTTGGAACTTGTGGATGTCTTGCCCTGTTTGTTGATGGAGAAGGCTCTAACATTGGATCCCTAAGCTTGGCTATTGGTGAAGTACTCTAAATCTGTTATTTTTATTTCCTATTTCATTATGTTTCACCATTCTCTGTTGCAGTAGAGTAAAAATTTTAGGCTAAGAAATGTCTTTTGAAAGCACCTTAGTTCTGTTTACTTTTCACTGTCTTAATGTTTTCTTCTGCTAAGATATTCTAGAGAATTCTTAATTGCTCTCTAGGAACCTTAAGCTTGTTTATTTCTTAAATAGTTCAATATAGTTGGTCTCAAGAATGATTTATGGTTCTCCCTGCTTACTTGCTGCCACTTAAAAACTGTTTCTGAAGTATCCCTTCAAAGTACCATTGTCTGAAGTCTGCCAAAGAGGTTTTTTTCCAATCATACCCCTTGTACTTGCTTAAATAATTGTTTTGAAGGTCTTTATAGCTGTAATCAAAGATTTTTAGGCGTTCCCTCTTCTATGAATGCAGTTATTTGTGAATCTTGAATGTTTTCTAATCCTTGAAGGTGGAATAACTAAAATTTAAATGAGTTTCTCACCTTCAATATTTCATTGGAAAAGTCTGTCTTGAAATTATTATTTGCTGAAGTGTGGTTTGTAGAATTTATGGTTAGCCCTGTCTATTGAATGCATCTTCATGTTCAAATAATGTTTTAAGTCCATTTGATGAGAAGTACATATAATTAAGGATTCTTAATTTCCCTTAGTTCTACTTTTCATTCTAAAATCCTTGATGTCCATTTCATTCCACCTGCAAGACCTTGAAGATCCACTGGCCAAGTTAGATTTGCCCTTTGATACCCCAAATCCATTGATTAAACATGTTACAACTTCCACTTGACTCCATTGCCCAATGACTTAGAAATTCCCCCTTTTCTATCTATGTTGCCTAGATCATCATGTCCAACCAAACAATCAAACAAACTTGCACTTAATAACTAGCCTAAAATAAAACCCTTAAAAGAAAACAAGTCATATCTTTGCAAAAAAATTGAGAGATCACTCTCTAAGACTAGGAAGGTTAGGTCCTAGAGCTCTAAAGATTGGTTTTGATGTTGCCTTGTCACTTGGTATTCCAATCTACCAAATCACAGGACCCCAACAAGTAGAAGGGTGTTGAAAGAAAAATCAGTGTGAATGTGCTATATAATACAGGTCTAGCAGCACTACTGTGAGAACAAAAAAACGCGTTCGTCACTTAAAACAAGGAAAAAAAGAAGAAGTTTCACACCAAAATGAGACCTGATACAGTGAAATGACTATCAAACCCTATGCAAACTAATAGAAACCTAAGCAAGCTTATATTTCAGTGATCGGTCAAACTAATCCAAGGTCAGTCTGGGAAAGGAAGGCTAAGAGGCTAAGGTCCCCAGTGGAGTTTCCACTTCTGTTGTCAAGATAATTCCCCTCTTTGGATAGAGGCAACATCTCTAGCCCTAGAGTGGGCGTAGAAACTTGAGATACTTTCCAATGCAAGGCTTTCTTAGCTAATATTCAAAATGCGACAAGCAAAGATATAGAAGTACCTTTGTCTTGATGCTATGTTCAAACCCGTTTATGATTACCTTGATCCACGATCCTTTTAGGCTTGCTCCTTGCTACTAGTGACACATGAATGCTTGACAATGATCAATAGGCAACAAAAAGTGTAATCCAATACATATTAATCATTAAAAAATAGCTATCTAGCATATCAAGGAGTACCAGAATATTTGCATAAAATATTAGACAAATATAGAAAACAAACATCAAATGTTTTATTGATAAATATGAAACGAAGAGCTTACAACCCAGGCCTTGATGTTGGAGGCCTCCCTTTGGTGAAAATCTGAGTCCTTCACCGAAGCTTTGAAGCATTCCTTCTCTCGAAAAACTTAGGCATTATCACGGTGCAAGAATGTAAAGGGAACGAGAGTTTAGACTAGCCCAAAAATGACCAACCAGTAGTGGAAGGATGGGGACCAATTTATAGGAAGACATAACAAGTTGAGAGCTCGTGAAAGGAGGAGGAAGGTCCACTTTATAAGGGATACACCCCCGTGGATGAGATTAAAGCTCTAAAATCAAACAACTCAACTTTATCACCACCGTTTAACAACCAACTCGTTGCCCTGGAACTTCTAGAGGTCGAAGCTTCTCCTCCATTTGAGGAAAAACTGCCTTAAAGGGATCAACACAGATTTAAAAGAAATAAGGGCATTGGTAGCGCTAAGCCATAACTGTCAATCTGACATCAGCGCAAGCATGAAACTAGGAAACGCGTTGACCCAGAAAACTAGGGTTTTGACCAAGTTCCTTCACTAATATTCCAAGGCAGTTTTCTTTGAGTCTTCAGGGGAAGTATTTACATATTTATTCATGGTAGAAACATTACACAGGGTCTTTCATGGGGCACTTCAGGATTAGGGATGGGAAGTGAGCATGGTGAAAAATTATTGCGTAATAGATACGACATAGGGATTGCATCAATATTGTCATCGTATCTTGTATTCTTGTACTTGTGGATAATTGAGGTTCATTATCCCTTATATGGGAAGCCTTAGAATGTTATATTATTTATTTGGTTTAATATAAGGAAGATTGGATTGTTGTAGATATTTATACAATATTTTTTAAAAATTTGTCTATACTTGTGCATGTTTTATTTATTGTTGTTTATATTCTGTTGTGAAAGGTAGCTTTTGTTGATATCCTTAGTTTGGTAGTGTAAAATATTCTAAGGTTCTATCCTAGAAACAAGATCGTGGAAATTGAAAATGGTATCATAGCTTGTTTGAGTTACTTTGGAAGACTGTGAATCATCATAGTGCATATCTAAGTACAACTTAAGAGGGAGTTGGTCATATTTTAGGTGAAAGGCTCACTACAATGTCAAAGTTGCATGCTAGTCTCCAGTATGAGGACAATGTTTAGGGGTTATCCAACTATAGTCCATGGAAGGAAAGGATCAAGTTGGTCTTGCAAGTCAACAAGATCTGGGAGTTAATTGAGAAAGCCATCAAGAAGCCAACTGACCCAAAGGAGTTGGAAGTGTATGAGGATTTGGATACGAGGGTGGGATTGATCATCCTTTATGGTGTGATGGATCCCCTAATACCTCATATGTCCGGGAAGAACACTGCACATGAGATGTGGATGGCTCTTAAGAGTTTGTTCTAGAATAAAAAAGAGAATAACATAATGGTATTTGAGGATAATTTCAATTCCACCAAGATGTTGTAGGGTGAAGTGACTTCATATCTCACGATATTGTCTCAGATCAAAGATGAGATTTTTGTCAACTTGTCGTCGGTGTGACTATTTCAGAGAATGATATGGTGAGGATTGCCTTGAAAGGGTTCACCAAGGAACAGAAGGCCTTCATCAAAGGGATCGTTTCGAGAGAGAAATTTCCAAACTAGAATAGATTGTGGGATGAATTCATTCAAGGAGAGTTGCGAGACAAGGATCTTCATCCAACAAAGAGGCCAGATGAGGATGTGGCACTTGCAACACGAATGAAGGGTAAGAAGAATAAGGACTTGAGTAAATTCAGGTGTTTCAATTGTGGCTAGATGGGTCATTTTTCATCGAGATGTTCGATGAAGAAGAAGGGATTTGATGAGAAGAAGAAAGGAAAGCAGGTCATTGGTGTTCCCACCTTTGCTAAGATATATGCTCTCATTGGGAGATTGGAGGAGGATTACTTTGTTATGATCTCTCATTTCTGACAGGGCACTATCGATGAGGATGGATGGTATGTGGACAATGGTGAAACGAAACATATGACAAGGTCACAAGAGGTTTTTTATACTCTAGTTGAATGGGACTCAAAGTTTCACATGGTGTTGGGTGACGAGAGTTGGAAAGAGATCCGAGGATTGGGAGTTGTGCCATTAAGGATGGAGACAGGACAGGTGATGCAGGTCTTAGATGTAATTTTTGTATGAGGACTCAGATATAGCATGATATTTGTCTCGATGATCGAGAATAAGGGGTTTGAGTTCTTGTTCTGGGATGGGAAGGAAAAATTATGACATAGAGGCATTTTCTCTCATGGTATTGTGCTTGGAGTTAGAGATAATGGTCTATACATGTTTACGAGCAAGCCTATGGATCATGGGAATAATAAGTAAGAAGATCAGGTGCAGGCTCGAGAGAATCAGGTGTAAGTGCAGGCTTCAAAGGGGCAGGTATAGGTTCAAGAGAAGAAGGTCTCGGTTCAAGAGGCTCAAAGGGAGTCTAGTTCTAGCGGGATCTTGTAGATTCAGAGGTAGAATTTGCATCCCAAGAAGAGTATGTGGTTAGTGGGGAGAAAGGGTGCTCCTACAATTTCCAAGAAGGAATCTTGGAAGGATTAGAGAGCGATAAAGGAGAATAAGAATAATTAGGATGCTTCCAGTGACAATGACACTTCCGAGAGAGGCGTAATTCTTGCTACATGGATTGTTGCAGTGGTGAGCACTAGGAGTTGGGCAAGTGTTGTGACTAGTGAAGATGATGATGAGTTACTTCCTAGTCTTGGAAGTACCTCCCCTGCTATGAGGGAGTGTTGCTTTTGAGTAGCTTGGGAGGTACTCCAAGCCCTAGGGATCATGGTTTGGAGGGTGGAGCACCAAAAGAGTCCCTTGTGGTCTTCGAACCTAAGGTTGGGTATTTTCACCCATCGATGTTTGGGCCCATATAGTGAGGAATTTTGGACATGTGATGGATGGAGATGATAGAGGACAATGAGGAGAATCCAAGGCTTCGAGAATCGTCAAAAAATCTGAGATGTCCTTAATGAGATATGAATTTTTGAAGTTGACAATGAATTTTTCGGGTGTTCAAGTCATGTAGTCTTGAACTAAAATTAGCCAAATTCATGTCTATTCACTAATTCATTGAGCCCTTCTAAAGTGTATAAAAATAATGTGAGAGGATTCATTTTAGGGAATCCAAGTGAAACATTCATTGTGAAAACATTACCTGTGGAATCTGTAGCTCAAAGAAGAAAAGGTAGAGGTGCATAAGGGACAGATTTAAGGAATTTTTATGGTTTTTATAAGGTCGGCGAGTAGCAGAGGAATATAATTGGATTTGTGCTCATTTGGTGCAAGGATAAGTCTGAAATCAGCTCCATAAGTAATTGACTATGTAACAGGGTGTGTAAATGGGAGCTTCGATTGTCTCCTCTCCAAATCCATAGTTGAAAGGACACTAGTTTGATAACCAGGAACAAACTGTGCCTCCAACTGGGTAGCAACATTACTCTTAAGTTTTAGGTTCCCTTCCTCAATTTGTTCATATGAATCTTTCAAAGCTTCTAAAGATACATGTTCTTCTCCTTCAAGAATGGGGGATGAGGTTGCACATTTAGCTCCTCCTATTTTCAATTGAAACCCAATTTCAGTGAAAGGATTTTCCTTGAAATCTTTAGCTTATTTTCATCCTTTCTACACCTTTTTACTCTTGTTGCCTTGAGAAATTTCTTCTAAGTCCACAATGTCTAGTCCTATTTTTAATCCTTTTTTAGAAGGAAGGGGAGTTTCAACTTCCGTACTGTTTGAAATTTGGATTGCGCCTCCATTTTCCAATTTAGGTTTTGGTTCATGGACATAAGGATCATAAGCCTTTTCAACTATCCTCTTAGAAATGATCTCATAAGTATCGTAAGACCACTTCTCTCCCAACTGAAAATCTAAACTTTGTAACAATTTTTCTACCTCCTTAGATTCCTGCTTGCTATTGACAATGAAAGGCCCAATAGTAGTGGGTAATTTGAAAAATTATCCTTTCTTGGCTGAGACAAAATGCACTTGATCAATATTTAGGCTCTACCTAATGAATTCCAATGCAAATTTTCTCATATGAATAAACATTGACAACCTATATGGAGGAATATTTGTACCATATAATCTAATATTTGTGTAATCCTAGAATAGAAACCAATCTCCAACCTTTAAATATCTACTCATTTGCAACAAATACTGAGCTTTTGGAAAAATTATAGGAGGGGAAACATATTAACAATTCTGTAAACAACTGACATGAAGGAAGAAAGGAAATAGGAGAAACCTTCATTATTTGGTTGAGCTCTGACAACATCAGTCCAATTCACAATAGTTAGTTTATTCTTATTGTGATCCGAAACATTCAATCCTAGGTCCATAAATTTCTCCACATGTACATATAGAAAAATATATACTAGGAGAGAGGGAAATATGAAACATCTAGTTATGTTGAAGTTAAGGAGCTGAGAATTGATGGTTTTCTCAAAAAATGTAGGAATATATAGCACCACATATAATTGCATCAACAAATCAAATAATCCTATGGCTTGACCATCTATCATTGATGCATCATCGCTTCCAATAATCCTCATGATTACTTAGAAAATGGGTCCAACACCTTCAACACAGCAAGAAACAAGGAATTGGGTAGAATCTGAAGGAAAAATAGTGTTTGGAAGAAAAATGGAAGCATATGATTTTCTAGAATCCTCTGTTGACAAGTTCTGAAAATTTGACATAAGGGTTTCATCAGAAAATGGAAGATATTGATCAGGTTGTGGAAAGTCTAGGGCCTGACGGATTAGTAATGAAAAAACTTGGAAAATATTTTCCCTTAGGGAATTCATGATGAAACATCATTGAGGGTACAGAGAGTAGGTTACTCAAGTGATAAATTCTGGAAATTGATAAGTTTGAGGGAAAAGTTCAGAGAACATACCATACTTGACCATTCTATCATAAACATCTGACTTATTTTGGTTAACTAGGACATTATGGCGAAATTCCTTTAATTTGACAGGGAAAGTTGAATAAAAAATATCGTGTTCAGTATCCATGAGGGGAATATGAGTAGCAGATCCTGAAAGGGTAACGTTTTTTGACATTTTAAACCTCTCTTAGAAAATTGACAGATGGAAAATGGATTTAAATACCTAGTGTACTTGGGAGTGCCAAGCTGGAAGCTTCATGTCGCTGGATCACTGTTGAAAATGGTTGGAGTGGGTTATTTTTTTCCAAGAGAACATAGTGAAAATGTGGTGAAAATACATAAATTGGGGGAAAAATGGGGTTTTAATGGCAAAACACGGGTGAAAAGGAATTAAATGGGTGTGGGAATAATAGTTCGGACGAGCAGCGTGGCAGATAACATGGAGGAATGAAGTGAAAATATGACATGGAGGAGTATGTCGAAAGATGATGTGGAGGGATTACGTGGGAATATGGCTTGGAGGAATTATGTGGGAAGATGACGTGGATGTCACAGTCGCTTTCCAGAGACTAGAGTGAAAACCACTTACCGCTCACAAGGGAACCCGCGGTGGTAAGTGGTACCACCTTGCAGTGATGTCGGGATTATCTTGACCGTCAATCCCTCGACGATGGTATCCCGCCATATCGCTTATGGGGGTACCCTATAGCATAATGATCGATCATGTTGTGATGTCATGTGTCGTGTGTGCGTGGGTCCTGAAGATACAAATGACATCGATCTTAATAATTGCGCACTCTTTAACGTATCTGCCGTAGGCCCACCACCCACCCACCACCATATAAATTATTTAAATATATATATATATATATATATATTAATAAAATCACACAAAACAATCCCAATGACATTTTGGCATTTCTTTGCATTTTTCCTTTTTTTTTGACATATATGATTTTTAATATTTGAAACATAATGAAAAGGAGCTACAACACTATAGATCAATTATATGTCATTTTATTTACATGCACATAATCAATATTCCTAAAACATGGTTGATATTTGTGTGCCTTAGACCATTATATGCCACAAGTCAATGTGAGAAGTGCTTTAGTGTGGGTTGAGTAATTGCACTGTGGGAGAACTAATATGCTTCTACAATGTATATCAAAAGAAAAAAGATATATTGTAGATAATTGTATAATTCATGTGTGATTATAATAGAGGCACAATAGAGGAATCATGTCACTTACATGTCACTATACTAGGGATATAAATATTAAGGGGTATAAAAAATGATAATGAAAATATGGATACTTACAATATCTATAGAAAATAAGGTTTTTTTTAATTGGGGAGGTGTATTGCGTTAGTATTGGTATAGGGTTAAATAATGTTATTTTTAGAGGTATTTTCCAATATGTAGTCAAATTAAGGGTATTGTTTAGTATGCCACGAACACACATGCTATTTCAGAGGTACATTGACTGAAGCCCCCGTAGTGTAGAATAGGCCAAAGATATAGAATTGAGTTAATAGACCAAAGGGTCAAAGTAGTTGCGCAAATTGTAGGGTTGAGGCTTGCAAGTCGAAGTTGTAGCTAGTTGGTGCAAGTTAAAGGAAGGCCTTGTTGAAAGGGTTGAATTGGTACTTAGAGAAGTACTTGATCTTGGGTTGGGTCTTTGTATCGCATTTGAAGCATATTATAAGAAGATAAGGTTTTTTCCGGGTTTTTCCCTTGGAGGGGTTTTTCCATGGATGAGAGCCTAATTTATGTGTTCTTTGGTGTTGTTGTTTTGTTCTTAATATTTATTTGATAAAAATATCTAACTAAAGAACATAATGGCGATTAATAGTTTTCACGATCAAATATTAAGGTTAAGGAAAATAAGAATTACAAGCTACCACTTTACAGTTTCCAACATGGGATCAAATCTAAGGTGAACAAGGAAGGTAGTTGGAAGGACACTAGAAGGATTTTCTTGTCAAGGGGAAGGAAAAAGGAAACTCTCAAAGGATGAAGAAGAAGACTACAAGGAAGATTATCTCTTGAAGGGATATGGTTGAAGACTCAATAGCAGACCCCTTTAAAGAAAGAATCAAATCATCTTGTTATCACTCATCACTCTTGGAAGTTGTCGTTGGAGGAATCCTAGGGAACATATTTCAAGGAAGTCTCTTCAAAGGTATTGAAGGCATCAATAAGGTTGAAGCCATCATCAAGAATAATATTGGTTATCTATTAATTATATTATTATTACATAATGTCTAAATCTACAGGTCATATATGCTATTTCTGCAAGGAGAGAAATAATCTCTTTGGAGCATCAAATTATCTAGCATGGAAGAAAAGGATTGACCTGATACTCATAGAACAAGAAGTAATGGAGTATGCTACTAGAGAAATTATTGATCTAAGAAAAAAAAAGACACAATAACTAGCATTGTAAAAGAATGGGGAAGTAAGGGTTTAAGGATCATAGGTGAATCAATTAAGGATTCTCTTATTCCATTTGTTGCAAACTTAAAGACTTCCACGACTATGTATGACAAGATTGTGAATTTGTACTATGTAAGAAAACATGACAAAAAAATGTCTTTACAGAATAAATTTTATAGAATGAAGAAATTAAAGGATGAGGATGTGGCATCCTTTCTCATGATAGTCTCTAAACTAAGATACCATCTATAAGAAATTGGAGAACCAATTACTGATTTAGAAGTGACCGTCTGTGTACTAAATGAATTTCCACCAAAATGCAGTAGCTTTACAACAAGAACCTACAACAAGAAGGATTCAAATCCATTTTATGAGTTGTGGACCCAATGCATATTGGAAGAATCAAGGATCAAGGTCAAGGATGATATTAGATTAGATGAGAAATCTCAAGCCTTTCTAGCCTGAGCCAAGAAGATGAAGAAGATAAAATTTGGTAAGTCCAAGAAGAAATACATGGCCAAGGTTCAATGCTTCAAGTGCAATGAGTTTAGAAACTTTAAGAGGGACAATCCAAAGCAGCAAAACAACATTATAAAATAAAGGAGTGAAGCTCATGTAGCTGAAGCAGTGGGAGAAGCTGAGAAGAAGGAAAAGAAAGAAGAAGGAAAAGAAATAATAAGTGAAGGATCTTTACTATTAAATAAGTTTCACTGAGTATCAAGTTATTTATGAAGACTAATATTTCGTTTAATATAGTATGTTTTGAATAAGAATCATAGGAATAAAGCATATGATAGTAGCATATTAGGAATTTACATGATTTAGTTTCTTTATAGTAATCATCTAGATAGATAGATAAGACCATTTTGCATAATGTTCGTCCAAGCATTATCTAACATCATCTTAGAAGTTGTCACATTGTCTAAATGGATCATCATGATCCTAGGAGGACCATCACTATGAAAGGTCTTTGGGAAAGGCATCATGACAAGGGTAGTATATTCCATGTAATGTGGAATGAATACTAGTAAATGGATGAAGGGATGCAATGGGGTCAGGTTGTAGGGTCATTTAGGACATAAACCTAGATGATTGGATGAAAGCATATGAATGCATGTTAAAAGAAAACTTTGATAAGATTCATATATATGGAATCTTGTGAAAATAATTTTGGTTATAAAATTATGCTTAAATATTTATGATGTTGGAAAAGAATTGAATTTGACTTACTTTAGGATGTATGAGAGATTAAGACTTTCTATAAACATGTAAGATGATAATTAATATCCAATCTCCAGAAGAGAAAAATTTATAACATGGTAATCAAGTTTTATCCTTGGGCACTCCGATGCAAGAAGGAAATTTCAAGTGGAGATGATTGATGGGGATGTTGATGGTTCGAGAAGGTCAACATGCTAAGGTAGGTCTATTTTTTATGGTTTGGTTATCTGGTTAACAAATTATCTTGCTACATGGAGAAGATGTTGCAGGTATTCATGATGATAGTTGACGTAAGTTCAACTATGTGAATGGAATACTTGAAGAATATTAAGAGCAACTCAATCTCTGATACCTGGCAACTATGAAGATCAAGATGTCCTCATATTGGTATTGGAAGGTAGCAGTGCAAGAAGATAACTTCAAGGCTAAATTTCGTAGGAAGATCACTTTCATAAGGAAATTATGATCATATTTAAGTATGGGAAGGCTCAACAAAATGATTTCATAAATGAATACAATATGAAAGTGATGTGAAATATAGATGACCTAGAACTTGTCTTGAGAAGATGGCTCTGTGACATGTGATACAAAGAAAGGAAGCATGCTTGGTATAATGAGATGCAGAGGAAAGAGGGAACCATGCAAGCTTTGAGGAACTAATAGTCAAATGCAAAACAAGTAAGATAACTTGTGAAATTTTGGAATCTCCTTTAGATTTGAGAGATAGTAAAATCATTCTCCTTGAATAGGAGCAGGATATCCTCCCTATTTGAGAGGTAGTGATGGTGGATATTCTTATTCATGTGTATCATGCACTAGATCAGGACTAACATTCGTAATTATTAGTTAAGGCCATAAGGAAATAATGGTGTCTAGAGGATTGGATAAGCATCTAAGGCTAATGTGCCTTGAGGATTGGAAATCCAAGATAGGAAGTAGTCTCATGGACTGACAATATTTGGGGATATGACAAGTATCCAAGATAAGAGTGGACGAAGAGGACCGGTATTCTTTGAGGATTTAGGGTGAGGAATCCAAGATAATAATAGTCTTAAAAGGGAATAACTTGTGGACTTTCATTTGGGATATGTGCGTTGTAGTTGTAGTGTGATATCACTCATAAAGCCTCCTATTGCACTCAAGTTGTCAAAGTTCCAAGGAAGCAGAAGTGCATATTTTTTCAACAAATATTAGATCACCTATTATCATTCCATGTGTCATGGTTTCCCCATTCTGCATGTTATATGATGTAAATTATCATAATAACTCCTTGAGTCTATGTAACAACCTAGGTAAATCTATGATTTTGGTGCAAAAATTTCATCCTAGGAGGTTTTTAAACCTCGTTGATTACCTATGTTTCTAAACATGGTTGATGAGAAGATTTTTTTCCCTCCAACTTAAACCCCAAGGCTAGAGAGAAATTTATTGTCAATGTCTTAGATGAGTCCTACTGTTTTAGTCGAGTCTAAAGTAAAAGTGGTTTGGGAATAATTTAAGCTAGTTGGCTTAATTATTTTATTACAAATCGCTTCATCTATTAGATCATAATGTGTTGTTGATGGGTTATGTGTCTTGAGGGTCTAAGCCTAATATGTATTCCCTCTCTAAGTCAAAAAATTTCAAATATTATTTAAATGAGGGTTGGAAAAATAATTAAATCCCCTCATGAGTAAATTAATTATTTTTTCTGGAAAAATAAAATTAAATCCTAAGCCAAAAAATTTATTAATTAGAGACAAGTTAATTTTTTTTAGGAAAATTAATTCTCCAAGTGGAAAAATTCGTTGGTCTTAAAGGAATCAATTTTTAAAGGTCCTCCACCAAGGGAATATTGTATATTTGAAGAAAAATTGGACCCTTGGGCCTTGGTGGTTAAGTGAAAGTCAATTTTTTGAAAAAAATAGCTCAAAATAACTAATTTTGAGTTAATTAATGTGGAGTTAAATGATAAATTCGAAATTTCCTCAAAAATAAAAAATCAAGGGCCAAGATCAAAATATTTTGAAGTGTTTATAAATGACCAAGATTATTTTGACAAGGATCAAAGAAACTAGTTGTTATTTTTCCACTTGGAGGATTTAGCTATAAACTAGCAATTGCACCATATGTTGCAAAGGAAACGCTGTAAAGCAATAATATAGGAAATAGTAGTATAAAATAAAAAATCTTAAAATTTCAACCAATCCTAATGAAGAGTTTCAAATTACCCCTATTATCATTAATATTAAATTTAAAAATTGAAATATATATATATATATATATATATATGATCAAATATTATATAACTATGGGAGAAAGTTATAACATAAAACTACTAAAAAAATAGAAATGGTTTACAAATCAAACTCTTCCAAAAAATTATTTTAATCTAATTATGATAAGGTAAAAAAAGCCTCTTGACCATAGAAAATTTTATCATATAAAATAACCATAGGATCACATCCTTAACCTTCCATAGCAAATTTTATCATATAACTTAACCATAATTTTAAAATTAGATTATTATGGAGATGGTTAAAATTTAGAAAATTACATAGTCTCTTTTAAGAAATTGTATTAAACCAAAAAATTATTTTAATCGAATTATGATAAGGTGAAAAAAACATAATGATGCTAGGTATCCATGCTGTGACCCATCGCCATCCATTGCAATGAATTTGTTGGCATCTTAACACACGTGTTTATTAGAAGGTGAATAAATGTAATTTTCTCTTTAATCACAAGTTAAATCCAAATTACTGAATAAGTGAATAAATGTAGTTTTATTGCTAATTCCAAATTTCAGAAAAGAAGGCCACAACATATGCGATATTGTACACAGGTAAGACCGTTAAATTTTATAAAATCGTGCAAGCTTGTTAAACCCTATACTTCAATGATGATGAAACCTGCGACACCCTATAAGAAAATTATGCGCGCAGCATTGCACCTTTTTCCATTCAAAATCAAAATCATAAAGCCTTGTTATGATTTGTTTGACTTGAGGATCTGGACATGCACCATTTTGATTCAAATTTTGCTTATCTGAACCCTATGGAGAGTCGAGACATGGAGGAGTTACAGTCTCAACTACCTACAAGGTGGCTGGAACTCGATAATCCAGTCAAGCTCCAAGCGCTGGACAAATCTGGGTTGAAGACTTACATTGTAAAAGCTGAGTCCATCAGGGCATTCCTGGGTCGAATTGGGCACTTGGTTGAGGAGTTTTGGGAGAATATCAAATTTGGGCGTTCTACAGTGTTGGGTTACAGGATATTAGTGATGCAAGAAGACATTTTCAGGGCAACGGGACTGCCCAACAAAGGCCGCACAGTGGGTTATTGGTTTGGAAACAGGGAGTCCATAGTCAAGCGAATTGGAAAGGAGGCTTGGAACGCAGAGCATGCGATGAGATTGAAACAATTGTGTGGAGTTTAGACAAATTTGAAGCATGACTTCCCTGTGGATATGATCAAGGACGACACTACAAGGTATGTGGCTTCGCTGGTTATGGAGCATCTCTCAGGATGGTCTACTGTTTCTGATTGCAGCTATGGATTTCTTGATGCCATTGAACAAGGCATGAAGAGAGAGGTCACTAACTGGAAAAGAAGCTCAAGGAAGTGGAAGATGTCTCGGAAAAATCACATGAAGAAAAGATAAAATTGGAAAAGAAGCTCCGGGAAGTGGAAGATGCCTAGGAAAAATCACATGGAGAAAAGATAAAAGCAGAGAATAAAAATACCAACTTATCAAAGGCATTTGTAGAAAGGGACAGGATTTTGAAACAGATGGAACTTGAGAAGAACTGGGAATTGAAAAAGAGAGAGAACACTATTTGTTCTTTGCAGAGCACTGTGCAAGCTCTACAGAGAAGCTTTGCCCAGAAACAGGAGGAGTTTCAAATATTAGTCCAAAGGGAAGTTGAGAAAGAAACAGCTCAAATTCGTTCCATTTTGATAGATATTCTTTGACTCAAACAAGAAGAGGATCCTATGATTGGAGCACAGCAGCTGATTACATAGTCGAGGCAACAATGTAAAGTAAAAAAAAGCAATAACAAGGGAACAAGTTCTCATATGAGTGCAGATAAGAGCACAAGTGATGGAAGTCACCTACTTCTTACAAGTGATACTGAGGCTCTGGATTTTTCTATTTGTGTTGAAGAATGGAAAACTGCAGGGGATCACCGTAGAATAAGCTTCAAATGCTTGTGAGCACCATCATCGGATTCCCCCTTAAATGAACCTGTTAGAATTAGAGAAACATAGTTTCCAGGATTGGAAACCATGACCTTATTGGCACTAACTGCCCAATAAATCTTGTCAATCTTACCCCCTGGATGTTCAAAAAAAATACTTGCAGAATATGAGGCCTGACAGTTCCCCATAGTACAGTACTTGAAACGAAGAGAAAACTCAGATTCCCCCTTAACTGAACCTGTTATAATCAGAGCAACATAGTTTCCAGGATTAGAAACCATGACCTTATTGGCACTAACTGCCCAATAAATCTTCTCAATCTTACACCTGGGTGTTCAACAAAAATACTTGCAGAATTTGAGGCCTGACAGTTCCCCATAGTACAGTACTTGAAACGAAGAGAAAACTCCTAAAACTATATATTTTTTCAGTTTTTACAACCAAGAAAGTTCTATTATAACTTCACTATTCAATATTGTGGTTAGAATGGTTAGAAATTTTCAGGAAGTAAGAATTCAAATATAGCTTCACTACTCCAATTAAGAAATGACATTATTCTGACTAATATTTCCACCAATTGCAACCAAGTAACACTATTATGGTCAAGATTTTTCCTGTGTTTAATATTCTGACAAGGATTTCCTAGACCAAATTTACCAAAAATAAAAAATGTATCTAAAGTTAATGACAGGAACAAAACTTGTACGAGTAAATATAACTATGACAATAGTCTCATTGCCAAAAACTAATTATCATCACCTGCAACAAGTCTGTAGCTGCATCAACATTATCTAAAACTAATTATCATCCTCTGCAACAAGACTGCACCTGCTACAGCAACAGTAGCTAAAACTAATTATCATTTCCTCCAAAAAGACTGTACATGCAGCAACATTAGCTATAGCGACTGGTTGAATTAGGGATTGGGAAACCCTGCGATATATATAGCGGATAGACTTATATATAAATCTAGAAAACTACCATCCATGGAACAATACTATCCACCTAAAAATTATAAGCATGGTCAAAAACAAAAATAGAACCGATGAAGACTAAAAAAATAATTGCAAACTGAGATAATACAATTATTAAATTTGCCTGACTGCTCTGGCTGCCAAAAAGGTTCCACTATAATTCATGTCAAGATCCATTCATCAAACAATTTTTTCTTTCCAAGGACTATTAGTTCAGCCGTACAAGAGACAATCAACCATGTTCCCTACTTCATTAATTGTGGACAGATCCATGAGAACCTTCACCTTCTTTAAACCTTTTTCCACCAAAAAATCTAGTGAGATTATTTCAACCCGAAACACCTCCTTGAGCTGGACTTCCAACAAATTCGGAAAAGAGGTGGAAGGCTACCAAATTTACCAAAAAGAAAAAATGTATCTAAAGTTAATGACAGGAACAAAACTTGTACGAGTAAATATAACTATGACAATAGTCTCATTGCCAAAAACTAATTATCATCACCTGCAACAAGTCTGTAGCTGCATCAACATTATCTAAAACTAATTATCATCCCCTGCAACAAGACTGCACCTGCTGCAGCAACATTAGCTAAAACTAATTATCATTTCCTCCAACAAGACTGTACATGCAGCAACATTAGCTATAGTGACTGGTTGAATTAGGGATTGGGAAACCCTGCGATATATATAGCGAATAGACTTATATATAAATCCAGAAAACTACCATCCATGGAACAATACTATCCACCTAAAAATTATAAGCATGGTCAAAAACAAAAATAGAACCGATGAAGACCGAAAAAATAATTGCAAACTGAGATAATAAAATTATTAAATTTGCCTGACTGCTCTGGCTGCCAAAAAGGTTACACTATAATTCATGTCAAGATCCATTCATCAAGAAAAAATTTCTTTCCAAGGACTATTAGTTCAGCCATACAAGAGACAATCAACCATGTTCCCTACTTCATTAATTGTGGACAGATCCATGAGAACCTTCACCTTCTTTAAACCTTTTGCCACCAAAAAATCCAGTGAGATTATTTCATCCTGAAACACCTCCTTGAGCTGGACTTCCAACAGATTCGGCAAAGAGGGTGGAAGGCTACCAAATTTACCAAAAGAAAAAATGTATCTAAAGTTAATGACAAGAACAAAACTTGTACGAGTAAATATAACTATGACAATAGTCTCATTGCCAAAAAACTAATTATCATCACACGCAACAAGTCCGTCAGCTGCATCAACATTATTTAAAGCTGCTAGGAATATAAAATGGAAAGCTGCGAGCCATTAGAGAGTCATTTGTTACTTTTGCATTAATTCGACTTTGAAATGTTGAGAGTCGGCACTCTAAACATAAATTCTTGCTTGTACGAGTCAAAGAGAATCTTTCATAAGTAGGTAATTACCTTTCGAAGAGAATATCTCTCGCATATTCTTCGACAATCCGAAAGCTCAAGGGCACGCCCGGAAGAGGAACAAGCCACTGGAATAGTTGAATTTGCAATTGCAACTCGGTGAGATTCTGCTATCGGTTCGCTCAAAGAAATGATGCGGGAGTGGGAGAAGTCACTGGAAGTGTAGAAGTTGCAAGGACACGGATTATGCTATGGCGGTGTTAGCACGACCTTTGCTTTTATGTCCTTGAAAAGATTTAGGGGCTAGTGGTCTTTTCAATAGGAAAAACTCACTGAAGCATCCGAACAACTTTTCCCATTGAAGGAGATGACGGGAGGCGAGAGGTCGACCTAGTCCACAAACTTTTACATAAGAAGCACTTCGAATAGCTGGGTGTACGATAAGCACTAGTAAAATTAGAGGTCTTAAGTAGGCGGTACCAGAACCATCTCTTGAAATTGTTGATACGGAGCAGGTGGGATTGTTAAGGAAATTTTTCCTGTGATCGGTTTGTACCCAAGAAAAATGTGTCCGAGACTAGACTGCGGAGAGTACGACAAGGATTCTCGTTTGGATCACTCCCACCATGCTCGGTTGCCGGGACATGAAGTAATTAGCTCTTTCCTTCGCACCCTTTCCTTGAATCACGTAGGATCCACCGCCGTAAAATCTAGAGATGGGCATATGCAATATGGCGCGAGTGGCATTGTAAACACAAACTCCAAAGTTCCCACACCATCCATATACTTTCGCATTGGTCTTGCACGGCACTCCATCCAACTTTCGCCATGACTTCGTGGCCTCATTCCACCCATATGATCGTAAATTCCCATCGAATCCAACCCTGATTATTCTCGGTGTGACCGAAATGTACGTGTAATCGCCGCTACGAGCAAACCGGAGCGGAAACACGAGACATTTTTCGGGCTGGCGCGGTTAGTTGTAAATGTAATAAAATATGAAAAAATTAAGTACCGGTTTCACCCCGGGCTATAATCCTATTCACATCTCGCGCAGTTTGCATCTATCTTGGAATTAATGGCCAATGGAAAGCATATATGGGCAAGGAATAAATTATGAAGTATCTACGAAGCAAGATTGAATGCGAAAAGAGTTCAGGTTATAAGGTAAAGCTTGTGTTCACATCTGTAGAGGTGGCTAAGGTCGAAATCCCAAGTGACATTTATGTTTCATATCCGAAAAATGTTCAAATCGTCGAGGACATACCCCGTAATTGGGGTTTTTCAACCTTTCTTTACATTTTTTTTAAAAGAAAAAAAAAGACAAACAAAAAAAAACTAACCGGTGGAATTAGAGAGCGAGAATATCCCCACGAGCACCGAGCGATACTTTGAGTACGCGAGAAGGTCAGCGAGGAGGAGCTAACGTTCCGAGTACGTGATGTTGCTCCGCCATTTGAGAACGAGATTTCGGATGAGCCCGGAAGAAAAAGAGTAAGGAGATAGAATGCGTTTCAAAGGGCTCACGAAGCCGATTAGAAACCATGATCTGGATTTTTCCATGAGAAAAAATGAGCTCGATATTTGTGACCGAAACCCTCACGGAGTTCTCATGTCGGTAGAAACTGTGAGATAGTTTTTGATGTTCGTTAATATACCGACAAAATCCACATAATAAAAGCATTTCTACCATGAACGCGGACTTCAATTCTTTCGTGCAAGGAAGGCCGATTGAAGGAGGCCTTGGAGCTATTTGCAAGTCATGGATGAACAAGGCCTTGCAGCGAGATGACACCATGTAGCTTCACTGCTTTGGATGCATGTGGCTCGCGAAGGCCTTGCGAGGGAAAATGAAAGTCCATGCCCACATGCTCGCAAATGGGTTTCAGCAAAATATGTTCTTACCTACCGGAGCTGCGGATATGTATTCCAAGTGTGGAAGCCTTGCGGAAGAAGCGCGTCGAAGACCCACGCCATCACGCTTTCCGATACAAAGCTGTTTTATTATCTTAGCTACCGGAAATGTGGATATGTATTTCGGGTTTGGAAAGCCTTGCGAAAGAAGCCGTCGAAGACCCCATAGAACACCATCGCGTCCGGGGAGCAATCGTTTTATTATGTAGCGATTAATAATAATGAGTTTTTAATGCGAAGGTGCGGAATGTTTCAATCGTCTAACACTATCATCAATGGTACACAATTGTACATTTGTCATTAGGAAAGTTGTTTTCATATAAGGACGCTTTACGACGTAAAAAATAAAAATAAAAGTAAATTAAATAAAAAGATTGACATATTGTAATGAACATTTTAACTGGGTAAAATAAAAAATAAAAATAACACTAAACTATAAAAAACAACCCATGGTATTGACTCATGGTATTCATGTGGAATGTGATTTATGTAAAGGGGGAAATTAAGATGGCATAACTTTGGATCTACCAATAGCCAAGAGGGATCAAATGCCTTGATATTCAAACCTCATTGATCCCTCTCATCAGTAATATAGATCTAAAATAATTATTTAATAAAATTACTTACTAAACTATAAAAAAAACCCATGGTATTGACTCATGGTATTCATGTGGAATGTGGTTTATCTAAAGGGGAAATTAAGATGGCCTAACTCCGGATCTACCAAGAGCTAAGAGGGATCAAATGTCTTGATATGCAAAACCTCATTGATCCCTCTCATCAATAATATAGATCTAAACTAATTATTTAATAAAAATTATTTTTAAATGTTTATAACCATTATTCTTTTTAAAATTTCACTTAATAAAATGTATCTGAATTTTCATACATCCAAATATACATAGTTTTTTCTTGTTCTATACTATTTTTTTTACAACTATTTTATTATTCCAAAAATACATGGTTTTTTTTGTTATATATTATTTATGTTACAATTGTTTTATTATTCATGAGTAGTATTTCTTAATATATAAAAAAATTAAATTAATAATGAAAAATTTTTAAAATATGTGATCTTTTTTAATTTCCAAATGATTTCACACAATATGATTTATCTTGAGCAATAATGATGAATGTTCATAATTCTCATTTCTTAAATAACACTAAATTTACCTTTAATTACTTAATTATAATAGTTTGTAACTACATACATACTCTTTCTTCCATTTAAAAAAAAATTATATACATATCTTTTAATTACCTAATTTTAGCTAAAAAAATCTTACATGTTTTTTTACTTTATAATCATAAACAATTGTCATATTATATGATGTCAAACTTACTCAACTTTTTTATTTTAAACATTGTTTCTCACTACATAATTTTAGCTTTTATAATTTTTTTATATTATTTTTCAATTCCAAACAAAACTTACAAAATAAAAAAACCCACTCGGTCCTTATTGTAGATTATAGTTTTACAAAATTGACACTGTATGTGATTAACAATAGAGTAAGTTGAGACAACCTTAAGGGGTTTTTTGTGCAATTTTTATGATAACCTTTCCCTCCATCCAATGTATAATGTAGAGTCTTATGAAGATAGAGTATATTTTAGTTTATAACTTGATCCACAATCGAAAGAAAATGGCTAGGGATTTCACAATTTAGTAGTTTATAACTTGATCCATAATAAAATAAAATGGCTAGGGATGTCACGAGTTATCATTCGCACTTTGTGATGTATTGACGTTCTTAGTTGAAATGGATCCTATTAGATGCATGGTGGCTAGAGACACTAAAAAAATTCAAAAAAGATATATGTTATGACATCCATATTATCTATAAACCATCCAAATTTCCCATATTATACAACAATTTTATAACAATAACCACTCAATTTACCCCTCCAATTTTTGAAACCCACACCCATGCTAGGGAGATCACCATTTGTAAAATCAAATGTTCCTCACGGTTTTTTTAAGGGGCTCATAAACAAAGACAGACAACAAGAAAGTCAATATTTGCAGTATAATAACTTATTTTTGAATCATTGTGACAAAAAAACATCACATTAGCTCACATAATATATATAATTCTATAAGGATCTACGATGATAAGAAAGTTTTGAATCATGATAACTAGGTGAAAGCCAAAACTAAGTTGTAGCCACAAGAAAAAAATCACAACAACTCACAGAATATATCCAAGGTTGCAATGATCCCCATACATTGTGATGGACCTCATGGGAATTTTAGTGCACATAGAACACCACTCTAATAATTCTATACACTTGATCAATTTAGAATAACCTAGGATGTGTAATATACTTTAATAAAAAAACTAGATTTGTAATTATGAAATATAAAACTATAACTTAAATTTATGAATTTACTTTGTATTTTTTTTCTTATGTATAAAGAGAAAGAATAAACAAAGTTTGGAGTTAAGAAAATAAATCATAACATAAAGAACAATATCTCCTTCCAAAAATGTCTCCATATTAAAATGACATTCACTTTCTTGTATGCCAAGGCTATTGTTCTTCATATAAAATTTCGATAAGCATGCAATTGGCACTCATATATGTAGATGAACTTAGAGTAAACTCTATTTCTGTTAATAAAAATTCTCTTTATTTACATCTATTCTAGATAGATTGTACTTGAATGTATTTAAAATATCACCAAAAGATTTTCACCCCAAATTTCCTATTTCAATATCTATAACAAAAGTTTATATATGTGAACATATTATGTTGGTTTATATATATGTTTTCACCCCCAATTTCCTATTTCGAAATCTATAACAAATTTTTTTGGTTGATAACTCTTATCATCAATATCTTTGAAACCTCCACGACTTCATTCCATGAAAGCAAATTTTTCCTTTCATTCCTTCACGATGACTTGTTCTCCGCAACATCTTACTTCTTCTAGCCTACTCTTTACTATTCTATTGTCATATTATTTCTTATAGGCTACTCTTTCCTATGCTATTGCCTTACAACGTTTCTTTTGCAACATATGGTGCTATTGATAGTTTATTTGTTATGTTTTTCCCTTCACTCAATGATTATTTCTTCCTTTGTCTCCACGACCGAAAAAACAGGGAAAACAAATTATATTTCAAAAACATGAGAAATTCAAAATCCTTTTGGGTGTCGTTATAGCTTAACAAATTTTACATTAATTCATTTGAATGCCCATTATTATTGGCTTAATTTATGTAAAAAATTAAAATATCTCTGGATTTTTTTCGTCGTACACATATTATTATATTATTTCATGTATTTATATTAATGATATCACTTATTAGGTTTAATTGTGTCACTTTACTCAACTTAATTATATTTATGTGTTATAATTAATTTATGCGGTATGAAGATTCTTTATAGTTGATTTTTGAAATTTTAATGGAAAAGATAGCTATAAGCTTAATATACAATAGTATAAGCCTCTTATTTATTTATTTATAATAAATATGATCATTTCCACCTCAAGAAATTTATCAAGAAATGTGATGTGTTTATACCAAAGTAACTACTAATACACAATTTTTTTACTATATAGAGTCCCTCCATACCAAATGTACACCTAATTTCTAGCATGTATACTAGTAATAAACATAGTGTGCCAATGATATTCTATACTAAATATTGAGGTCATATTAGGAGACAAGTCAATTCCAAATGCATCCTTCCTAACTGATGCAAATGATGGGATCTACTGTAGCTACGAAAAATCATGGGATCTACTGTCAAATGGTTGGTGAATGATTAATGAGCCTTTATACAATGAACTAAACAGTTTTTAGGAGGTTTGAAATAACAGTATATGTCTCGAAACTGTAATACCCATTCCCTTTATTGTAATATATTTTTTATTCCATCTACAATCATTGTTATGTTTATGTATGTCGTATATCATGCTATAGCCCAATGAGCACACATGCAAAAGCATAAGGATAATAGTTTCTTGTAAGGTAAGACCTTTATTTGAGGACCTTCCTAGCATAACGACTACGAATAACCTTCCCTTCTTTTTCCACCCTATATTTTTCTTTTTGAAGGATTTGGAAGGGTGCTTTCAGCTGGTATGGCTATGATAAATTTTTAACATAACTATGTTATTGAAGGGCTATTGAAGTGTGGATGTAATATTCCACGATACCTAGGCTTAATATCTGGAAACCATAATGGTTGTATTAATGGCCAAATAATGACACTAACTATTTATTAACTATGCAGTATTTTAAGGTAACATACCTAGGTTGCATAATTATAGGGAACTAGGTAAATTTAATTGATTGATGAATTTTGGGTTTTGGTTAGGTAGTGTTGCTTGGATGGTGGATAGGGACATTACACAGATATTCATACCCTTATAAACAATGTCAGTAAGCTGAAGAAAAAAGAGGGAAAGGTAATATGGTTAGAATGTGGCATATCATATGGAAGCTCAAAGGTGCTTTGTAAGAAAAATTATGAGGAAAGTCATTACACGAAGAAGCCATGTGCAACTTTTTTACACTATTAAATGGCGTAGGTAAATAGAGAGGGAACTCATTACCAGAAGCTTTCAAATCTTGGTGGGAATAATATAAGGTAAGTGAACTTCAATCATTCCTAATTGGTGTAAGCTAGGCTATCTTTTGTTTATCTAGAATTAAATATTTTTTCAAAATGCTACATACAATTACAAAATAAATTTTGTTACAAGGAATATAGAGACACAATTAATAAGATGTAACAACTTAGTGACTAATTTTGCAGTGTTGAAAATAGAAATAGTTAGTGCCATAATGGAAAATATTTCCATTCTATTTATTTGAGAGGCACAAAGAACTTAATGTAAATGGATCTCCATTGTGAGGATTGTCGTCATCATGCACAAAAAAATGCCAATTTGGAATGTAGAGCCTGTATGTTCTTGCAAAATGCACGTGTCTACCTCACCTTGTTCTGTACTTTAGCATCTATGTGTAACTGTCTCCAAGTGTGTATGTCGAACTCCAAATATTAATTTAGTTGTAAAGTTTGTAGTAGCTCTGTTCTTCACTCCCAAGGCTTAAGTTAACTATTACATGATGTTGTTCTTTTCTCCCTAGGCTTAATTAGTGAGTACATGAATTCCACCATTGTGACTGATAGTGATGGAAGTAGAAATTGTCAACAAAAATAAGAGGTGGTGAGAGATGAATTGCTAGAAAGTTATAGGTTCCATTCACAGCCTCCTATTCAATTTGGGGGTATAATTGCACCAATTCATGACAATCAAGTTCCAATTACCAAGCATAATAGGTATTTCTATGGCTTTGTTGTATTTACTGATTCCAATTTTTCCTTTTCAAATTTTTATTTATTAGTACAAATCCTTCTTGTGCTTCGGGAAACCTAGAACAATATACATGATACAAGCAACAACTTAACTGAAAACTGCTGTAACAGCCCTGGGGAAAATTCCATGTAAAATGTAATATAGGTAAAAATAATAACCACGATTGATGAGACACTTATTCCAAGCTGAATGTTGGGAAAAACATCCTAGTGGGTGTTCATTTGGTTTATTATGTGGCAAAGGCAAAGGAAAAGGCTTTAGAAAGGAAAAAAGGCATATTTGACACATTTATTTGTGAAAATAATGGAAATTATGAGAAAAGGGAGAGGAAAGGTCACATGTTGCATGTGAGGATGAAAATGAAGGAAAATAATGGAAAATGAAGAAAATAGAGGCCTCGTTAATAAAGAGGCTACTGAGGATCAGTTGGCAAGCTTTTGCTACCTTTCTTTCAGTTCAATTATGGAGCTCTCTCGTTATTCTCTCTCTCTCTCTCTCTCTCTCTCTCTCTCTCTCTCTCTCTCTCACTCACTCTTGGAAACTTAGAGTTTCTTAGATCACTTTGGAATTTGAGAAAGAAAGAAAAGAAGCCAGGAAAAAGGAGGAAGCAAGAAAGGAGGAGCAGGAAGCAAGCAACTACAACAATATTCTTGGAAGGTATTGATTTGCATGTGTATTTTCCCTGCTAGATTTGGCATGCATGGTATTGCATGTGGTTCTTTACTGTCTTGGCATGGGTTTTTCCAGGTGTGACATTGTTTTCAGCCTAGCCTTTCTATTTTTGGATAGCCATGGTGTTGTGGAGTTCTCATGTTTTCATTTAGTTGGATTGTCGGATGGATTTCGAAGCTTAGTGGGGTGGATCTGCGAATTGATATAACACGTGGCCTAGTGGTCCCTCAACCAAAAAATTGTGTATCGTGGTAAATCCACTAGCCTAGTAACCTCTGAGCCAGACTTTGGATTGCGGTAAATCCAGGATTGTGTTGCCTCGGCAGGCTTAGGAATCCTTGACCGATAAATGGCGGGATATACGGTAAATCTCAGAGGTGGTTTACTCTCCATTTCAGGCCTAGGAATCCTGAGTTTGGGATTGCAGTAAATCCTGGAGAGTATGTCTTGATTTAGGCCCTAGTGACCCCTTATTCAGACTATGGGTTCTGGTAAAGCCTCAGAGACTAGGAGATAGGAAAATTCCTCACGGTGTGGGTGGAGACAATCCGGTGATATCCATGCTTGTGTTGGCCTAGTGATCGAAGTAGATCACGATAAATATGATATTGACATGTTTATCGATGAGGGTGAGGTGATTTAGACTTGGGATACTGATCTAGGTGGATTAAACAGGTACAAGTACAAATGGCTTAAGTACAAAGGCTCAAAAATCAAAGTGTTCGAAAATCTCTCAAACCAGGTTCAAGTTGTACATCTCGTCATTATGATTCCAACAGCGTAGACGTCACTCAATTCTGAGTCCATATGAAGGAGTTAGGAGAAGTAAAAGTTCGAAGGTTGACTTGGTGATGTGGCAGACTAAGGAGGCAAAAATTTTGCTAAAACCCGGCCACCGGATTCCAGCCAACCTGGCTAGATTTCGGGCGAATTTGTGGGACCGTTAATTTTTCCCCTTTCGATCAATTTTCAAAAATTTGAAAACAACTACTTTGTTTTAAATAACAATAAAAATAAAATAAATATTAAAGGCAGAGACCATGACCTACTTCAAGCTCAGATCCCCAAGCCACATGTTCTGTAGTGGTGACATGACACGACTGGACCATAAATGTTGTAACAACATATATACACATATAAGGGTGGGGCAGGGCTGTCAACTCCGCTGCCCCAACCCACTCTTGACACCACTCTATAAGGGCTGACAAGGGATGTGGGGCGGGCCACCCAATGTAGGCCTGGCCCCACCAACCAA